>QPFY01000013.1:600000-1098319 GCA_003665825.1 Microbotryum silenes-acaulis
TAGAGCAGTATCGTGCCGAGTCCGATCGAGCCCGCGAGCGGGTTGACGGCGAAGAGGGTGCCGACGCCGATCGTACCCGTGAGGGCACCAAATGTCGCGACGTGCAATGGCGTAAGTTGACGTTTGGGGAGGGGCCGAGCACGCGTGCGAGCCATTTGCGCATCATAGGGTGCTTCGATCAACTCGTTCAGCGAAGCCGCTGAAGCCGAGCACAGCGCTGTTCCGACCGTCATCGGGAGGAGGACCGAGAGGGTCAGGTCGTTCGCGGGCGAGGACGATAGCGCCGCAGTGGTCGGGATCGAGGACAGCGATTGCAACGACACGCCGGTCGAGGCGATGGACTGGGCAAATGCTTCCATAGCTGCCGTGGTCGTGGATGGGTCTACGGGACACATCGCGTAACCGGCCATCGCGGTCAGGACGGTGAAGGCCGACAGCCGCGCCTTGGAGAGCGACTTGTACAGGGCCCAGTCATCCGAGACGGAGGTAATGGCTTTGCTCCTCCATCGGATTTCGGGGTTGGGTAACCCATTGGAGAGCACCGTCGGCGGATGGGGCTTGGGGATCGGATTGGCGAGCGGTACGAGCGGAGAGGTAGACGGCGGCTGCAGCGGCGGCTCCTCCTCTTGCAGGTACGAGGGGGAAAAGTAGTCCTGCTGCGCCCTGTTGGGGTCGGCGTGGCGTCTCGACTTACGACGCCGATTCGCAGTGGATGCTGTCGTCGGTGTCCGTGACAGGAGGTCGTCGTGGGCGTAGACGACCGAGGGCGATTGCGCATGCGAAGACGATCCCGTTGCGGCTGTGGCTGCGGCTGCTGTGGTCGCTGCCTCTGCTCGTATGGGCGATGTCGATGCTGCTGCCCCTGTTGCTCTGGTGCTCGCCCATCTGCTGAGTAGCTTATCACTCGCCCTAGCCTTGCCCTTCCATACCGCGGTCGAGGCTGTCGCTGCGACGACTGAGGATGAGGGCGAAGGTCGACGGCTCGAGGTAATGCGATGGCTGGTGCTCGACAGCGCTCGAGTCGAATTGGATCGACATGTCGAGCAAGAAGCGATCCTGGCTGCTCTCTTGGCGAGCATGCTGGATCTCGGCACGGCTGGGTCGCGTGGAGGGTGAGCGGGGGGGAATGGGGTGAAGCCAACTGGAGCAGCCCGGCCGCCGCTCGGACCAGCTGGGCAAAGATCTGTTCTCGTTTCGTCATCACGCCAGACAGTGTGCTACGACAAGTGCTACAAGTCAATCTTTCTCCGAATCAGCGGAGAAGGGCCATCTTGTTTGGACGTGGGCCCCCAGATCAATTCTTCGCTTCCGACATGGAAACTATTTACAGCGGGTTCAACTACGGCAAAACGTGAGGATGTAAGACACAAAAAAGGCGCGCCAATCAAGATGCACCGTGTTATTAAGCTTGATAATAATGTTCAGTCGCTTCACAATCCAGTCATGAGAACGTTGGGCGCGTTGGCTTCAGCACCGCCGAGGTTGCGGCGCGGGGCGACATCGTCGGAATTGTTGTCCCAGTGGTAAAGGCGCTCTTGGGGGCCGACCTGTTGGTGGGTAGCAAGAAAGAATCATTGTCAGTCATCTATATCCGGGTTTGACGTGTGGAGACAGCTCCGACTCACCTGCTGGCGAAGAATGTGCTTGCGGATAAAGTAAGATGTGGCGCGGAGCTGGAAAGCGGCATGCTTCTTGGTCGGCACGGAGAAGACTTGGTCCAGTTCTTCCAACGATAACGCCTTGGTCTCGGGGACCTGAAGAAGAATCAAAACCCAATAGTTAGCGACTGGTTTACCCGGTTCAGTGTTAGGTCGGAAAGCTTACAAAGAAGAGGATCAAGAACCATCCGATGATGTTCCATGCCGCGTACCAACCGAACGCTCCTTGGGGCTTGAAGGCACCGAGCAATCGAGGGAAAGTAAGTGCGACAATGCTGAAGAAGAAAAACGGTATCAGCCACCTCGCTTGGACAACCATTCGAAGACTCGAGGTCGACTCACAAGTTCCAGCCCCATGTGACGGCCGTGGCGAACGACATGCCCGTCTCACGAATGTAAAGAGGGAACGCTTCGGCCGAGTAAGTGAAAGGCACCGGGCCTTCGCCGGGGGAGTACGCGATGCAGTGAAGGTAGATGCCGAGAGCGACGACGGCGACGCGCGCCTTGGACTCCTCGGGAATGAAGAATGCCATTCCGGTCATCAACAAGAACAGGGCCATGAGCGGGAACGTCGTAAGCAACAAGGTGCGACGCCCGTAGGTGTCAATGGTCCAGACGGCAGGCGCGGCCATGATCCAGTTGAGCGCTCCAAAGCCTAGCGTGGCTCCCAAGGCGTTCAGTTCCGAGAAGCCGGCTTCACGGAAGACGGTTGACGAGTAGTAAGCGATGACGTTGATACCGCAGAATTGCTGCATGAACATGACGATGCCCGAAGCCAGAGCGGCGCGACGGTTGCGTGGGACTGAGCACAGAAAACAAAGCTGGCTCGGTCAGCTAACAGTGCAGACCAGGGATGGGTGCGAAGAAGCGTCGAGACACCCACCAGCAAACATTTCGATAAAGGCAGGTCGGTCGGTCGAGATCGTTGATTCCTCCTCCAGCAGGGCGTGGATGAAGAACAAATCACGTGCAGCCTGGAGACGAGTGTGACGAAGGCGGCAGAGCGACTTGAAGGCGTCGGCGTAACGACCCTTGCTCAAAAGCCACCTCGGCGACTCGGGCAGAGTGTAGACCCTATGGAATAGTGCAGTATGGGTGTGAGAAGTGTGCACTGTGGATGCCGAATAGACGTCTGGTACTCACTGTGCCATGACGAAGAATGCGGGCAAGCCTGCGGAACCGAGCATGAGGCGCCAATTGACTGCGTCGAATCCAAAGCGCAAGATGATTCAAGTCAGTTGAGGCCGTTGTGTTCTAGTTGCCCAGCTCTCTGGGCCACGACTTACGGCCGGTGATGTGGGCGGGATCCTTGACGCGGAAGAAGATGAGGGACGAGACTGTGCCGAGCATGATGCCGAAGGCGGTCCAGACTTGCCATTGCTATTGGGCAGAACCGGGACGAGGGATGAGTAACTGCCAACACTATCGCTAGAATGCGAGACGACTCGAGTGTGCTCACCATAACGAGGGCACCGCGGATCAAGGGAGGGGCAGTTTCAGCAGCGTAGACGGGAACCGTGGCACTCTTTGCGCCGATACCGAGGCCGAGCACGATGCGTGAAGCGAACAAGTGCGGCCACGAGTTGGTTACACCGGACCAGATGCACGCGAGACCCGAAACGGTCGCGGTGATGAAGATGGCTCCTCGTCGACCGAAGAAGCGGTTCAGAGGCGAAGTAAGCCAGCATCCGAGCACGGCGCAGGCGAGGTAAGGGGCACCGGCGGTCAGTCCGAGCAGCCATTGGTTCTGCGGGGGAGTGGACAAATAGTCAAATCGACGTCGCGTTCAACGTGTGCAGCTCCACCTCCTGACTCACTTTGCCAGCATTTGCGTTCACTTGACCGTTCGGAAGCAAAGCAGCAGTCTCGAGGCCGAATTGAGGGGCCCAGAACAAGTTTGCACCGTTCGTGACCGACTCGTCCATGCCTGAAGCCGAAATAACGAGTCCAGACAGAGTCAGAAGTAGTTGTCAGGCACCAAAACCAATGTTCCACCTTACCTTGAACCGCAGCTGCTACCGAGCAGCAGATCACCAACATGTACAGTTGCTTCGGGTGGTCCCACTGCGATTGGCATATGTCAGTGTCAAGACAATGCGATCGCATCACGTAATCTACGCATCTCCGTTACACTCACTTTGTGGGTGACTTCACGGCGCAGAATGTTCTTGTCCGCGTCGTCAAGCATGGGCAAGGACTCGAAAGCCAAGGGGTCTTGCGCGACCATGGCACCTGGCAGGGAGACGAAGGGCTCGCCGGGGTCAGATCGCCGGCGGAAAGAGGGGCTTCCCCGAACCGCAGATCATCCCGTCGGGAGGGGCGGACGGCTTTGGTGGAGGTTGAGCAAGCCTGTCACATCGGCACTCACCTTTGGCAAACTCTTCTTCGTATTCACCGAGCCCCTTCTCGTGCGCGAAAGCTCGGCCCATAGCTTGCAAGCGGTCCAACGAAATGCCGGCCAGCGGGTTCTGCGGAAGGGCGAGTTCCGTGCCGAGTTGGGGAAATCAGCTTTATGAAAGACGCGAACTTGAGGATCGGAGAACGGCAAAGTTAGACAGTCGTTCGCGTGGAGGAAAAAGGACTGACTTCCAACTTGGCGTTGATGTTGTCGTCCGAGTGGATCGACCCAACCGCCTTCTCGTTGTGCACGGCCGATCCCTTGGGCTTGTTCTGGCCCATCAGCTCCTTTTGCCGAGCCAGGCTCGGGTCCATGTGACCTTTGGTGTCCGTGTTGGACTTTTCGTTCGATGTAAGGTATGGGCGCTGTGAATGATCCCGTTGCGTAGCGTCGAGTAAAAGAAAGGAGTGAAGAGAAGAGGGGCAGCGGAAACTAACTGACGTCAGTTGACCAATCATCCCCGCAAGTGCGGCAGGAACGAGCGAAACCGTTTCGGACCAATCGTAGGTTCGAGCTGAGCAACAACGTCTGCTGCGCCCGGGGCCTCGAGCGTCCGTGCTACAGGTAGGATGTTGCCGCCATGAAAGTTGCGCACAGGGTGGACGAGTACTCACCACTTGCTATTGTGGTCGACGATGATCAGTGGAGAAGAAACAAGAGGCGTGGGGCTAAAAGTCGCGTGAGGGGGCGGCGCCAGGGGCATCGACAAAATGGTGGGGAGCACCCGATTTAGCGCCCGACCCCCGGCCTCGATTTTCGCGCTAAACGGCGCTAATGACATCACCGTTGCGCGCCGAACGCGTCGGCGCGGGGGAGCTGCATGCACTCCGGTGCAGACTTGCAAACGTCTCTTTTCAAGCCCTGCCGTTGAAGCCCCGGAAGGGCACAAAGCAAAAGATCGATGAAGACCGCCCTCCTCTGATTGGTCGATGTCCCTGAGCACGGGCCTCGTCCTTGTTTTCTTTGCAGGTTTTTCGCGGACGGCCAACGGGAGCGGTCGGAGAGGTGTTTCGGTGCTACAGATACCAATCTGTAGGCCCGTACCCAAGCACCTACGTCCCACACGCAAAACAGCCAGGTCAGAAACCAGGACAACTCAAGGCTCAGACTCAAATCAACTGCGAGGGAAGTGCAGTGACTGGTCCAATTTCCAGAATGTAGGACGGCGCGCCCGCATCTCCCTCAGCGCGCTCGGGCTGGTGTCAGGGGTCGCTGGCAGGTGGACACGTCCCGTCCGTGCGGGGTAAAGCAAGTCCCGAAAATGAGGGTTAGGGGCGCCACTACTGCGCAAGCCACGGTCCCAAGGTCGCCAGGGAGGGCCAAATCCTAAGTGAAAAATAGTTTCTCTGCTGTCTTTCGTCATTATACCGTTCGAGTCTCCTTCTATTTGGAATCATCCCGTTAATTTAACGGGATCCCACTGGTTGTGACTTAAAATTTAAAGGTTCAAGAGTACAGAGTACAAATGGCAATCGAAGAACTTACGACAATCCGGGGTTGCCGCCGGTCGGGGCTCGCGTGGCCCGCAAATGGCTTGGTGTGTGACCCCACATCAGCAGCTCGCGTTGACGACTCGATCAAAGATGCATCTGCTCCCACGAGAGATTGACAAGGTACGTCCTACAATGAGACATGGTTCGGTTATCGGTTTCACTCACTTATATTCTTCCCACACGTCTTGAATTGCTACTTCGCCTGCCCAGGTGCTCTTATCGAATGTTGGCTCGCTCGCGCAACGACGACTGGCGCGGGGGGTGAAGCTCAACATCACCGAAGCGACGGCCCTCATCGCAAGTGTGCTCCAAGAGCTTATCCGTGATGGCAAGCACTCGGTCGCAGAGCTGATGCAGCTAGGTACGTCGTGGTTCGCTGTCCTTTGACGCGCCGCCCCACACGCACCCACCGACCTCATTCGTTATCGAGACCGGCACAGACTGACCCCCTCACATCTGTCCCCGTGCTCCTCGACTTTGGTAACACTAGGCAAGGAGGTCCTAGGTAGAGCCCATGTTCTTCCTGTAAGCCCCGCGACTTGTGTCTGCCCTGCTCGTGTATTGACTGGGCTTTGCTATCTCCGTCAAGTCCGTTCCGGCGATGCTGCACGAGATCCAAGTCGAAGGCGCCTTTCCAGATGGTGTGTTTCTGGTCACTGTGTGAGTATACATGAAGTCAATTCATCCTGAGCCGATGATCTGGATCCATGTCCTCACAACTCGTATCTACTTCAGTCACGACCCCATCGCTTCGGCCCAAGGCTCGCTCAAGTTGGCGCTCTACGGGTCGTTTCTACCGATCCCTCCCGAGAATATCTTCGGGCCACTCGAAGAGGAACCGAAGCGTGAAGAGCTACCTGGTGCCCTAGTTTTCAAGAAGAACGCACCGATCGCCCTCAACGTCGGCCGTAAACGCGTCAAGGTCAAGGTCACCAACACCGGCGATCGTCCAATTCAGGTCAGTCGAAGCTGCTGAACAGGATCCTTTACGTCAAAAGCTAATTCAGATTGATCTGCACTTCGACTGGTATAGGTCGGCTCGCACTATCACTTCAGCGAGGTCAACAAAGCGCTCAAGTTCGACCGCTCGCTCGCCTTCTTCCGAAGACTCGACATCGCCGCAGGCACAGCCGTTCGGTTCGAACCTGGTGATTCGAAAACCGTTACCCTCGTCGACATCGCTGGCAACCAAATCGTCACGGGCGGCAACTCGCTCGTCAATGGCCCCGCCACTCGGCTCGCGAACCAGGTCCACTACGATCAGATCATTCAATCTCTCGTCGAGAAGGGCTTCAAGCATGAGGAGCAGCCGGGCGCCGTGGTGGGTACCGAGATCGAGGGTGCCATCATCAGCCGTGAGACATATGCCAGCATGTACGGTCCGACGACTGGGGATCGTGTTCGACTCGGTGACACCAATCTCTGGGTCGAGGTTGAGGACGACAAGACCGTCTATGGCGATGAACTCAAATTCGGAGGCGGTACGTGCTCGACCCCGTCGGTCGTCTTCTTCGCATTTCTGACCATATATCGAGGCCCTACACAGGCAAAGTCATTCGTGAAGGAATGGGACAAGCGACGGGTCTACCTGACGATATGACGCTCGATCTCGTCATCACCAATGCGCTGATTATCGACTGGAACGGCATCTACAAGGCCGACATCGGCATCAAGAAGAACCACATCGTTGGAATTGGCAAAGGAGGCAACCCCGACGTGATGCAAGAGGTTACGCCAGGCATGATCGTGGGCGTCAATACCGAGGTGATTGCTGGAGAAAAGATGATCGTGACCGCGGGCGCGATCGACGCACACGTGCACTACATCTGCCCTCAACTGTGGACCGAGGCCATGGCATCGGGAACGACGACCTTGATCGGTGGTGGCACCGGACCGTCCGCGGGCACGAATGCGACTACTTGCACCCCATCGCAGACGTACATGCACATGATGATGGCCGCGACCGATGGGGTGCCGCTCAATTTTGCGTTCACGGGCAAGGGTAACGACAGCGGCAGCGTTGGTCTCATCGATCAGGTCCGATTCGGAGCCGCCGGCCTCAAGTTGCACGAAGATTGGGGCACGACGCCGGCTTCGATCGATACCGCGCTCAGCGTTGGTGACGACTATGATGTGCAGATCAACATCCACACTGATACGCTCAACGAGTCGGGCTTTGTCGAAGACACCATTGCGGCTTTTAAGGGCCGCACGATCCACACCTACCACACCGAAGGAGCCGGGGGTGGTCACGCTCCAGACATCATCGTGGTCGCTGGTCACGAGAATGTCTTGCCCAGTTCGACAAATCCGACCCGACCTTATTGCGCCAACACCCTCGATGAGCACCTCGACATGCTCATGGTCTGCCATCATCTTGATCGAGCGATCCCGGAAGACATCTCGTTCGCCGAATCGCGCATTCGTGCCGAGACCGTCGCGGCCGAGGATGTCCTGCAAGATATGGGGGCCATTTCGATGATTTCTTCCGATTCGCAGGCCATGGGACGTATTGGAGAGGTTGTGTCGTGCACGTGGCGCACAGCGGCCAAGATGAAGGACTTCACGGGTCCGCTCAAGGAGGAGACGCGACCCGACTGCGACAACGAGCGGGTCAAGCGCTACATCGCCAAGTACACGATCAATCCGGCCATCACTCATGGTATGTCACACGTTATCGGTGACATCGCGGTCGGCAAACTCGCCGATCTCGTGCTGTGGCAACCTCAAAACTTTGGTGTCCGGCCTGAAACGATCCTCAAGGGCGGTGTAATCGCTTGGGCCAACATGGGCGACGCAAATGCCTCGATCCCGACCGTGCAGCCCGTCATCTCTCGACCAATGTGGGGTTCGCATGCTGAAGCCGCGGCCCTCAACTCAGTGCTGTTCGTGTCGGCTCTTTCTCTTTCCTCGGGAACGATCGCGAACTATTCGCTCAAGAAACGACCCATCGCGGTCCGCAATTGTCGCAACATCGGGAAGAAGGACATGAAGAATAATTCAATCACTCCCAAGATTAGCGTCAACCCTGAGACCTATCGAGTCAGTGTCACATTGGCTGAAGGGGTGTTACCATACCGAACGAAGTGAGCTGACTCTACTACCACAGGTCGAAGCGGACGGTGTACATTGCATCGTCGAGCCAGCCACAAAACTTCCCTTGTCTCAAAACTACATGCTATTCTGATCTTCTGTCGTCGTAATGCTGGGGCTCCGTTCATTGAAAATCCTGTGTGTCTCTTCAAGCTGTCCGTATGCATTGTAGTCTGAGAATGTTCAGTGTTCATCACTGAAAGCGTGGATACCCTAGATTCAAGCCTGGTCGCTGGTGACTGATTTGGAGTGTACTTCAAGTTGAAGCAAGTCGCTTGGTGGTTCCATCTCGTCAACCGGCTCCAGCCACTCGTCCAGGACTGCCTCGTCAAAGCTCGACTCGCCGTCACGTTGAAGTTCATTCATGCCTTGTCCTATTGGGTCGGAGGACGGAAGTAATACGATTTCGCTCTCCCGCGATAATGACATGGATGACGAGTGGTGTCCATTTGTCAAATCCTTGAGCGGCGATGCCGTCGGCGATCTAAAAGGTGTTGGTGTCCGCACCGTAAGATTCGTCCCGGCCAAGCAGTAGTATTGCGGGGGCTTGGCTTCGATGCTTGACGTTGGCGTTGGCCAGCTCACGTCTGGACGAGGGGTTCGGACTAAGACGCTCGAGCTGCCGCGATCTTGGCGACGAGTCTGACCGTTTCTTGGCTGCCAGCTGGTCCTGGTGAACGAGCAGGAGGAGGGATTACGATTTTCAACCTCCGTTGGTCGCTCCTCGAATTGGTGTCGACTGGATTGTTCAGCTTCGGAAAGAGCTAAAGGATGCTGATCAAGACCAGACGAGGACCCGCCACTTGCGCCACCTGATTGCGAATCGGCCCTTCTCCTTGGCGACCCGCCTTGACCAAGGCGGGATGAGGGGAAGTCCAGCTGAGCGTTGTCGTTTGGATTCGATTGCTGAGACCCTAGGAGTGTATGTGTTTCCGCGCCCCAGGCATGCCTCTTCTTTCTTCCTTCCGTGAAAAAACGGAACGACGGCTGGCGAACGAGGGTTCGTGATGTACCCGCTTGCTGGACTGTGTTTCCATCCGCGGATGAGGATGCACCGAAACCGGAAGAGATATGAACACTGGTTTCTAGGGCGGTGTTATGTCTGACCAAGCGACCTCGGATTAGAGCTCGGTTCTTTTCCTCCTCTGGGCGCTTTGCTCTTCCTTGACGGGCTTTGGGGAATCGCTGCGCATTCTTTCTCACCCGAGTCGGTTGCACTGGCGCGGGGGGAGGTAGAGGCCCTAGACAGCGCTCATCTTCGGCGGTGGAATCTGGCAAAGGTCGCACGTCGATGTAGGATTCGATGTTGGATCCCTCGAGCTCCAGTGGAAGGAAATGTGTGGAGTTGGTCGACGTCTTCTTACGCTTCGTCGACCGCGCGCTCTTGCCTTGGTATGAGGGTTCACATTTCTTGCCAGTTTTATGTGATACGGGGCTACTCTCTCTACTCGTGTTGATGTTATCAAGTGCAGCTCGAGTTTGCGCTCGACCGGTGATTGGATCCATCCGATGAAGTCGCTGACTGGGCGAGGCGCAAATTGAGGGGGAGTCTACGCTGTGGAAAGCGGTAGATTCAATCGTCCACAGTGAACGATCGGGAGGACATATTCTGCGAGAGTCCGAGGTTTCCGGGGTCGCCCGAGAGGCCGAAGTTCCAGCGTCGAGGGTGCCGACGCCGAGCTCCAGCATGCGTGGACGGGGTCTCGTTGGGTAAGGAGCTCCCTTTTGGAAACGCACACTGCCCGTCGCAAATACCGGGGCACGCACGGTGAGCGATTTTCGTGTGCTTCGTAAAGGTCTGAGACGACGAGGTGAAGCTGGCGGCGTGAGTGCAGGATGTGACGAGGGCTCTGCTGCTCGACCCATGATCGCCCCACCGGTTGCCGCAATCCTTGATCTTGGTCCCTTCGAAGCTCTACTCGCGTTGCCTATATGTCGTTGAGCGGTTGTTCGATCACATTCCGGCGCAAAACATCCGAAGAGTCCCTCGTCGCCGAGATCCGAGTCGCTCGATCCCTCAAATCGATCTGCAGGCGGATGATCGTGTAGATGGTCGGCATACGACGGCGAACCAATTGGCGACAATGCTCGGCGTTGCCATGTAAGTGAAGTTGCACGGAAATTGTTACTCGTCTTGGATGAAAGATCGACAATTCCCTCGACGCTTGAAGACCCGCTTGACTTGGACATGAGCTTAGTCGAAACTGAAAAATGACAATAGAGAGATGGAGTGCCCCACCGAGTCAGTCTTTTTCCCGTGACCGATCCATGTCAGACATGTTAGTTGCTTGAGAACGAAATCGAGATCAATCCGAAGACGGGGTATGAATGTACGTGTATGAGTGAGCGGACTCCGCGGGTATTCGTCGCTACTCGGCAAGCAAGTGTCCCTAAGGCACGCTATGCTAATGACGTAAGGAGGGGCAGACTGACGATTGCTAGAGTTAGGATCATTGTTCCTTGTATTGGCGGATAGAAGGGTTGTCAACGGTGACGTTGCAGCTGGTCTCGATGGTTCCATGGGTGGCCTCCGATCTGTGTACGACATGGGTTGACGCCGACGGCGGCGGCGCGGCGGAGATGGCGGCTCCTCGAAGTCATCATCCGACTCTTGGGCGTCATTTTGCGGAAGGCGATGTGTATGATCGACCTCAGACATGAAAGGAGATTAAAAAAGGACCAGGCGGCGATGGAATTTGTGGTCGCTGTGATAGCGGGCGGGAGAAACAATCGCCACCGCCACCGCCACCGTTCCACCGTTCCACCGTTATCGCCACGGGCATGGGCACTGTCACGGCGGGAGTGGTCTGGCGCGTCTGGCGCTGCGACGATGCGCGAAAATCTCCTCTCCGGTGCGACCTACCGAGCGAATGTTCGCCAGATCTTATGTGAAACACAAATTGAAGATCATAAATGATCTTCGCTTCTGCTCTAATTCTGCTCACGAGTCGACTGGGTTGATCTTGTCGATCTGTCTTGATTGGAAGTATTGGTACCATCGCAGTTGCGCTCGGCCGTCAAGTCGGCCGTCCAGACAGGAGGTCGAGTTTTAGTGACGGCTGGGTCAAGCTGCGACTACGCTACATGTGTTCGGCAATCCTTCTCCAAAAAGCAGAGGCTTAAGAGAAGGTCCTCGTTGGGAAAGGCTTGTTCGTTGGTGTCACCGCGTCAGCAGAGCTAGTTGGGACATCACCTCCTCGGCGGCCCGCGTCCAGAGGCTGAGTAGCACACGCCAGGTACTGCGACTCGGCGGTGCGGAAGTCCAAGTCGCCGAAGCTAGGCTGTAAAATCTTATTTCACGATCAACATGCTTTGGGGACTTGTCCGGGACCATCAACTTTGGTATCTGGGAGCTGGGGCGAAAGGAGCGTATGATCCATCCCCTCCACTCGCCCCTGTTTAGAACACTACACTTCGTGAGCCTCGGCGTCAGTTGCTCGTGGGCGCCGCAGCATCATGAAAAAGCTGAACTCACCCAGTATTGATAGCTTCAAATGTAGCGCCTGGATCCCAATGAGGCACATGTCATGAGCAGTACCTCCCGTTGCCCAGGCCAGGAGAAACTGTGAAACTTCCGTGAGATCGGAAATCGCGCGCGCGAGAGCTCCTCAGCGCAAATCGGAGATTCGCGTGTTAGCGTGCCGGGCCAAGCAAATCCTACCTACGGGGATCGGTCGATCCATCGGCTGTCGATCTGAGCGGCGGTCCAGCTTGGCCGCTTGAGCACTCTTTTCGCACGGCGAAACTAGAGCACGACGATCCGTGCTTCCGAGGCAATGGCTGCCCTGCGCTGGCTCATCTGGAGGTGACTGTCGATGGATCGTCCTCGACTAGTACTCCACCTCCACCGCTGTTCTACTTTGCATGCGTATCTCACCCATTTAATTCTCCAGAGGAACCATACATGTATTCATCCGACTCGAGTGAGTGTGTGAGAACTACGATCTCCGCTCTTCTTTGCGAAGTTTTCTGAGGTGTGCGACAACTGACATCGACGCCGGCGATGACGCTGCTTCGACGCGGCCGTGATCGCCGTTCCTCAGTTTTGCGCGAACAGGACGAGCTCATGTTTGACCTTTTGTCGAAGCATCGTCGCCTCCGATTGTTCGAACAAGCGGTGAGAAGGGAACCACTGCTCGAGAATCTATCTCCGCGTCTTGTCACGCACTGGTTCGAGTCGCGCACGCTCGGTGAACCGGCGTCATCGGCTTCGACATCTTCCTCGTCCGGCGGTTCGTCCCCGTCGGAAAATGCAGACACGAGCTCGCAGTGGCAGCAAGCTCACCACAACAGTCAGCAACACCTCGGATCAAACTTGAGGTACCCTCACCATTCCCTACCTACTACCACGGTTCACTATGACAGCGGAGTGCCTGTCCCCTGGGACCGTTACTCCCCCACCTCCGTTCCTTCCGGTCTGGATCAGCATCGACAACCGGTGCAGACGAAGCAGCCTTCCCACGTGATGGACCCTCCCGTCGCACTCAAGTATAGCACCGACGAGATGGCGATCGCGCAACGCGTGAACTGGCTTCTCCAGCTGCAGCAGCAAGACCAAGCGCTCAACGCTGCGGCGAATCGTCAGCGTGAGCAACTCGAGATGAGGAGGAGATTCGAACTCGACCAGACCCGAGTCCTCGAGCAAGATTTTCTTAGCCGTGAGTACGATCTCGAACGAGGAAGATTTTCTTCCGTGTAGCACCGGTAATTAAGCTGAAGTCTCCTGTGCTTCTGCACACCTCGTTGACCAGATGGTTTGAACCTTCGAGTGCATCGTGTCAGGATCCGCGAGTGGCTCCGCTTGAATCAACCCCAGTGTGGCGAACCTTTAGAAGTTAAGCTGGTCCCGACGGCGGGTGGTACGATTATCACCACCACGGTCTACAACAATGTGGGTGAATTCAACTTGTATGCTAGATAAATCCTTAATTCACCCTGTTCTGCACCGCCAACAGGATCGCTATGCCATGCATCTGCCTCTCCGCTCGCTCGTCGCTCTCTCCCTCGGCTCGGATTCGATCACCCTGCAAACCTGCGAGCGACCTTCGTTCTATGTCACTCGTCGCGCGACTGGACAGTCCCAGACCAGTGCCGATTTCACAACCGAGCGAAGTGCGAGCATCGAGTCGCAGCACGTCTTTGGGGTGGTGCCTTCGGAGCTCATCGTCGTGCGTGCACAGCTTGAGCAACTCGCGTGCAGTCTCCCTTTACTCCGCGTCTTGCTTTTTCCAAAGCCAATCAGTAGCGTGTTTCAGATCCAACCGCATGTAGGAACAGCTAGAGCTGGTGCTTTGGCGTGGGCGCCGTCGATGGCAAGTCCTCATCTAGCGACCAGCAAGAGCTCACCCGCCTTGCTCGGGGGCGCCGCAGGGTACGCGCCGCAGCCTGTTCAAGGCATCGACTCGATGTCGTCACCCGATGCATTCGCTCGTCCGGCGCATCAACGCTCCCTCTCGTGGACGAATCGTACGGATTACGAAGATGACTGCGCTCGAGCGGCGGCTATGGATCTGACAAGATTGCAAGCTGGAGCTCGTAGCATCGATCCGTGTCTGGAGCATGCGGGCGCTGAATTGACGAACCAAGCAATCCCTCCTTCCTTCGGCACCACTTCTACACTCGATGTCTCTCATTCGTGCCCTGTTCCCCTTCCCACCACCCCGGAAAAAAACCCGAACAACAAGTTAGACGACATGGAAGTTGCTTCATCCTCGTCAATCAGTACCCCGCGCAGCCGCGAGTCGACTCAGGGCTCCGATCCCACCTGGGACATGTTCGCGAGCCCCTGGTCCTCGACCGCCGCGCCGACTCAAACCATCTCTTCCCGGGCTTCACCCTCCCCTGCGTCTCAAATGATCAACGGACAGCGCGAAGCGACGCCTCGTCCTTCCAATGCAAGGTTGGGCGTCATTGGTGATCCGATTTCACGTCCACCTTCCGGAGGAGCGGGTTCGAAGCACTCGGATGCCAATTCCCCTAGTTTCATGTGGAACCCGTTCGAAGCGACGCATTGCTTCAACATCCAGGACTGGAACTCGCATCTCGGAACCGATGCCAATCAGGGAAGCACAACAATATCCGCGGAAGGGAATGGTACTGAAGCTTCGTCGACGTCGCTCGAAAAGTCCGATCCGAACGTGCACCCTGAGAATGCGAACCTGCTCGACTACGATCCCAACACTTTGCACCTCTTTACGACGCCTGCGCACTCGGACTTGCAGCTCAACTTTGGGCTCGAGACTTCGTCGTCTTGGCCTTGGTGAAAAAGCGATTCAGAGCTTCTCCTCATCCACTTCATTCTCATCCATCTTTCGTTGCCGAACCACAAAAATGTGAAATTAGATCCTCCTCGCCTCCTGCGGCCTCCTATGTACGTATCATTCTGGGACTTGCACCTTCATCCTCAACACCGATTGCTTCGGTTGTAGACTATATAGCACACCTTGTCATAAGTAGAGCTCCTGAATCTCCCACATAGACCGACCTTTGACGTATATGTTTCTGGAGGCTCGAAGATGATGAGAACAATCAAATGACACTACTGTTTCCCTCCATGCTCCGCTCTCGCCGACTTTCAAGGCTTTAAAGAGCATAAGGGGTTTTTGAAGACATATGCGTGTTGTGTTTGGCGATTGCGAAAAGGGTGTTCGAATACGGCAAAATGTGCTCGTGTGCTTCATTCTACGAGAGAAAGAGAAGAGGGGAGCTCAGCTCGAATTTCGAGCGCCGATGTGACAACGACCCACTCAAAGACGTACTTTTGCCCAACTTCATCCAGCTCGGCGTCACTTTACCCGAACTGCCTCCAAAGCCCAACTTTTGCCCCGTCGAAGTCTTCTTCCCACTCGTTTCTGGTGGGGGTTTGGCTGTTGGGTTAAAGGGGGGTGGAAGGGGGAATTGATCAGCGGCTCCGATGAGCTCGGGTCGTAGGGGCGGGGGTTTTATTGCTGTTGTAGAATAGTGTACGCGAATTAGTAATCCGTGAAGAGGTAGGTCGTGCATAGGTCTGGACTAACTGTCGAGCTCTTGCCGCTCGAGAAATTTGATGTAAAACACCGAGCTCGGCGTCAATTCAAGATCCATGAGTGATTTCCCCCTTGAACTGAGGTCGCCTTTCGGAAACTCTCTTCGTGGGGGTGTTTGATCTGGTCACGTCCCCGAAATGTAAATCTCAGCGAAAGAGCCTCGGAACATTGTGGCTTGCCTTGCGAATGGGACTGACACAGGAGGAACGGGGTTTGTCGGATCTCTTCGGAGAGGGCGAGCTTGACAAATTCGTAGATGGCGACCATCTTGTCCGTGCTCGGGAACACACCTTCCAATTGGGATCTATCTGCGAATCGAACCCGAATCCTCGTCTGTTAAGCACAGAGTTGGTGAGCTCCGGCTCCGGCACGGAAGATCCGGCGACGAACGATCTCACCTGAGGCCATCGACTAGCCCTCTCACGAGACTTGGTCGCCTCTTCCCTATCCCTCAGCATCTGCGTCATCAAAGGCCTTTCCAACAGATCCTCGCGCTTCTTGACCTGTCCAGCGAACGCGGTCTGTAGTTCCACGGCGGTGGGGGCAAAGTAGGATTCGGGGAGGTCGACCATCCTCGAGGTGGACGGGTCCGATTGGACGGGGAGGAAGTACTTGGCGTGGAAGAGGCGGGTCTTGGAACCGTCGGGGGAGACGGAGAGGAGGGGAACTATCTTTTCGGTCGTCTGCGGTGGTTGCGACGTGGTCGTCGTCAGCGCGCGGTCGATGTTCCAAGTGGGGGGAGCGGTGAGCGTGGACACGTCGGCTCGGCTTGGGAGTCGGACTCGGACGGAGCATGGTCAGACACTGAACGTACAGGTTGGGACGACGTAGAAGCCGATGCTGCTACTGCGGTCGTTGCCAGAGCGTCTGAGGTAGACGCCACCACTGCAGGGATCGCTGTAGGCACCACGGCCGAAGGCGAGGAAGATGACAATGACGACGACGACGACGACGTAGGAGCTGGCGACGATTCAGCTATGGCCGGGTTTGAAGCATGGAGTGGTGCATCTCCTGCCAGAGCCTGAGGTGGTACACCAGCATCGGGCGTCGTAGACGGATCCATTCCTGTGGTTGTTGTGCGTGGCTCAGCGGATGGTGGAAGGCACAGAAGGGCCCGCGCGCGCTCGACCTCGTTTAAGTGGAGCCAGGTGCGTCACGTGACATTGGCTCGCCCATCAATCGCCCAAAGCGCAGCTCAGTTGCGGTTGACACGTTCACTCTCATCCTCGTCGCTTCCTCGCTCGATCGCTCGCTCACATGGGCTACACAAAACACGTTTCGGCGCAGGATAAGGGCAAGGGCAAGGCACGAACCACATCGACCAGTTCTAGCTCCAGCTTCAGCTCCAGCTCCAGCTCGTGCTTCAGCCCCAGTCTCGAGCAAGGGAGCTACGTGTGTGTGCACTGCAACCGTCGCGTCTCGTCCTTATGTGAGTGTGCGGTTCGTCAGCAGTAGATGAGCTTTACCACCACTTGACTCATTTTCATTATGTTTAATCAGATGTCACCTACTCGGATCCATCCAACACCTCACTACTGCAATGCGCGTGCTGCGGCCACCTACTCGACGTCTACATGACCTTGGCCTTCCCCGTGCTGCTCGTTGACCTGCTCCTCTCCAAGCCACGCGTATACCGCCACTTGCTCACCAATAGAGGATCGAATGATCCGAAAGAGAGGGAATGTCAACGCACAGAAAGCACCTTCAGGATAGGGGCCATCGTCGTCGGATTGGATGCGCGTCAGTTGCAGTCGTCCACCGGGTCCCCCTAAAGCGATAAGAGAGTACCGGAGCTGAACCCTCGCACGGCCCTTGCAGTCATTCGTTGCACCAACGTCGGACCTCCGGAATCTCTGCATCCTGTATCGCTCTATCTTCGCGTACTGAGCTACTGTCTATTCGGTCAGTCCCGAATCATTTTTGACGAGCAGAGATATTTTATATCTCGGCGCCGATTGCTGAACCTCCTTTGGTGGTCGGGTCTCATCAGAAACTTTCTCCCTCCACGCGTGTCTTGCCCTCTCTGCGGCATTCTTCCAGACGTTCTTCCGGACATCGAAAAGCGCACCTCTGTGAGTGCATCAACGAGGCTTCTTCGTAGCCTGCGATCTGACCCACCCCTCTCTTGTTCCGTCATCTTCACAGCTCACGACTTCGGCTCCTGCCCCTAACGCTCTTCTACACCTCCTTGCCCACCCTCTTTCTCCTGTTCATCGTCTCCCTCATATGGCGCGAAGAATACTCCGTACCCTCCTCACCCCTATCCCCCGCCGCGCACCTCGACTTACCCACCCTCCTCGCCCCCATCTTCATTCCTTTGGTCGGCGGTCTCCCCAGTGCCGATAATGGATTCGTCAAACGCGTCAGTTGGCTTAGTAGGGAGAACCTCAAGAGTGGGGTGTCGACGTTTGGGAATGTGCGCGGGTGGGCGAATGAGGCGCTTTTGAGGAAAGGGGTAGGGGGAAGTAGTGCGGTCGTTGGAGTTGCTGGTCAGTTTGGGCCAGTTCGACCCTCAATCGGCGATACTTTCTGTGTTGACTAATGAGAGTGCGGTTTTCAGTCCTCCTCAACGCAAGCCAAAGCAGAACGGTCCTCATTCTCGTCGTCGCTTGGCTCTTGCATCTCTTTACCCTCCACCTCATGGATCCTTATGTCAGCTGAGCGATGCAGTGGTGCAGCCCTTCACTTAGACAGTCCGGAGATTGGGAAAATCAAGTTGCCAACATCAAGAAACGAATCGCAAAACGACAATACTGAGTCCAAAAAACCGCAAAAGAGCAGTAAACCCCACACCAATCCGGTCCGCGATCCTCATTCCACCGTCCTAAACACCCTCAACGCCTCCAATCCACCCACTCGTTTCCTCAACCGCATCCCCTCCTCTACCCCCTCATCCCCCTCCTCCTCATCCTCCACCGACCCAGGCGTCTGGATCCTCAACCCCTTCTCATTCGCGAGATGCAACAAACAGATGAAGCAGAACGAAGTCGAGATCTCCTCCATCTTGTCCTTGGGGTAGGTCTTTCGCAAGCGATCGACGACGGGGACTAAGGTTTCGGGTTTGAGGGAGGTTTTGCTGGAGCTTGAGACGTTGGATTCGTCCGCTGTGGGTTCGATTAGGTCGGGTTGGTAGACGAGTTCGGTTGGGAACTAGTTGGAGAGCGGGGGGCGCGGTTTGTTAGTTTACTTGCCCGGCCTGAACATCGGGAGGACTTCAAGCAACGGGGACATACCTCCTTGACAGGGATCGAAACGACCTGCAATTCCGTCCAAATACTATCCTTCAACTTGGCCACATCGACGCGTTTCGCCCTCTTGGCATAATTGATATTCTCCGGCCGCACGCGCTTCAATTGACCCTGCGTGTCCTGGAGAATATCGTCCGATTCATCGAGACCGCCTCCCAAACCGATACCGTCGAGCATTGGGCCTGTTGGGGAATCGTCCTCGTCCTCGTTGAAGTAGGGCAGATCGTCATCGCCGTCGTTGAGGATCTGCGTGTCAAAAGGTACGGCATAGTCCCCACCTGAGAGGAGAGGATACGCAGTGCTCAATTGACGCGTTAAGTTCCTTTGATCCAGCATGACTCTCACTCACCGAACGAAGGTTCAAAATCGTGTTCAACGCCTCCCATGTGGTCGTCCTCCATAAAGTTGGCACCGGCGCCAGCCCAGAAGTGTGCATCGGCTTCCCCACCGCCCAGCGCGACCACCCCGGGTGCGTGATTGCCTCTCCGTCGTAGTTTGAGCTGCAAGAAGGGAGTCCATAGCTCAATCAGTCTCCGCCCGGCCTGATGATCCGGACAACTCGATTGGTCTCACCGCCAGTTTAGGTTTGAGGAACAAGCGGAGCAGAATCTGACTGTTGAAGTGGAAATCATTGGGAAGGATGTGTTGCTCCTCTTCCGTACCCTGGGCCACTGCGGCTCGACTGTTGCGTTTCCCGTGACCAGCCGTCTTGGGCGCCAACGAGGATTTCCGAGCTGCACGAATCGATGCCGGTGTCGGGGCCGAGGCGAAAAGCTCCTTCTGAGCGATCGGCGGGGGTTGTGTGAAATCGAAGGCAAATGTGACCTTCTCCTTTCGTTGCTTTGCGGCAGTTTCGTCCTCGGCTGGGAGAATGAGATGCCGAGAGAGCCCTTCAAGTTCAGTTTCGTGTCGCGCTGAGTAGTAGTAGCTTGATCAGCAACACTTACGCTTCCTTTGCACCAATCGCCTCATTTTCCAATGTTCTGGCCCGGCCCAGTTCTTGGACAATCCCGCATCCAGCAAGTCAAAGAGGTGCCCGTCCCCACTACCATTCTCCATCGACATGACGAGTTCACCGCCATCCCCATCCTGTCCACCGCCCATAAATCCAGGACTATTATCACGACTCGGATCGAACGGTCGACCGGCCCCAGGTTCGTCGGCGAAAAAGTCGACTGCTCCGTCGGCCCCGCCGTCATCATCGTCGTTGGATCCACCAAATTCGCGTTGATCGTCAAAGCCATAGTCTTGACCATTCCGGTCATCGTCGTGCGCGGTGTCACCACCTGCTCGACGAGCGGGGAGGGCAGCGCGCTGTGTCAATTGAGCAAGTTCTTCGTCGTCGTTGTCCGGGTTCTGCAGGATGCCGAGGTCGAGGTTCGCATCGGGTGAGAAGCGGAACGAGGCCAGACTCGGGCAGAGAACCATGTCTTCCAACGTGTCGAGTCCATCAGGGAAGCATCGGGCTGGGGGAGAAGGAAGAGCGGTCAAATCAGGCACGCGTGAGGGTCGGTACGCAGAACGAGGGAAGGAGTCGGACTCACTGGTCAGACGCGTTAGGTCACACTCAATATCCTTGTTCTCCAACACGTCGTCTTCGTCGTCCTCGTCGTCCTCATCATCGTCATCGGCCTTGTCGAGCCTCGCATCTCCAGCATCAAACACGACCTTCATGTTCCTGTCACACCCGAGGTGGTTCATCAAGATGCCTCCTGCTCCACCTTCGTCAAAATCGGCACAGGTCTTCTTGAACAGAGGGTCGACGGTGAATTCGAGATCGAAAGCTTTGACTTTGATCTTGTTGAACGAGTCCGCCAAGGTCTCGGCTCGCTTGGCGTTCTACGAGGGGGCCTAGGTGTCAGGGATTTTCCAGCATGGAACCGAAGTTCGTATCGTAGCTGACCTTTCGTTTCGCCTTTCGCGCTTCACGAGCATCCTCGTCTTCATCATTGTCCATGTCGTCGTCATCATCGACGCCCTGCGAACCATTACCTGCGCGATTGGGTCCATAGGCAGTGTCAGCGTCGGCCCTGCGCGCGCGGTGAACGGTACTCGGCAAAGCGACTACAACAACACTCACGACCATCTTCAGCCAGCCCACTGAGCAATTTCCCCGTCTCTGTCGCGACGGAATCGACGCGGGAAGTCCAGATCTTGACGCAGCCGTCGAGGGTGCAGCTCGCCTTCTGGAAGTTGATCGAGTTGTCGTCGTTGTTCCTGAGCAGCGACATGTCGGCAAAGTAGTCGATCAGGGCCAAACTCCATGTGTTGGTCGATGTGATTTTCTGGGTGGTGGAGATGTATGTACCGTCAGTGAGGTGTCATTCGCGATGAGGGTGATACAAGCTCGACGCTCGGGTAGCCCGGAGTGTCGATCAACATGAGACGCGTCGTCGCAAATGATTCAACATCAGCACCTCACGCCGGCGGTCATGGTAGCTCACATTGTCGGTCGCGATCTTCATCCACTCTTCATAACGTTGACTCTCGACCACAAGAGGGGCAGGTGGAGGTGCGACGCCCTGCAGTTGAGCGCTGAACGAGCGATGTTGTGCCTGTGGCGTCGTCGGTCCCCCTGCTCCCGCGCTGCTGCTGCCGGCACTCGCATCGCGTAGTCGGTTCGCCGCTGCGAGAGCTGCAATCTTGGCGTGCTTGTTCTGCGGGTGGCGTTGCAGTTGCGGAGAGCTATCGTTGCTGTGGTCCTTGGTCGGCGTCGCCAACAGCGAGGACCGGCGCGGGCCCGTATTGAGCGATCGTTCCTGCAGCGGCGCCATGGCTTCCAGACAAGCCGGTGATTGAGTGGAGCCGAAGAGGCGCCGAGGCGATGCGCCCGACTGAGCAAGCCCGAGCACAAGTCTGGATTTTCAAATTTAGTGTGTGGTTTTCGCTAAGCACCCCAATCGTGCGATCACACACTTCCTAGAACTTTGCTTCAACAATTGTGAGAGAGTATCACGGATATGTGCGTCCTTGATAATAGCCGGTTTGTGCGGAAATGACTAGCGCCGCGGTCATCGCAGTAACAGCGCGAGAGCACCACTTGAAAAGCCGCCTACGAATTACTTTTGACTGAAGCAGAGTAATCGAGGAAAATCTCGAAATGTCCAGACCATAGAAATACACAAGTACTAACTGAAGATCGCTAGGCTCGACGGCTGGTCGTGAATCCACACTGGGTAAATTATTTCGTCGCGGTCGCAGTCGCCTTCTCCATCGCTTTGAGGAACGCTGGGAGTCGGCACACCGTGCCGCTTGTCAGTGTCTCGCCCTATCAGGGGGAATACTCAACTGAGTGATTTGTGTTACGGCTTTCAGAGCAAGTACTGAAAAAATGCACGTACCTTGCCGCAAACGCTCGACAGATCCATGACTTGATCGTTGACCAGAATCCTGACATAATCCGAATCACCCCCAAGGAATGAAAAGAAGCCATCCTCATACGACCCGCTGCATCGCAGACGTTCGACGACCAAACGCCCCGCGAAGGGAACCAACTTGCTTGCGACGAAGGTGCGCATAGGGCACGGAAGAGTCGGGCTCAGGGGTGCATCTTGGAAGAGCCCGATCAGACTCATAACGGGGAGCAATTGATTGTCGTACGTGAAGTCTGCGTAAATGAACTTGTCGAGGGGAAAATGTTTTGTTTCAGAGTCGATTGTGTGATTGACCTGGGTCGTATCCTTGTCGATGTAGCTACGGTCCGAAGTGAGGCGCGTTAGAAGTTCGTTGACCCAGCCAACCCCCTGCGAGCGCGCGAGGGGGGCGCCGGGATAGGCGTTGCCGTAGTATTTGCCGAGGTCGCTGTCGTACTCGATGTAGGGGAACTCGCTCTCGCGGAAGAGACCGCAAAAGGGGGAGTAACTTGACAGACTCGAACGCGCACAAATGGGCCAAATTGACGACGTCCTGGGGACCCAACTGGTCTGGGTCAGCTCAACGTCCGGCAAAAATGTTCGTCTCTCTCTCTCCGAGAACGTACAGAAGCAGTGAGGTTATAGTCTCGGGTGTCCTGAAGCCTCTGAAGCACCGCCGGTGTCCAAACCGCTCGCCACTGTTCCTGCGCAGTCGGGACCGTGCTCGCAAGATTGGGGCAGTTATTCGCCAAGGGGTTCTGGAGATGCTCACCCTCCGTAAAGACGACTTGGGTGGATAATGTGAAGTTTTTCTTGTATGAGTTGGGTAGTGTGGGGATCTGGGCGTCCATATATCCGCGCGACCAGTTCCCTGCCGAGTCGACAACACGCGGATGCCCCTGTGTGTGTTTAAATCGCCGTGGTGAGGTCAATCGGTGCCTGGTGGAGCTGGCGTGAGAGCCACCGAAGAACGCACCGTCGCTCGAACAAACGGTGCACTGCAGAAGGTAAGTGCTGCAGTTGCCGAATTGCACTTCGTTCGTTTCACGAGTTGCTTGCCCGCATCGTAAGACCTTCAAACCGGAGGCGTTACAATTAGCATGGAAGACTGTGTAAAGCGCTGATTTTCCCGATGCAAACAAAGCAAGGTCAGAATTCACTCTTTGGCCCCATAGGGAATCAGATTTCCATCACCACCGACGTCGTAGGTGTACTTGGCGAGGAAAGTCATCTCGGATCGGGAGTAGTTCCCTTTGCCGGTAATCTTAGCGAGCGTGGCCCGGATCGACTTGCCGGCGTCGGACGTCGGCTGTCGGGCTCCATGGCGCTGCAAAAGATTCACCTGGTCGCGAAGAATTTAGAAAGAACACCAAGATTTATCAGCGACCCGGGAGGGATATCCCGAAGATGTCGCGCGTTCGACTTACTTGCGAGACCTCGCACTTGCTCGGTACGGCGCGGTATTCCTCCACCGGATAGAAGGGAGAGCTGCAGGCCACGCATCTCGGTCAGTAGCTATCTTCTCTCTGTACCGACATCTTTCGAACTCACTATTGACCCGAATTTGTCGAATACGGTTGGGCAGCCCCGGCGGCGCATTCCGCTGCGAGCAAAGCAGCGAGCACGAGGCGCACGGTCCCTGTCCCGCTTTCGGACCGATGCTGCTGGTTTTTTGGCTTGAGGATCAGCATCGTCGCAGACTCAGTGGCCGGTAAGCCGTCTTTGAAGGAAGAGGTGGTGTGGTGGGGAGAAGGAGACCAAGCAGCATTTACGTCACTTCTACTTTTGGTCAACACACCTTTCACTTCATCGACACCATCGGCCACTGCCGGAGACAAGCACAACAACTTTTTGTTCGAAGCATCGCTTCGGCCGAGTGCGCCAAATCATGCCGATCGGGGAGTCTCGCGCGGTCGATCGCCGCGTGTATGTCTCGGATCGCTTCCGATCTCGGAAACCGAAACCGGGGGCGCCGCCTCGTCTCCCTTGGGAAGACACGACTTGATCAAAAGGAAGTCGGCGCGATGCGAGTCGAGGCAGTTTCTAGGTTCCTTTTTGGATTCCTGAAGACCCTTGGAGAAAGTAACACCGCTCACAATACTACTGGGCATGAGTTCAAGTCAACCTGAGAGGTGCCGAAGAACATCGCGCGGCAAAATTTCGAAAAGCACTCAAAATTCAGGCGACTCGAACGCGCAGTTTAGATTCAGGGAGAATAAAATTTCCCAGGTTTTACACCGTCCAAAAGAAACGAGCAAGACGACGCACAATTCCGAGACGAGAACATCACCCGGTCGCCTAATCACTGGGTGTGAATCCGCACTTGGCGAACTCTTTAGTCGCAGTTGCAGTCGCCTTGGCCATTGCCTTCGTGAACGCGGCGAGTCGGCAGACAGTGCCACTTGACAATACCTCATCCTGTTGGCGAAGCGAGAGACGGACGCCGAAAATGGTTAGTAAGCAACGTGGCGCCTGGTCCGACAAAATACTATTAGGTCCACGTACCTTGCCGCAGACACTCGATAGATCCATGATCTGGTCGTTGACGAGGATCCTAACGTACTCGGCGTCACTGCCAAAGAACGAGAAGAAGCCATCCTCGTACGATCCACTGCATTTCAGACGCTCAACCACCATGCGGCCGGCAAAGGGGACCAGCTTGCTCGCGACGAAGGTCCTCATAGGGCAAGGCAAGGTCGGGCTTAGCGGCGCATCTTGGAAGAGGCCGATCAGGCTCATGACGGGAAGTAATTGGTTGTCGTGGGTGAAGTCGGCGTAGATGAACTTGTCGAGTGGGAAGAGGGCCGAGTTAGAATCGATCGTGTGGTTCACTTGGGTCGTATCCTTTTCGACATATGACCGGTCCGAGGTGAGGCGCGTCAGGAGCTCATTGACATAGCCGACCCCTTGGGACCGTGCCAGTGGGGCGCCAGGGTACGCGTTGCCGTAGTATTTGCCGAGATCACTGTCGTACTCGATGTATGGGAACTCGCTGTCGCGGAAGAGACCGCACACGGGCGAAGTCGAGTTGATTTTAAGCGAGTCGAAGGCGCAAAGGTACGCCAGATTGACAACGTCCTGATGGTAGTGGGGCAGGTGTTTAGGCCAATGCAACCACTTTAAAAGGAACTCGATCTAACTAGGAACGTACGGAAGATGTTAAATTATAGTCCTGGGTATCCTGAAGCCTTTGAAGCACCGCAGGTGTCCATACAGCTCGCCATTGCTCCTGCGCAGCCGGGACCGTGCTCGCGAGATCGGGGCAGTTGTTGGACAAGGTGTTGTTGGCATGGTCGTCTTCAGCGAAGATCACTTTTGTGGTGAACTCGTAGCTCTTTCTCGCAGTTGGGGGAATCACGGTCCGTTGGGCGTCCATGAAACCGCGGGACCAGTTGCCGGCCGAGTCGATGACCCGTTGTGACCCCTGGTTCGATGATCAGACATGATCAGCGCAAGTCTCACCGAACAGAAATCGGAAGCGCGGGTGGCTGTTCGACTTACTGAGGCGCGAAGGAAAGGAGAAGGTTTGCAAAGAGAGAGCGCGACCATGAGCGAGTTACACATCATTCGCTTAGCGAATTGCTTGCCCGCATCGTACGACCTTTGCGACGGGTGAGGAGGACCGAGGCATCAGTAACGAACGGAGCGGGAATTAAGACCTGGCAATGACATACTCTTTAGCTCCATAGGAAATCAAAGAACCATCTTCGCCGACATTGTAGGTATAGTTGGCAAGGAAGGCCATCTCGGGGCGGGAGTAATTGCTCTTGTCGGTGAGTTTGGCGAGAGAAGCCTTGATTGACTTGCCCGAGCTGGACGTGGGCTCTCGAGCTCCATGGCGCTGTAGGAGATTGACCTGGTGCCAAGGACGACTCATAATTACTATTAGCTTATGCGAGCCATCCAAAGAAAACAAACGTGTATGATACTTGAACCTGATCCGATTGCTCGACTTACCTGTGTCACTTTGCACTTGCTGCCGGACAGCGATGGGTATTCGCCAACAGGATAGAAAGGAGAACTGCCGAACAAGGTCCTCGATTCATGAGCGTCGTCTTCGTCATATTTTTTGTCTACCAGAACAGCCAAATAACTCACTATTGCGCCGAGTTGGTCAAGTAAGGTGCGGCAGCTGTAGCTTTGCCCGTGGCTTCGGCCACGAGCAAAGCCGTCAGCACGACTCTGATGGTGCTGCTCGCTCCAGATCGGCCAGTTCGGTCTGATCGGTGCGACGTGAGGATAAGCATGGTATCGATGGTACTCGGAATGTTCGGGAGGGTATGAGAAGGAGGTGAAGATGTGATGGCCAGACGCTGAGCTAGTTCGCAGCCTGGTCACTCGATCATTCGAGCATTGTAAAGCTTCTCGCGGTCGGCCTTCTCTAGTGCAATGGATGGAATTTATGCCATTTTGGGCAGCGCTCACGCCGATCGCGGTCTCCGCCAAGCGCACGTGCGCGCCCGAGCGCCGGCGCTTCCCAGCTCGGCAACCGCATCGCCTCAGCCGCCTCGCATTGTGCAAATCGAGAAAGAACACAAGTCGAACACGCCTCGGGACGAGTCCTCCCCGTCTTTTTCTTTTTTCTTTTGTAATCTCAGTTCTAGTGCTGATCAATGCAGAATAAACCATGTGGGGCTAGGCAATATATTCTTGGTGGTGGCTGACAAGCACCGCCGACTCCTCTTTCGTGCTAGGATTGATTCCCTGCTCACAATTTCACGAAACCCATTGACTGCGCCACCGCTTTCTGAGGCCCAAGACTCTCGATGGGAAGTCGATCGCCGGTGGTTCACTCACAGAAAAAAAAAGGGGGATAGTCAAAGTAACAATACAAACAGCGTGCGCTGTTGCAGAGAAGCAAATGGGACTATCCCTCCCGGCAAGGCCCGATCATTTCCCGAACCCACACCCCGCAAACTCTTTGGCTGCGATTGCGTTCGCTTTGGCGAGCGCTTCGACAAAGGCCGAGCGCGTGCAGTACGTTCCTCTCTCGGTCACCTTGGACTGTCATGACCATCAAAGATAGATCGGTTAGTGTGAGCTCCTTGAAACGATCCGCTCGAGTGTGTGAAACGCGTTGAAGACCCGACTTACCTGACCGCAAAGCGAAGTGAGATCCATCGCCTGATCATTGACCATCACACGAACAAAATCGGTACGGCCCTTGAAGATCTCGCCCCAGTACCCGCCCTCGAACGCTCCACTGCAATCCAGACTCTCCACTACCATACGTCCGGCAAAAGGCACCATCTTGCTAGAGACGAAGGACCTCATGGGACAGGGCAAGGTTGTGCTCAAGGGATCGTCTTGAAAGAAGCCTAGGATCCCGAATACAGCCAGCATGAGGTTGTTGTACCCGACGTCGGCGTAGAACTTTTTATCGAGGGGGAAGGTCTTGGAGTCCGAATCGAGCGTATGGTTGACTTGGGTCGTGTCCTTGTCGACGTAAGAACGGTCCGAGGTCAAGCGAGCCAAGAGCTCGTTGACGTAACCTGCACCTTGCGAGCGGGACAAAGGTGCGCCGGGGTAGGCGTTGCCGTAATACTTGTCGAGGTCACCGTCGTATTCGATGTAGGCCCACTCGTAGGATTTGAACAGCCCACAGAAGGGCGAGGTGGCATTGATCGCGTACGAATCAAAGGCACACAGGTAGGCGAAGTTGAGCACGTCCTGCAAAGTCATATTGAGGTTAGCATCATGTGCTGTGAAAAATCGCTGCTCCCCTGGCCGAGGACTGACCGTGCTGTTCAACGCGTAGCTCTCTTCGCTCTGCAGTCTCTGTACCACAGCTGGAGTCCACACCGCTCGCCATTCGTCCTGCGCATCAGGAACGATGCTGACCAAGTTGGGGCAGTTGTTCGAGAGAGTGTTGCGGCTGTCGCTCGTCTCGGAGATGAGGACCGAAGTTTGGATCGGGGTCTTTGTATACTGCGATGATAGGAAACCTTCGGACCAATTGCCAGCTGACTCGCGCAACCTCGTCGAAGACTGGTATCAAGATGTGGGCCACGCATGGTGAGCACAATTTAGGTCTCGTTGATTTGGTAGCAACCAATGGAAAGAGACATGCCGAAACGAGGACCCACCGAGGAGCGCAAGAACGGTGTCCCACAAAACACCTTCCCGAGAGGGCCGGAGCAGTACCTTTTGCCGAGGGTGGAGCCTGCATCGTACAACCTACAAGAACAAAACCATCCCACGCCAAGCATTTCAAGTTCAGCATGCCAACCCTGTCCGAAGGAGCCGCCTAAGGTGAAAGAAACCCGATCCGTAGTCATCAACTTGATGGTGAAAACTCACTGGCTTGCGCCAAAAGGGATCAAGCTTCCTTCGTCGCCGAGATTGTAAGTGTAGTTGGCAAGGAACGCCATCTCACTCCTTGCGTAATGCGTCTTGTTGAAGACTTTGGCTAGCGTCGCTTGCATCGACGCTGAGGGATTAGGGGCCGGTTGGCGCGCGCCGGGGGTCTGCAGGAGGTGAACCTAGCCAGGGGCAAGAGGGGTTAGCATTACATCGCCTGCTGTACGATTCACCCGCGGGATGAACTGACCTGTTTCATTGCACAGTGCTCGCTGTACTTTTTATACTCCGCGACGGGGGTATATGCCGAGCTGTTTGCAGGGGGTAGGGGGGAGCAAGGAAAAAGTTTTCTCTTGGTTCGGATCAGCTAGATGTCTTAGTTTCTTATTGGATGGGGATGGGTGTGTGGTACTGACTTTTGACCCGAGTTACTCTTGTAGAGAGGATCAGCGGCGGAGACGAGCTCGCTCGCCAGCACCATGATTAAGATTGTAGCCGTCCATGTCCGCGCGACGGTGCGCTTCCTGTCCGAGGTGAGGGCGATCATGTCGAAACCCGAGTTGTCGATGTGGCAAGCGAAAGACGGGAAGTGATCCAATGCAGAGAGGAGAAGGAAGCAAGTCACGTCGAGGAAGTAGTCGTCAACACCCAAGAAGTCAAGTCAGGTCGCTCGTTGCAACGGACATCAACTGCACTGCACCATGTCAACGCCCTCTTTTTCTATAGAAACCGCCGTGCGTGCGCCTCAAGTTTCTATCCCGGTTTGGGAAGTCCCGGAACCGGCACGCCTCGGATCCTGACCTCTTTTGTAGCAACCCGATCTACTTCCCGCGCGCAACCGGCGTGGTGATCCTCGACGGGCGGTGTTACGAAGATGCCGCGCCTTAAAGCCGATGATCGGTTTTCGAGGGATTCGGGGCCATCATGGCTCTGTGGCTCGTTGCCACTGCAGCATCGACTTGGGGAGGCTGAGCAGCCCGGAGGCCGATGGGCCAGTGGGGGCCCACAGCTCAGTTCCCCCTGGCACGTGACATTTGGGATGGAGTGAACCTGGACCAGACAGGCTCAGCGCGCGCGTGGGGCCATCAAAATGCTCTCCATTACGAAAACCGCCTCTGTCGTAGTGACCCAATTCCCCGCTTAGTAAACGGGCTCTCCCTCCCTTGCCGGGCGCGCGCGAAGGTTGATTGACATCCCCTCCACTTCCCCCATCCACTCTCCACACCACCACCGTACAACGATGGCGATGCTCAAGAAGAAAGGCAGCACTTCGAAATCATCTCGATCCAAGAAGGCTCTCATCGAAGATGAGAACCAAACCCACCCAGGTTCAATGACGATGACGACAACGTCGATCAAGGCAACGGTCGTGCTCACTCAACACAACACGTCCTCGTCCTCTTCGGCGCTCAATTCGTCCACCGGCGGGGGTGCAGGGGTAACTGCGCTGAGTGATTCGACTGGGAATACACCATTGGGTCGACACAAGTCGCTCGGGTCGAATGGCAAGACGCCGACGACCATTCAGAGGACAGCGACGACGGCTCAGCAAGGCGGAGGCGGTGGTCTGTCGTCGATCCATCTGATGGCCATGTGGGAGAACTTCCAATTAGAAGGTGAGGCAGAAGGGCAGCGTTCCTATAGGTCGGAAGGAGAAGCAGAACTATAAGTTGGTCTCCTCTCTTTGCAGCCGAAGCGCAGAAACGAGCGCTCAAGAAGAAGGAACGCTCTCGCCTCGATACGTTCAAGCGCCACATCGCTTCGACCATCACTCAACTCGATCCGAGGTTACGCGCACTCCCTTTGGAACGAGCGATCGACGAATTCGAAAATGATCTAGAAAAGGCTCTGCGGGCGATCGTATTGGAGGAATTGAACGCCCAGCAACAACCTTTATTGCAATCGGCTTCGGGGGCTGACCTTGGTGGTGGTACGACGACGGAGAAAGGGGGACGAAAGAGGTAGGGTTCGCACCTGGGGTCCAGATCGTTTCAGGAACGAAACTGAGCTGTTTTGATGCCACCTTACAGGAAGCGTCTCGTCGGAACTTCACCTACTCGACCGACCCATCTCGGTTCCGACGCTGGGCCTGATCCTAGCTCATCCACGAACCTTCAAGGCTCGATCAAGAAGGCTCGGTCGACAGCGTCCACCTCAGCAGCAGCGACGCTTGGTTTGGGCGTGCCCTCGTCTTCTCGGAAGCTTCATCAAGCACCTTCTCCGGGTGTTCGTTCCGTTTCGGGAAAGAGGACGATCAGCGCTCATGGGTCACCTTCGACGACGGTGAGGGTTTCTCACTACTCTGTTACCTGGTATGCGGCGAAGCTGATCCTCTCCCTCGTTTGATTCTTCCGTAGGCGCCTCGCCAAACCCGAGCCACAGCGCGTTCGACTCGGCCCGAGACGACATGGCGCGTCCGAGCCTCGACGGCCTCTTCCACTTCCTTCATCCACAACCCCAATCTACCCCAGACTCCCCACGGCCTAACTCTGAAACCAGGACAACAAAAAGGCCAAGCTCGAGCTCCTCGGAGGGGGGAATCGATCTTGATGAGGTCGGTGAATGATTCACCGCTTTTGGGGGAGTTGGTAGCGGATGATTCTGAGGAGGGGGAGCAGGAGGAGGGAGAGGATGGGGATGAGTATCTGGATACGGAGTGGAGTATGGTTTCCCCTCCTCTTACGTTGTCGAGTACTAAGAATGGGAAGACGGCGAAGAACAAGACCAAAGACAACGACCCCAAGGGTAAGAGGAAGGCTTCGTCCTCTTCCGTTCTCCCACCGAGTCAACAAACTTTCCGAGTCGATCTCCCTGCGAACGCACCGATGTATACGCAGGAAGAGGCGCGTAAAGTCAGGGAACAGGTTGAGAGGGAGGTGAGGGAGAGGATGGTGGAGGACTTGAGGAAGAAGCTGGATGTGACGGTGTTGGAGAAGGGGGAGAGGGAGAGGTTGTTGGGGGTGTTGAATCAGTTGTAAGGAGGGGCTTCACGCTTAGGTTGGGTTATCGAGATGGCGATTGTCCTTTGGTGTTTTGCTTCTTTAGGATCATTGAATTACAACAGCGGGACAGAAAAAAAGACGAGGCAGAAGGAGAACAACTCTGACGACAAGGTCAACCCATGATCCTGCCAAGAGTAAAAGCGAATCAGTACTTCAGTCACAATCGAAAGTTTCGCCTGTCGAAACCGGTACTCACTGACTCAAATCACTCGGCGGCCTGACCGTCTGCGCGAACGTCAACAACCTCTTCAAGCTTTGAATATACTTTCGACTGGTCTCATCATTCAATACGTGCGCAACGTTGTTGCTAAAGATTTTTTCTCGTCCCGAACGTTCATGAATACCGACCATGGTGACGCCGATGGGCCAAGGAGCGTTACCGATCGAGAGTCGGAGGTAGGCGTCGTTCGCGCGCAAGTATTCGCGGATCTGCATGTTGTAGGTGATTTCGGCGATCGCTTGCAGAACGTCCGGGGCCAGGTCCTGTGAAGGAGAGGAGACGGAGTGAGTAACCTGGTCATGTGTTGGTTTCGGTTTGTTGTATCTACTGACCCTCTTGCGCAAGGATTTGAAGAGCGGTTTGAGGTACTCGGCCGAGGTCTGCTGGGTCGCTGCGGCCATACGACCTTGTGTACTCCTTCGAACGGCCTCTGTGGGAAGGAGAGAGAGGTTAAGGATCGGGTATATTCGGCGTTCGGTGATTACATAACTAACCTGGTCGATCCGCAAGTGATTGTTCCCATTCCTTGAGGACTCGCTGTAGGCAAGGGGCAGACTCTGAGCTCGGAGGACAGTTGCGCTCGCGAGAAGGAACAGTGTGCCTACCTTGAGGGCATGGTATATCTGCGGGTACACCTTGTGCGGGTTGGATTTGACGAGCGATACATCGACGATGATGTCTTGGTCCTTGGGGTGGAGTAGGTTGTCTGTCCGATTCTCGCGCTCGGGCAGTAGTGGGCCATCCTCGTCTCCGACGGTGGTCGTGGTCGTTTTTTTTTTGTCGACGATTTTGGGGGTAGAAGACCTGATCTTGTCGGCGACTTGCTGCAGGTTCATATCCTTGTCGACGTTGTGCATGACGTTCATGAACTCGTTGCGTTGCCCCTCTGACCTCTCCTCGATCAACTCGAGCGCCCTGAGCCGTAACCTGCGTTCCTTGTCGGATTCGCCAAAGAGGCGTATCGGTTGGGCCTTGTAGCGCAGTCGTTTGATGGCTTCCTCGTTGGAGATATTGAACGCTTCGGATCTGGAGTCGGTCACTTGGGTCAGTGGTGAGAGATGTTCGGTGGTGGTGGTGGTGGTGGATGAGGAGGAGGCGACGGCGAGTGTCTGATTCGAATCGACTTCGAGTTGGGCGACCTTGAGCGCGGCGTGGAGTAAGTCTTGTCGTTGTTGCTGTTCTACCCTGATACGTTCCAGATCACCTCGTCGCATGTATTTGGTTGCATGGATTGTGCTCGTACTGGTGCTGGCTGTGGAAGGGTCGGTCGTGGTCGATGTCGATGTCGAATCGGTTGTAGTCGGTTGCGAGTGGGCCAGCTCGAGCGCACGCTTCTTGTTGGCGATCTCGGCCTTGAGAAAGTTCATCTTGGGGACCGGACCGTCTGGTGACTGGGGTGAAAAGTATTGACGGAGCTAGGAAGTCGAGTGCAAGAGCCAGAACGAGAACGAGGAGCGTCCGAGCTTGAGCTGGGCCTGGCGCGCGCAAGACTGGGCGAAATGGGCTAATTAGCGTGGCAATAGCGGCCGGGGTAATGCCGCGCATTATTACTTTGCGCTGGGCTCCCGGTTCAAGCCCGCGCTCGCCCGCCGCACCTCCTCGCTCTCTTTACCGCCTCACCTCCTTCCCCACCGCACACTCCTAAGTAAAACATGTCTGAATCCGAAGTGAGTCTCACCAGAACCGATACCCACACGATCCCACCCCCACCCCCACCCCCACCCCGCGACTGACCCCACCCGCACTACATCGCGCAGGGCTTCGTGTTGCAAACCGCGCCCTTTGACGCTCGTTTCCCCAACACCAACCAGTCCAAGGCCTGCGTACGTCTGCTCGAGCATCTGACACACACATCTTCCACGTTGAGAGCTAAGCCTGTACGATCTGACCCCACCGAACAGCTCCAAAACTACATCGTCAGTCAGAGCTCGACGAACCCGATCCCGATCCCGACTCGGACGCCTCCGCCCTCTACCCTGCTCAACTGAACCACTCACTTTGCGTCATCTTCGTCGTACAGGACCACTACCGATGCGTTAACAAGAAGGGAGAGGACTTTGAGCCTTGCAAGCAGGCAAGTTGCCCAAGGAAATCCCGTCGAGCGAGGCGCGCGATCGATCGTTCCTCGTGCTTCCGACCCGCCCCGCAAGACGATCCTACGAGCTCAGCCTCCGTCACGTGCTAATCGTCGGCATACCTGTTTGTCCCTCACAGTTCTACAGGACGTTCCACTCGTTGTGCCCCAGTCAGTCGCTTTCCATGAGCAGCATCGGAATATGAAACGATCCCCGCGCGCCGCCTCCGCCAGAGCGCAGCATTCTCCTCGAGCAGAGTTTTACTGATCCTCGTTCTCTCCTTTCGGCTCATGTGCCTCTTTGATTCTACGCTGCTCCTGCCTTCCCGATTTACCCCCCCTCAAACGCGTAGACGAATGGGTTAGTTCAGAGGCACTGGCCAGTCAGGAGTAACAGGTCGAGTTGGCAAAATTGACGAGTGAATCTGCTCTTGCTTCCATTCCATCTTGGATGTTTTCCGTCGATCCCTCCTTCGATCATTCCGATCCCTTCCCGGACACGATCTCCCCTCGACCGCAACCACCTCCTTCTCCAAAACACCTATCCGTCAACTCGCACACGCACACACGCGCACACGCACACGTTCACAACGACAATGGCTACTACTACATAGATCGCCAAGTGGGACGAGCAACGCGAGGCCGGCAAGTTCCCTGCCCGGCTCGAGTAAAGGCAAGAAACGACGAGGATGGGAACGAGCGAGTGAAGGCGTAACGTGGTATTAGGGAAGGGGCATTTGGGCTAGAGAGTAGAAAGAGGGATGGGGTAATCCTGTGGAATGAATCCCATCAACTCCGAAGGAGGGGGTCAAACCGGACCGGATGAAGATTTGTTGAGGCCTTTTGATCCTTGAAGGGATTGGTACCGAAGGAGAGCAGCAAATGACGTGACGAGCGGGCTCGGTAGGATCCGTGTTGACGATTCGACGATCTTGAGGAGCAACCTGTGAAAAATTTAGTGCACCTGCAAGATCAGGTTCTCTTCGTCATGCCAAGCGGAGGTTCTTAAAGTCGACTCTGGGAACTACTCATGTGCCATGCCTCTCCTTTCAACCTTATGCTTCATTACACACGTACATACTCTTACAGAGAACCTCGAACCCTTTCCAGCACACCCGTCTTTTTTTGTTCTATACATGCAAATGGGGCTTGTACATGGCGATCCACGCGTCCAAGCTCCGCCAGAAATCTGCGACCGTCGACTTGTCAATGTGCCTGTTCTTACGATCAACCTTTTAGATCGAACGGACATGAAGAACGGTTAGTTGGGGGATTTACCAGAGAGGACAGAAGGTTATGTTGGGGGAGAGTACGTACGCGTAGTTCAGTGACGTTCCACGAACGGACTTTGGGATTCGGCGCTTCGTGGGTGTATTGCACGAACACGCCCTTGACTGTGAAATTCCAAGGCACGTTTCGGGATGGGCTTGTGCATGACGGTGTGAAAGTTAGGAGCGAATAGAGGGACGTACCGTGATGGAAGAGTTCTTTCGGTTCACGCCATTTGTAAGGGCGGAACTGCCATTCTTGTCCTGTGGTCATGACGCACACGACTCGATCCCTGTTCCAAGCCAGCACAAACGACCAACACGTCAGCGCCTTCCCGACCCGTCCCCAAGAACCTTTCCATATCTTTGTCTGAAACTTGTTTTGCACGAACCAAGCATCATCCAACGATCCAAACTTGGCCAACGCCTCGACCGAATTCACGACGAAATACCTCGCCCCTCCTGCCCCACCTCTCAACGCCGCGTTTGGACCGTTCGTCCAGCCATTTCGCGATTCGACACTCGAGGCGATGGTGGAACTGGCGCGTGCATGATGCACTATGACCATGTCGGTGTCTTCGCCGCCGGCGTCGAGTTTAGCTTTCAAGGGTTCGACGTATCTGAGTGGGTGGGAGGGGAGTAAGTTTTGTACTGATCACTAGAGCCATGCGTTGGGCCCGATCAAAGACGTACTGGGACCTCTCCAAGAATGCCTTGATGTTGTACAGATTCAATAGGGCGGTCTCACTCGGTGAAAGCATGATGATGGGATTCAAGGCCTTGCGCCTGTTTTTGCCCGCCGCTGAAGGGGTCGTTCCTGGTGCTGGGGTCGTGGAGGTGGAGGTCAAAGTCGAGGGTCGAGCTTCAAAGTGGTTGTCTTTGATGAGTTTAAGCCGGGGGGCTAGGAGGGTGAGTACGGATTCAAAGTTCTGGAATCAACACAGAAAGAAATGATCAGCCCCTTCCCACAGAGAAGTAAAGTAGTTCACCCCACGCTGGACCCATGCTGGACCCATGCTGGTTCCACCCCTGGCTCGGCGCTGGCTCACATTGGTCCTCTCCCCCCTCAACACGGTCTCTCTATTCTTGATGGCGAACCCGGTCGGTTCGAGGTTGGAGTTGTCCGGTGCGATGTTGGCGTACACGGGACCCTGTACGATCTGCATCAGTCGTTTCACGCGTTCAAAGTCTTGCTGGTCGGTTTGGTAGGCCGGTCTCTTCAAAGGTCGATTATCTTGGGTGGTGGTGGCGGTGGTTGAGCTTGTGGGTAGAGTAGGTTGAGCGGTGGTAGATGCGGAAGGGGTGGCTGATGCGGCAGTCGTAATCGTCGTAATCGTTTGCCCAGAGGTCTTGCCCTCCTCCCCACCGCTCCCCTCTTTCAGTATCCTGCCCCCCGCTTCCCCCTCCCCAACCTTGCCCGCCAAGTAATCCAACACGATCCTTCGATCGGTGATAGCGACGAAGTCAACTTGTTCATCGCGAGCGTTCTTGAGGTATTCTCCTACACCTTGCTCGCGCGAGAGCCAGGCGAAGACCAAGGTGGCGAGGTCGTAAGTGGTCGTCGTCGTCGTCGAGGTCGAGGTCGAGGTCGAGGTCGAGGTGGTGGTGGAGGCACAAGTAAATCGGGTCGGGGTTGCTTTGGGGAAGGTCGTAGGTGGGGAGGAGGGGAGTACGAGCTGGGTCGCGGAGGAGAGCGAGGTGGTCGGGGTCGAGCTCGCGTCGAGGTAGGTGATGCGCGAGGAAGGGTCCGAACTGAGCACGGAGCGCAGGACCGATAAAGGGTCCAAAGTGGAACTCATGTTGCGGGCCCACGTGGTGTCGGTTCAAGGTGCGGCAGGGAGATGGGCAGTCGGAAGTCAAAAAGGGGGGGACGCTCAGGTGAAGCTCAGGGGAAGCTCAGGGGAAGCTCGGGTGCGCCAAGGAGGCACAGGGAGGCGCTTTAGCATTAGCTCTTAGTCTTAGTAAGTGAGCGTTAGTATTAGCTCTTGGGAAGGGGCGCGCGTGAGCCGACGAGCGAAGTTGTTTCTCCCCCCACATTCTACAGTCCTCCTCGGCTTACCGGTGGCCCATGGATCGAATAGAGGCAACACCAGCTGAGAAGGCAGTCGTACCCCAAGCCAAGCCCTGCACGTTGGCGGTCAAGTTGATCGTACCCCCACCACGGCCATCATCCTCGTTGGTCGCACCACCGGCCTCGACTACGGCCCTCGCTCGTGTCGTCGCACCTCCGCTTGCTCGTGTACGCCCGCCCAAGCGACCAAGGGAAAGAGAGTCGGTTAGTCACAACATCCTTTCATTTGCGCAAGGACACTCAGCTCATCAGGTTCCCTCTTCTCCTCCAGCACGGCCACACATGGACCACCACCACCGTCTCCTCATCCAACCTGACCCCGCCCAACTCGACCCCGCCCTCGACCACGCGTGTAGCGACCGAACCACGTCAGATCGAACTCGTCATCTTCTCCGGCTACGAGATCAAGACCGAGTACGCCTCCCCTTACCCCTTGGAAGAACGCGTGCCCCTACCCAACCCCACCTCAACTCAACGCACTTCCGCCGTCGTCCGGACTCGGAGTCGATTGAACCCACGCCGTAGCTCACCTTCGCCGGTCACTCGGCTCGACGCCCCTTTGAGTGCACAACGCTCCGAAACTCTGACCGAAGCAGCGTTGGCGCAACGGAGGAACCAGGTCCCAAGATCACCTTCCCCTGAATTGGGCTTGCCTACAACGACGATGAACCCGAGTGCATCGATCAAGGCCGAAGAACCAACAATGCAAGACACACCCCATTTCGACGACACCACCGCGATCCCGCTTTCACCATCGGAAAGTTCTGACGCGTCGGCGGACGAAATCGTCGCCGCGCTCGTTGTCGCGAGTCCGTCGTTTCGACAATCGAGTACCGCTTCCGAACAAGGCTCGGAGATTGTCCAGACTGAGGAAACCAGAGAGGTGGTCGATGAGGAAGCGCGCCAGGGAGTGATCATACAGTCGGCTGAAGCAGCAACGACGGCAGCCGTAGAGGATACCACACCTACTCCAGCCTCACCAGCAGCAGCAACCGTAGCAACAAAGTCGGCGGCAACCGTAGCTCCTCCGACCCCAGAACTCCCCAAACGCGGTCAAGCAGGTCGTTTCCTGTCCAAGCCTTTCCACGAAACCGTTCGAGGCCGTCGTCAACTCGCTCGTCTCGCCGCTGGCTCTGTCGGCTCAGGTCACGTCTCGGACCCTAACGACTCTTCATCACGTAACCCAAGTCGAGGAACGAGGGATCGTTCCGTAACGTCTACAAATGGAACCGGTACGGGCCGGAACTCGAAACTGGCGACCAAGATGGAGACGCTCGCTGAACCGATCAAGAGGATGTGGGTCTGTGAAGGGTGCTTCAAGTACGTGTTTGAAGCGACGGCGTTGGTGAAGCATTTGGTGAGTTCATCTCTTTGGGGTGGCATGGTCAGGATCGGATGGGGTTTTGATACAAGTTTTTGTTGCCTTGGTACGTGCAGAAGGAATGCAAGTACCATCACCCTCCGGGGAAGAAGGTCTATCAACGTGGGGCGCACACGATTTGGGAAGTCGATGGCGCGGTGGAAAAGGTTCGTCCTGCATCGTGCAGGAATTCTAGAGTCGCCGTCATGCTAACTCTGGCTTTGCGTACGCACATTGCAGTTATGGTGCCAAAACCTCTGCCTCTTTGGCAAGCTCTTCATCGAGCACAAGTACATGTTCTTCGACGTCAGTCCTCCTTCCACAACTCAACCCAACCCATCCGACCACCCAAACCCAACCTAACCCCTCGCCATCATCCCTCTTTCCACAGCTCAAAGGTTTCCTCTTCTACGTCGTCACGGACGCCACACCTTCCCGAGATTGGCCCCTCGCGTACTTCTCCAAGGAGAAACTCTCGTACGATGATTACAACCTCGCTTGTATCGTCACGTTCCCGCCCTATCGAGCGAAAGGGTGGGCCGCGTTGTTGATCGAATTGAGTAAGTAGTAGCCCTTACACACCTCCACCTTTCTTCTGGTAATCAGCACTAATCTCACCGACCCGCCCGACTCCTTCGGTTCAACCAAAAACCAAACAAAAAAGGTTATGAGATCACCCGTCGGCTTCCGTCCCCCTCCGGATTGCCCGGAACGCCCGAGCGACCACTTTCCGCTTCCGGGTTGGCGTCGTATAGGACTTATTGGACGGGTACGGTCGTCAGGTATCTGAGGGGGTGTTTTCAGAGACGGAGAGGGGTGGTAGTGCAAGTGGAGGAGAAGAAGGGGAGGGGGAGGGGGAAAGGGGTGATAGGCGCTTTGGTGGTGGGTGACGGTAAGATGGGTGGGCAGACGACGACGACGACGACGGTGGATGGGGAAACCAAGTCCAGTAAACGTCAACGCTTGAGTTCACGAGGAGGGGACCCCTCACGCGAGAATGGCACCGAGGCGTCCAAAGAAGGACTTGATCAAGCAGAAGATGAGGAGGAGGAGGAGGAAGATTCGTTCCCCAAGGGGTTGATCGATTTGGCTCAGAAGGTACATCTGAGACCGGAGGACGTGGCGTTCGCTTTGGTCGATTCGGGTTTGGCGCAATGGCGAAGGAATCCGAATAAGGTATCGAGCGAAGAATCGAAGGATGCGGAAGGGGAAGGGGCAACGACGATGATGGCAACGATCAACGCGGACCCGGACGAGGTATTGGAGTTGTGCATCACCGAGGAGTTGGTCGAACAGGCTGCGAGGGAGAAGAATGTCAAACCTAGAGGGGTGCTCAGTATGGCTTATGTGTTGTTGTGAACAATGGAACTCTTTGAAGCGCGTGGTGGGCCTTCAATGCTATGAAAGGATCTTGAAGGATTTGGGCTGGGGTTCGAGAAATGGGCTATAGTATTCGACAAGAGGGAGAGACAAGAAGGACAAGCGAACGAGAGAGATAGCTGCACGAAGAAACAAATGCTCCATCACGAGGACGGTGATACAAGAAACAGCAGAGCCCCCTTTTGCAGAGCTCAAAGCTTGGCCTTGCCGGCGCCACTGGCCCATCGTCCCGTATCACCAGAGCGTTTGCGTGGGTCGGCGTAGCTTTCGATCTTTTGTCGTTCGTGGGTGATGATTCTGGAATGGAGAAGCAGGATGAGGTGGGGAGGATCAGCTCAAAGACTCGCTCGGGAAATGGCCGAACTGATGGAGCAAATTTACTTCTCGACCAAGAGTGCGCGGTCAAGGTTGCCCCGGACTTTGACACGCTGTGATGTGAAGCATCGATTATCAGTCTGCATCCGATCGGAAAGCCGTTGCGTCCCGAAGTCTTCAACTGAGCTCCGGAGAAAGTTGACGCTGGCCCACCTTTGCAGCGTAGAGCTTCTGCGGGTTGTACTGTGATCAAAACTCAACAAGAATGAGCTCCTGAATCTTTTTACAGTACATCCGTTGGTGATCCAAACTCACGGTCCCGGTGGCCAACCCAACGCAATCACGGTCGTTCATCTCGATCGTCACATCCGGCTTGGGGCTCGGTTTTTCACCTTGAGGTACGACCTGAACACGACCTCGTTTCTGTAGCGAATACGATTACGGACCATTCATCAGGTTTTTGAATGTCTCATCCTCCCAAGTATACTCCATAGGACTCGGTCTATACCAAACATACTTTCATATCCACAACCCAAACGGCTTTTTGGCCCTCGCCATTCTCAATCTTGAATTGGTACACCGTCTTCATTTGCGCGACGAGCTTCTTCTTCGGGGAAGAGGGGGACGAAAGCAGCACTGAGATGAGGGCAAAGATCTGTGGTGGGGAAAGATTGGTGAAGAGATTTTTTTGGAGATGGGGATAGAAATCCGGGGTTATCAACCGGTGAGTCAGTCCGGCCGTCATCATCCGAGGGGCCTGCTGAGCGCCAGGCTGCAGTCTGAGCGCTGTGGCCGTCGGACGCAACTCGTGATGCATCGAACCCTGGTACGGCAATAGCCGGATCATTCAAAGCCGCCTGCTCGAGCATCGAGGTCGTTCGTCAAATGTCAGCTCGTCGTCGTTCGACCTTGAAGCTCAAAGGCTTTAGCGCGTGATCCGCTCTCCGCTTGAACCCCCCCGGCCTTTCCTGGACCACACGAGGGCGATCGATAGATTGATTTGACTGACCTTGACGAGCAAATCGGACAACTCTTCGTTCGAGCGAGAAGACGCCATGGTTGGAAGTGTGGAGCTGAGGAAGGGGTATGGCTCAGTGCAAACAGATGCAAGGCTGAGGTCGAGTTCCAAGGCACGGCGCTGTCCCACCGCCCCCACACGGCGACCTCGCGATAATTTGTAAAAGTCCGACGGCTGCTGACGCCTGGAACCACTTCTCTTGACTGATAGCTTGTGTCGGTTGGCCTACAGAACAATAAATGCCTCTCCTCTCGCCCAAACGTGGCAATCGTATCGTTACGTTGGCATATCATGTCTGATTTGATATCTCGCAGCTCTTGGAAATGCGTAAATTACAATCGGCGGCGGGCTAGACTCTTCGCACCACAGTCTCAGTCATAGCCCCCACTCGCACGATCGGTGATCGCCCTCCCCCTTTCCGCCCACTCGCACGACCGGTGATTGCCTTTTTCCCCTTTACGATTGAGGTCTGTTCGAAGTCAGGCAGCGAATGCATCAGCGCGCCTCTTCTTCCCAAGTCAACGAGCCTTGTCGGACACATGGTCCAAGACGACGTACTCAGCAACAGCCCAGCAACGGATGTTCATCAACACGCATTGGCGATAATGCCAGCGAAGCAGGTCCTCGTTGGGAAGGTCCTCGTCACTGCCGCGGAAACGGCTGCGGTCGAGTCGACGACCATGCACGGCGGCAATGTCGCGATCTGTGCTGACGCCAAAGACATGAATAATGTAGGCACCCTCCTGGAGAAATGAGCAAGCAGCAGATATTTAGCATAGATGAGGGGATGAGCAGGCATAGCGAGATTGAAGGAGCGAGCCATGCAATCGACCTACGCCCAGGGGATAGAAGGAAATTTGATACTGAACGAAAGCCAGGTGATGCTTTGCGCTAAGGAAAAGGCCGGACGAAGGGTCGTATGGCCAGTAAACGCCTAAATGTTTATTGATCTGCAGGCAGGTTCGCAAGGATCGAAGGGTGCAACGTAGTAGCGCGCCTCATGGGGCACATCATGCAAAGGTACTTACATCCATACGATTGACTGGCACGATGTTTGTGGCCACACAGTCTCTGTGAGACCTCTCAGAAATCAAGCAGTTGAAGTCACGCCCAGCGAGACAAGTGTATAGATGTCTCTGGTAAAAGTGTGTTATGTCAGTATCCCCACGCAGTATGGCCGGAGCTTAGCTACACACCCTTTCTGCGGCTTGGACAACTTTCGGATCAAATCCATTTATGGAGTCGATGTCGCTGACGTAGCCGCCGTAGCCGTCGTTGTTGCCGTCGCTATCTTCGCTAGGCGGCCAGTTGGAGGGAATGATACCCTTCTCCTTTCCGATGGGGCCGACCGAAAGTGTCGCCGGTTGGCCATCTGGCGGATACGGGGGTGCGAGGTTCGTGGAAGATGAGTGATGGTGCTCCGTACGCTCCGTACGAGAGCGCTTGTTGACTCACTTTCGGTGACGAAGGTGTAGTTGCCCGCTCGAGGTGCAATCGAAGTGTCGACCCTCTGACCGTGTTCGTCATCCGAACGAACAAGGAACCCGGGTTGGTCGACACAGAACTGGACTAGCTCTTGGACGAACGACCAAGCGCTCGGGGCCGACGTGCTCAGGGCCGAACGTTCCAGCCATGCGATCGGGATTCAGGCGAGCAGAAAGGGCGATGACTGGCCTACGAGCGCTACAAAGACATATATCTCGCCCTTTATCGGGTCATACCATTGGGTCTGCGTCACCGAATACGTACGCTCCATCGGCTGCGGAGGACTGTGGAAGCCCCCAGACTAGGGGGCGCGAGCTTGGGAAATTGACGACAATCTCAACATTACTAATTCTCGTTGGCGGGGAGCAGCTCCGGGCATGTGCCGCGCGCGAGGCCAGCAGCCGGCACAGACCTCTCCCGCGCCCGGCGCGTCAAGAACCACAACCCCAAGCACCACCAAACAGCCAACACTGCTGATGAATGTCAGCAGTGCCGACGATCCAGGCGGCACCCTGCCGCCTGCTGTAGTCGTTACACCGTCGCCATCGGGTAGACCCGTCCTTCAACAAGATGCGTCGTCAACCGCCAGCCCCCCGTCACCGGTCACTTCCCCTACCGTCATCACCGCCGCCATGGCTGCCACGGCTGCCACGGCTGCAACGGCTGCCCATGAGCTGACGATCCAAGAACAACAACGAGACCTTGCTGAACGTCTACTCTTCTGCAAGGAGCTCAATATCGTACCTGGCCCCAACGCGGGGCGCATGCTCCACGTCCACCATCACCATCCCCTCTACCCACCTACCTCTGCAATGGCGATGAAAGACGCCTCCAGGAAGTTGAAAGGATCCGAAATCGATTACCGCGATGTTGTCCAGCCCGACACCATCCGTATCACCCTCAGTCTTGCGACCCACAAGTCGCTCCCTCGCGTCGACGTCGAAAAGGCGCTCATCGCACACTACAACACGGCGAAACCCAAATCCATGTGCCTCTTCTCCATCCCTAACGCCGACATCAGCAAGCTCGGATCCAAATTTGATCACCTCCTTTCCGATATCTGCGGCATCTCGCCGCGTGTCATCCCGGCCGACCCGTCGAAAGGCTGCAACCACGCCGTCCACACGTACGACATCAACTTCCGTAACGCCGAGGCTTTCGCCCGCGCCTGCCAACGTCCGGCTTTTCAGTACAGGGGCTCGCCAACGACGATCACCCTCCCTCATTCCCCCATCGACAGGGTAGTCGAAATCAGGCTCCGTTGTCACTCCGACCGAGACGACCCGGACTTTTGGCTCAACGGCATCCGCGTTGCCCTCCGCAAAAGCGCCGAGACCTACAACAAGACCTGGGGAACGAAGATCGCGACCCCGGAGATCCTACATTTCCAGCGCAACCTCGAGGTAGTTCCAGACGAACCATTCCAACTCCTCTTCAGTGGCGACTACTGGTACTATGTGCAACTTCCGGAAGAAGCGAAGAAGGACGTCGACTTCAACACCTTTTTGCCGGTCCACCTCACCAACAGGCAAGGAGCGGTAGTCGCTCTCAACAACGATCTTCAGGTGGGCTTCTGCGGCTACTGTCGCCGTCCCGGACATGTTCGTTCCGTCTGTCCGATCCAGCAAGCCAAGATCCAACGGCAGGTGGTCGGACTCAACCGCGCGGTCGCTTCCCAACCTCGAGCGACCTCGGACAGGGGCACCGGCGATGGATGGGCGACGGCCACCCAGAGCAGCAAGGCCCGGCCGACTACCACCCCTAGTTCGGCTACGGGTGCAAACGGGATGACGCTCACCAACGCCTTTGCGGGATTGGAAGAGGAGGACATGGAAGAGGAAGGGGATGAGGAAAATGAGGAAAATAGGGCCGAAGGAAGGGGCGGTCAGAAAGAGGAGATGAGGAGCGGTCCGGCGGAAAAGGAGGAGGATGGAAGTCAGGAAGAAGAGGCGACGGAGGATGAACAAGCAATGGAAGTAGAGCAGGGGTCCACCTCGTTATCATCTAAACCGAACAGCAACGACTTTGGGCTGGCGGCGGCTTTATCGACCCCGGTATCATCGCATTTGAGCTCGGCTGATTCGAGCCCGATCCCGTCTTCAACACCTCTCTCGTCTTTGGCACCTCCGACTTCACCACGCTCCAAGAGACCGGCACCGTACGAAAGGCCGACCACTCGCGCCCCGAAGGGAACAGCGCTCGCATCCTCTCCTCTATCTTCTGGTTCAGTGTCCTTGATGGACACAAATTAAGAACTACCCAAAATGATTGTACCACCAACTCGACCTGACTTGGACCAGCTCCACCTTCTCACCTTTAATGTAAACTCTATTGCTGACTTAGGGCGCCAGGAGCGTTTCCTCGTCTACCTCTCTTCCCTTTCTCCAACCCCTTCCATTGTATTTGTACAGGAGCACGGATTAAAGAGTCGATCACATCGGGAGCGCTTCGAGCGATGTTGGAAAGGGCGGGTTTTCTTCAGAGACCTTGTCGCCACCCTCATCCCGGAGCGCTCCCGCCTGTACGTCCTTTCCCCTATTTTTCGAGACTTTCCTGACCCTCGAATACTTACTATCAACTACTTTTTGAATTCACAAACGTTATGGTGGATCGGAAATCAGTTTCTACAGAGGGACGGTCTGGATCTACCCCCACCTACTGGCGTACTCTCATCGGCCGGCTCCCTTTTGCTGTGATCGACACGATCCGATACCTGCACCCTCACTCGAACCACTTCAGCAGGCCGCATAAACAGGCGGGCAAGATCAAATCCTGGTCGCGCATCGACTACATCCTCTTGTCGGAACAACATGCTCATCTGCTGGTCTCGGGGACCACGTACCTCGACGCGCTCCTCTCGGACCATCGCCCCGTGTATGTGGGGATCGCCTGCCCATCCGCCAAAAGCACGCCGGCCCTGCCCTCGCTCCCGGAAACGTCGTCCCAGCTGCTACGAGTCAACACACGAGTCTACGCCGACGAAGCCTTTGCAGCTCGCATACCTTTCATCATCGACGCATCTCGCGAGTCCCACCCGCTCGATCCGCTTGCGGCTTTTGAGGAAGCGATGTCTCGACTCAGATCTGCCTCGAGTGACCATGCTCGCCACCTGAATCGGCAATTTTCGACGACAAAGGAAACGCTCGAGCGTCGTATCCATGAGCTCGAAGCACTCGGTACTTTCGACGACGGGAGACGAGCCGAATGGCAAGATCTGGTGGCCATGACCAAGGTTTTGATCCTCGACCGAGCCCGTCAAATGAGGATTCGTGCGCACATCCCGGAACTCAGCTCGGAGGAGCAGCTCTCCCACACGGTCCATGCACGACTCACTGCTCGCCGAACGGCCATCAAGATCGACACCCTTCGTCTGGCGGATGGGTCGCCCTCAACGGACCTTACCAAGTGCTTGGACCACGCGCGAGCATACTTCCAAGACCACCACACGCCAGATGATCGCGATCCCGCTCAAGTCGAAGCTGCTCGCTCTACCCTTCTTGATCCCGTACGATGCGCTTTACCAAGAGGCAAGAAGCACTCCAATTCAAGGTTCATGAGGCCGATGACTGCGCGACACGCCAAGCTGCTCGAGGAACCTTTCACTGCCGACGAGTTTGCAGCCGCAATTGCCAAGACTGACAAGGGCCGAAGTCCAGGAGCGAGCGGGCTACCCTACGAGATGTATCAGTCCTCCCCAACCGTCTTTGCGGAGCTACTGGCCTCGACTTGCAATGAGGCGTGGGCGAAAGGTGCTCTGCCTGAATCGATGACCAAAGGAACTGTCCGCCTCCTCAAAAAGTCAAAGCCTGACGCTGACTACTCGGACCTCAAGTACTACCGCCCGATCACGCTTCGCGAGTGCTCGTACAAGTTGATGACCAAGGTCCTCGTAGCAAGGCTGAACAAAGTGCTGCCATCCGTTCTTCCCCCTTCACAACATGGTTTCATGCCTGGTCGAAAGGCCTCAGACGCGGGAAGTCACTTGTCCCTGCTCCTTGAACAAATTCGCTCCCTTGACCTTGCTGACTCGGCTCTCCTATCGCTTGATCAGGAAAGCGCATATGACCTAGTTGATCATGACTGGATCATGAGCGTCTTTCGAGCGATGGGAGCGCCAGAACGCTTCCTTGGCCTTTTCAACGTTATCTACAGATCGGTGTCACTTCGTTACATCATCAATGGGATACCTCACGGAGGCTGTGCGCATGCTGTGCGGGCTCGGGCAAGGAGATCCCGTGAGTTGTCCCATCTGGAACGTGTGCTTTCAGCCCTACCTCGATGCCCTAGTGAGGAGAACAATTGCCCTTGATCTCAGTGCAGTATTTCTTCCCACCCGGGCTGCAATCCTCACCCACCTCGCCTTTGCGGACGATGCGATCGTGCTCGTCTCGTCACCGGCAGCACTCGATCTCCTGACTGGTCTCGCCGTCGATTGGCGCTTGGCTACAAACGGACGCTCGAACACGGCCAAGACGACTGCTCTCCCTCTCGGCTTGGGCTGGACTTAGGACGAGCGGGCTAGCGGGATCGCTTCTGTGCGCGCTGGTGAGTGCATGACTTGGGCTGGCTATCCGGTTTCCATCGACGGCAATCTCTCGCTCTTCTAGAGCACGACACTCAACCGAGCAAAGGCTCGACTGGAGGCAGCGGCGAATCGACGTGTTCCCCCACGGGCTCGCGCGATGTACGCCAACTCGTATGTCACTTCGAGGGTCATCCACTTGCTGTCGTTCGACATCCCGCCCGTCACTTTCGTCGACGCTTTCGAACAAGCGCTCATCTCCTTCGTGTGGCACAACGACTCCTTCCGACCCGTGACAAAAGAGGCGGTCTTCCTCCGTCGCGATCTTGGTGGATTGGGCCTGCTGAGCATCGAGGACATTGTTTGCTCTATGGCGATCCGGTTCTGGGACTGCGTTGCCCATGGCTTCGAGCCGATCTGGGCTACACTCGCACGGATCAGCTGGGAGCGCACATATCCGGAAGAAACGTCGATTTGGTCAACACTGATTGCCTCACCTCGCCGCGCAACCCACGCGCGGTGGACGAAGGTCATCAACGTTGCGCGACTGATGCAGCCCCATGTGTTCCCAGAGCTCCTTCGGTCGACCGAGGTGCTCGTGATCCCACCTACTCTGCCTTCCTTACACCCACAAGGCCTGTCGGACGATGCGCGCAAGCGGCTCAAAAAGTTTGGGGCAATCATCGATCTTTACCGGAGGCCTCAGACGACAGGGGACCCCGTCAACCCGGGCCTGCAACCAGAGTCGTTATTGGAAAAGCTTTGGGCCGATGTGAGTGCTAGCTCTCCGATAGCCTCTGTATTGCCCCAGCCCGCCGCCGTCCGGACCGCCATTGGGGACTGCTACTTCCTACGACCCTGCACCTACACGTTCCTTGGCGCGACCCGTCCTTTTACGATCAAAGCTCTGCGGCACTTCATCAATGAGGCCCGCTATCCCTCGCTGGACGACGGCTCTCGACTCAAGTGGCCAACAGATCTCACAAAGTCACAGAAGCAACAGTTCTGGATCTGGCTCAACAGTTAATGGGCAACAGCTGTCGAAAAGGACGTTCACTGGAAGCTGATCTTCGGGGCGACGCCGACATGCGTTCTGCAACATCACCATGGTCACGCTGCATCTGATGGGTGTCCACAGTGCGGCCAACGAGACACCTTCATGCACTTCTACTTTGAATGTGACCATTCACGTGAGTTCTGGCGCCTGACCCTGCAGCTGCTGAGGGTTGCACTTGGCCAGGCAGGTGATTTCGAACCTGGCGAAGTTGACTCTCCTCAGATCATGCTTGGCCTTCCTCGGGTGCGTGGCGGAAGTCGTGACTCTCGGACCTACATCGTCGTTCGGGTCGTTCTTGCGATTGTTTTCAACAAGCTCTACCTTGCTCGATGGCATCAGCACAAGGAACAAATTCCCCTACCAACCCCGTACTCTCTTACTCGCGAAGTCCGCTCGCATCTCAAATTCCGACTTCGACGTCTGCCAGATGGCGAGCTTCTGGACCAGATGATGTGACTTGACGTTTTCATGAGTACGGAGTTTCTGAGTTTTCTCTCCTGATTTTCCTCCCCTCTCTCTTCCTCTCTCTCTCTCTCTCTCTCTTTCTCTCTCGATTGTGCCTATTCTTTAACACCATGGAATAGGAAGGGTGGTTGGTGCTCACATGATTGGAATCACACTTTTGGTGGTTTCAGGAATGTGGGGGCTGCATGGATCTAGTGGCTATGACTTTACATAAGTCCAACCCCCCTTTTCAAGAAACTTTTATTTATTTATTTGATAGACTTCATTAACAGCATAATTATATTAATACCTAGAAATCTTCGGAAAAGTCGGAGAGAATGCTGTTACGCACACTGGCAGAAGCCAGTAGTGTAGGACTCATTGACCCTGAACCAGGATCAACCCCACTAAAACCCCCTTTGGTGGCTTACAGAGACACTAGGCGACCCTTGGACTCCTGAATAGAGGCTCGAAGCCCCTCGAAGTCCGTTTCGGCGATCGGTTCCAAAAGATCCGACGAGAATCGGCGACGGCGACAGAGCTTCCAGATCGAGTGAAAGAAGAGGACTCGTAGTTCGACAAGTCGACGTTCCGAGCAAGACACGATCGGACATACAAAGTCCACAAAGACTGGGTGGGGGGTCGGGGACAGAGCAGACCAGAGACGCCGGGCAAATGGGCAGCCGACCGCGAGGTGGGCCAGGCACTCGGAGGCAGATCGATTGTTGGGGTGAGGGCTGGTTGGGGAGGCGACTTGGCTGCCCGGATGGAGGGATCCCAGGGAGAGAAGGTGGCCGGTATCCTCGGCGTCCGAGTGAACCCGGCGAACCTTGCGCAAAGCCTTCCACCAAGCGTTCCAACGTTGCTCAGGCAGATCGAATACCTTCTGGTGTCCCTTGGGGAAGATAGGAGGGAAGATGAAGACTTGGTGGCGTTTGGACGCGTTCACGAACGAAGACGGCGTCATCACCTCGCCATCGGGCCCTCGAAAAAGCGTCGGGTTTACCGAGAGTTGTATTCCGTGGCCCGCTGGGAAGTAGAGTACGTGCGTCGCCCATTGCTCGAGGTTCTGGCTCTTGGAGAGTTCCGGGGGATTGAGCGTGGTCACAATGCTCGCGCTTGAACAAGTCAATACCCATTTTCGGTAATCACTTGAGTTCAGTGGCCGTTGGATTGGGCCAATTAGGTACCAATAGTTCCCACTGCTTGGAGGGGCGCAGGTTCCGTTCCGTTTCACTTCGGTCTGAGATTGGAGCATAGCACGACAACATGAACCCATGCAGGCCTACTATATGAACGATGACTTCGATTGATTATCACCGCTCACCAACATGACGACCGCCGAGCTCCTCGCCTTCGATGTCGCTCCCGCCGACGCGTCTCTTTACATCGAGTTGTCTAAAGACGAGCCCACCCAGTATACTCGACCTTATCATCTACTCGAGGCCGTTGAGAAGGCAAGCAGCTCCTCACGTCCAATCGTGCGTCTACCAAGCTCAACTATCGAAATTTCGGTCTAAGCTCACGCGTGTTCGGTACTACACATCCCACATACTTGAAACTTCCGCCTCTTGTCGATGCTCGCGATACCAATTTCTCGCTGAACTGGCCAACCTGATTGCCCATCAAGCTGCTCATAAGTGTAGCCACCTCAAGCTGTTCTACTCAAGGGAGGCCGATGGAATCGAGCGACCCACTCGCGGAGAGGCAGACGTAGGGGGTTAGCAATACAGAGGAAGGACGCAGTGCAGCACACTCATGCGTCTTGAAAGGGTTGGTACAGTCCATGGGACCATCTCGCTGCGAAGACATGGCGGGCACGACAAGGAGCTTTCGCTGGACTGGAGGTGACCAGATGGCCCGAGCGCTCACAACACACGAGGATCCAGAAGAATGTCTATACTGAGGATGGCCGCATTCAAGTGAGTTGTCGCTGAATTTAGGAGCGAAGGCAACTGGATCTAATGTTTGGAGACAAGCAGACGGAGCGCTAGCACAACGCTATCCTCATTTTGGATCGCTTGACGGCGGAGCTGTAACCACTACCACAACATTGGAGATCGGATCTCTGGTCTGCTTTGGCCTCAAGCGTGGCATGCATTCACTCAGCTGCGATCAAACTGCTTATGGAGAAGAAGCGCTGTCCATTGGAATTGGTACGATGCTTTGAATGGCAGTTGAGCTGTGACGTTCTCACTTGACACAGGTCTTGTCTGCTACAGTGCGATACATCTACAGCAAAGTGACAACAAATCACTGCAACCAAGGCACGCTCGCGTCGTTGGTTCTACTTTCACATGTCGTCGTACAGGAGCTTCGCCTCGTCAAGAAAGCATACTATTCCACCCACCTCATTGATGGCACTATGCCGTTCCGCATGATTGATGGTCGCCAGGTCATCGAGTCATTAGGCCCGCCAATGACTACATATTGTTCAACCAAAGACCTTACCCCATGTTACCCTGACGAGCGCATCATCAGCAAGCGCACATGCCGAACAAAGATTTGCCGCCCTTCGGAGCGTGCCCGGGCCGCGAGATGCCGCCGGTAGAACCTCTACAAGCCGCACAACTGCCACCGCGGATACAAAGAGGTCAAGTTCAGCAAAACGGAAGTCTGACAACGAAGTAGCGAGCCTGCCAGCCAAGCAAGGAAGGCTTGTTTGATGCCTGGAGCCACGCGCGACACCAGCCGAAGCGACGCGCGCCGCAAGCCACTTTCGATCGGCCGCCGCGCGCCCGCAAACGCTCGGAACGCGTTTTCGAGGACCTTTGAGCGATTTTTGGAGCATGTAGAACACATTTTGATAATATTTCCGAGGCGCATGTGAAATTTTGACATTTTGGGGCCAAAATAGGGTAAAAAACTTTGACAAAAAGGCCAAAAAAGGGCGTTTTTCCACATGCGCCTCTGACTGGGCTTTCGGGGGTCCTGGTTGGGCACTGGTTGGGCCGTTTACAAACAGGTAGGAAAAGGAGGAGGTTCACGTGCTTGACACATCATTAGCCATGCTGCGAATGATCCCATCTAGGGCTTGAACCCGCCTCAGAGGTGCCAAAAGCCTTAGCCACTGCATCTTTTGTAGCGATCATCTAGTAAGGGGTCCGGCTCTACCCTGGCAGTAGTAGGTCACAGCCACTCCAGAAGTTCGCTCAAGGTGCCGAAGCATCGATTTTCAATGGCATTGCAAAGACACTCGAGATAATGAATACGAACACACCAAACGCGAGACGATCGTCTAGGCGTTGTGCTTCCAGCTACGAATAACAACCCACATCGAGGCTGATTAGCATTCGCCACCAGAGAAGCCCACCCTTCAGAGAAACTTACTAGCAGATATCACCGTCGACGATCTCGTACGGCTTGCCCTTTTGCATCATCTTACCGGCCTGCGCAAGATGGGATCAAAAGAAGGGATCAGTAAGATAGGATTGGGTCGTAACGGAGACGAAAGCACAACGTACCGCCTTGACCGCTGCTTCTGTACCGTACTCCTTCAAGTCGGCGTACGACATAATTTCACCACAGACTGTATAGTCAAAAATCGGTAAGTTTCCCATCCAGAAGGAAAAATGAGAAGCACGGCACTCACTGAAGTTCTTCTCGAAATCGCCATGAATGACACCCGCAGCCTGAGGCGCTTTTGTCCCCTCACGGATCGTCCACGCTCGCACCTCCTGAGGGCCGCAAGTAAAGTACCGAATCAAGTGCAACGACGCGTAGCCCGCGGTCGTGATCTTGCCCAACTGTCCTTGGGTGCCCAACTTCTCAAACTCGGCCTTTTGCGCAACCTCGTCGGCGAATTCTTGAGCAACGCGTTCCTCGAGCGCGATGGAGAAGGGGATCAGCAAATCTCCCGGGTTGTTCTCGTCGATCCAAGCCTTGATCTTGGGCAACCACTTGTTCTTCTTGCGGATGTAGTCCTTCTCCGACAGGTTTACGAGGTACGTAACTGGCTTGGCGGTCAGCAGGAGCAAGTCGTTGACGATGTCGATCTCCTTGTTGGACCATGTCGCTTTTCGAACGTCCTTGTTTTGCACGGTCAGGACGTCCAAGACCTTCGCAACACAGTCCTATGAAAACGAAAGAGGCTGGATCAGAAACGGGAGGGCAAGGAATCTGCGATTGGCGGGGGCCGACGGCGTACCAATTCTTCCTTCTTGGCCTTGTCGGCCAAGTTGGCGGTACCGGTCGCACCTCGGAGGGCCTTCTTGAGCGCATCGTGCTTCTTCTCGACCCATTCGATATCCTTCAACCTGTTGCAACGAGTTCGCATCGTTAGCGCTCGGACTTGTACGCTCGGGCGAACCCGACATCGTCTGGGCTGGACGCGCCTCAATTCATCACGGATGATCTCCATATCACGGATGGGGTCGACATCACCTTCGACGTGAATGACCTCGGCATCATCGAAAGCACCTGTTCACACGCAGGCAAAGGGGCCATAGTCATATCAGCCCGCTGACCTCGAAATCTGCCCCCTCCCATCCACTTGGCCGACTTACGGACGACCTGGAAGATCCCATCCACAGCCCTGACGTTGGCCAAAAAGTTGTTCCCGAGACCGGCACCGGTCGAAGCACCCTTGGTCAGACCGGCGATATCGACGCAGGTGAGGAAAGCGGGGACCTTGGACGAGGGCTTGTAGACGTCGCAGAGCCAATCGAAGCGCTCGTCGGGGACGGCGACACCTGTTGGAGAGGGGGCTCGGGGTTAGCGAAGAGTTGCCGGGGAATCTGAGGTGTCGGTTTTCTTCGCTACGCACGAGCTTCCTCGGGTTCGATGGTAGCGCTGGAGTGACACGAAGAGTGGGTCCGAAGAGAAGTGCCGAAAGTCGGGATCAGCTCTTCGATCCACTGCGGCAGCTCAGAGCGCGACTCACTAGGGGAAGTTGGCGATCTTTCCCAAGTCGCACTTGGAGATGATGTTGAACACTGTAGTGTACCGCAAGGTTCTGGTTAGAGGACCGGTCCAGAAGAAGGGGAGAACGAGCGCCCAAGCTGTAGAACTGCCAGCACCACGTCGGATAGGACTACGCACGCGACGATTTTCCAACGTTGGGCATACCTAAATGGTGTAACACAATAGAGGGAGTGGTCAGTGCGATTCCGATCTGAGCCACCACCTGACGATGGAGCGAGGGACGGGAAAGAGGGGACTTGCCGACGATACCGATCTGCAAGTTGTTGGAAGGTCGGCCGAGCCAGACCTTCTTTTCCGCCGTGGCAGCCTCTGCAGAGTACGAATCATGCGCGTGGTGGTTGGTGCGAGAGTCAGTACATGGGTGCTACTCGAACAGACGACGGGGACACGCTGGTTGTCCTGAGCGCGCCTCGCACACGAAGAGCGACCGGGCACGCACTCTTGGGGGGCATGGCGCTACGACGTTTGGGGGCAAAAGTGGTGGACGAGCACGACAAGGGGCGAACAAGAATACCCGTCGAAGAGGTGAGCTCGAGGGTCAAGCGTCGGGGCAAGAGCAACGACGTCGTGGTGACTGATTTTCCTTTCGAGCGAGGCAAAGGTGGTGGGCTAATGGCGGAGAACCCTTGGAGCTGTGCGCCGCGGTGGCCAACACGTCACTTTTTGAGCTTGGACCCCCTTCTACTCAAGTGGTGAAATCACTAGAAACTGCGGGCAAACAGTTTATACTACAGATTCAAGAAATCTAACGGAAGCAGAGAAGACCTGTCAAGCTCGCTTGATCAACCTGTCGAGAGCAAGAGTGAAAAAAAGGGTCAGATCAGCATACTCCTCTCCGGCTGCCAGAACAGCTGTCACGCACCAAGACAAGGTGATGTCGATATTCTTCTTGGACTTGGCTGTAGCAGTAACCGCAAAGAAACAGAGTCACTATCAGCTCCCCAAGCTCACGACAATGTCAGCACGCCGAGATTCATGCTTTGGACGGACCCGAGATGGAATAGCAAGAAACTTCGCGGTTCGTGATCGTCGACAAGACCAACGCCGAGATGACCTCCTCGACCTTGGCATGCCCCTCGACATCATTCTTGTTGCCCAAGACGAGCAACGGAATTCCTCCCAATTGTGGTTTCTCCAACAGCGCGTGCAGCTCGGCTTTGGCAGATGGAAACGAATCTTGATCGGCCGAGTCGACGATAAATCTGTACAGAGAGGTCTCATTGTCAGTCCGAGTGGCCACAGACAGTATGGTCTCTGATCATACTCACACAATGGCGTTGACTCCTCGGCAATACCTGAACGGAGCGAGATTCCCAGAGTCAGGTCACCCAGTCTCGGATGTGGGGCTCAGATTGGCCCTCGGATCGGACCACACTCACCGTTCCCACATGGATCTGAACCTCGGCTGTCCACCGATATCTGGTTCAATAATCTCCGCGGGTGTCAGAATCGACTGTTTCCATTCAAACTCGTCTCTATGTGCTCGAACCCGCTAAGACGGGAGAAAGTGCCCACTGACCCCATAGTTTGAACGTCTGCTCGGTAAACTCGTCAGTTCAGCGCGAGAATATTGAGAGTCCACCAAACTGAGAACGACTACTTACGACATTGCCTTTCTGTACCCTCCTCAGATTGAAGCCTCTGTAAAGATCATCGCACCGATCAAATCTTGCTAGGCCCGTTCCACCGCTTGAGGAGCTTCCCAATCGAGCTCACACTGTCGGGATCATCGAGCTACTAAATTCTCCGGCGGCCAAGACGTTGACGAGGGATGTCTAAAATGAGAAGTCAACAGACTGCGTCAGTGAACTGTCATCCGCTTTGTACAGCACCGTGACGCCTCGCCTCGCCGCTCTCGTCGAGTCATCTCCCGTCGCCCGGTCGTCACGTGTATAGAAACCCACGCACCTTGCCCGAGTTCTGCAGCCCAATCAGGGCGATATCGCATAGCTTAGAGAAGAAGAGGCTCCTTAGCCAGTTGAGGAACGCTTGGAACATGGTTGCTGGGTCGCGTCGGACGACTCGGGTCGAAGGCTGTTGGCGCGAGTGATGATGACGTCCGTGACGTACGTGCTGTGCGCGGCTCGTCGTCGGCTGTCCCAAGGTGGATTCGTGCTTGGGAGTGCGGGCTGGGATTGGATAAGACCAAGTGTAGTCGGATCTTGTGAAGGCCAGAGAAGGCGTTCTTGTTGGGAAGCTGTGGCTGAGCGGATAGGTGGCGCTGCAAAGGATTGCGAAGCGCGTGAGCTCGGACTCGAGCAATGACCTCGACGCGAGCTGCTTTACCACGTACCAGCTCGGATCCAATTTTCTATGATGTTCAACAGCTTATCTACTGTACGGCATGGCACACCGAAAAACGATGATACATTAGATCCATTTTACAACATTGCATCCGTCATCTCTATTCATCCTGCAAGCGTTCCTCTAATTCGGTAGCTCGGCGCGACCGAGATGATCCTTCTGCTGTACGAGCACATGGAAGTGGGCCAAGTCCCTCACCGACTGCAATTCGGGTGGATTGGCGAACCTGGTTGAAGAACGGAAAAGGATCTTCAGTGGAACGTGGCGTCGTGCAGGTACCACTTTCGAAGCAGCACCGAACATCTGCCCGCCTCGGCTAATCGAGCAGCTCGAAAACTCACCAGAGCGTGTCATACTCATCCTCGCTCCACCGCTTCTTGACGAAAGCCGATATCTCTCGTTCCGGACCGACATCTTCCTTCGACTCCCCTCCTGCTCCCGTCCTTCCCCCGAGTCCATTTCGTTTGACTTGTTCCCATGGGTCGGAGTCGGATTCGGCTTCGAGCGATTTGGTAGGTGGGGCGGAGCTCTCCGTGGAGGTGGTCACTGGCCGACATAGGTCCGCGTGAAATAAGGGAGTAGGTACCCAGATGACGTAGTGTCTGTAGAAAGGTTGCAAGTTGAGTCAATCGTCCTCGTGACTTTCCAAACGCGCTGCAGGTCTAGCACGCCCACTTGAAACCACGTGTCCACCTCCGATTTACAACTCACACCACGTCCTTGGGCACACTATACGCCCAATCATTCAGCCTTACTCGAGCAGGCGCAGTCCTAATCCAATACTCTGTCCCACTCGACAACTCATGGTGTTCCCATCGAAGTTGAGCACGGAGATAAGCCGCGACGGATCCGTGGGCTTTGCGAAGCGCCGGGTTGAAGCGTTCTTCGTAGGCTCGTTCGACGGTGGGATGTCGGATCAGTTCTCCTAAACGACCTCTGCGAAGGAGGACTTCAGACGGTTAGATTCTTGTTCAAGTCTGTGACCAGGACCTTGGATGTAGCGCGATGGACTCACTGGCCGAGGATGATGTCAGTCAACTGCTCCCACGTAAAGATGGGCTCATGAGCCGCCTGCAGCCTTCTTGCCTCTTGCAACAGCTCATTAATGGCCGGGTCCTGATCATGCGGCACGATAGTCGCTTGTTCCGTGTACGCCATTCAAGGAACCACGTCAGGACTGGTGCGGCGACCAAGTTTCGAGGGGTTCGCCGGTGCCTCGGCGTTGCCCGAGGGAGAAAGCTCCACCAAGCTTCAACGCCGACCGGCCCGACGGCGCTTCGGACCCGACTACCCGACCTCGGTCATGAAGGCAGCGGTTAAAGTGATCGGAGGTCTGGGGTGCAGTGCCTGGTGTAAGGACGTCGATGATCGTTGCTGTATCACCTCGGTCGGCCAATATCGCATCCACCCTCAAATTTGTCCTTGCATTCGACTGACTAGCGTTTCGCAACGCAAATCTTCCGACGTTCAAAAACCAAAGCATCATGGGGGCTACAAAGCGGTCGGAGACACCAAAACGAAGTGGGGCCAATTTCTCTCACTCGAAATCAGTGAAAGTACGAGATCGTCGCGGCAGCAGACAACACAGGGGCTCCACCTCGGATGACGACGGATCGAGACTGCGACGACAAGTTGTCGGATGCTCCGCTGACGGATGTCCGGCCATCCATTCATCCCGTCTGTTCCTTCGACATTCCCTTTGTAGGTAATCCAAGGAGCTTTGTCATGAGACCACATAGTCTTGTAACCCTAAAGTAGTTTACCTCGGTAAGTCGCAGTGTCGCATGAAATGTGACCCCGGAGTCAAAGCTCTTCAGACATTTGCAAGCCCTCGCTACCCAGCGATATGACACACCCCTCGTGGCTCAAATGAGAATGAGGATTTGAATTCCAGCTAGTCTACAAAGAGAGACGACCCTTATCGGGCGCTGGATTAAACAGCTGGTTCGACCCTGCAACAGCTCTATGTCAAAAAAGTCGTGTCCAATTGGTCGACCAGGGTCAAATTCAGCTTCTGCTGCTTTGGCGAGTTCTCGTCTCGAGAGGATTGGCGCCGACCGGGTCGACCAGAGAGGAGGTTAGACCTTCTTGATCCGGAGCGCAGAGAGAGCCTTGCGAGTCGCCGCGCGGCGAAGTCCCAACTCCCGGCCCCGCCGCCGGCCGTGCGCAGAAGCGGTTCACAAAAAACAGGCACAAGTTGTGTGTGCGCCACTAGATAAGCTTCGTGGCAACGCTCTGTTCATATTGCTAACTTTTTTCTTGGCCGCTCTCCGCGTGGAGGATCGTGGTCGCCGGCGCACCCGGAGGCTCGGGGAAAGGGCAACGGACATAACCTAATCCGTCGGCTGGAGTCAACATGTATGGCACGACGAGCGACTCCAAGGCTCGGAGCTGCACCGGACGAGCGCCAAGTTCGCGCCTCACCCCATCTGGGTCCGACGTCGGACTTAGGGGTCCGCCGAGGTCGATATCAATTCCGCCACCTCGCAGTATCTCCGTGGCCCACCGGAGATTGATGCCTGGCAATGCCTAGAGCAAGGAATGGATTCAAGCTTTTAAGACCAGTGCGACGAACTGAAGAGCTTGTGATAATCCCCTTGTACCCACCACTAGCTTTTGGAGCATGCACCAAATTGATTACACTAAAATCCTGCCTGGCCCTTCGGTTTCATTCGTCGGCGACGTCAAACGAGCCCTGGGAAAAAGTGTTCAGCAAGGGATTGGTCAAGGCTCGGGGTGCCTGGCTTGAGCAAGATGGCTCCTGATACATTGTCGTGCGGCGGGGGAGGGGGCGGGGGGTTGAGAAGGTCAAAAATCCGGTTTAATTTTAGCATTAAGCATTAGCTTGGGGGTGCGACAGCAGAACTCTTGCCTAGACTGGCAGGGGCAATCTTTTACCGAAGGTGAGAGACATATGAGACGCAGGGCGCGGGACCTGGCGCTAAGCCCAGCTCTGACGTCCAAGGTGGACGACCCGCTGCGCGAGGTGTATGGCTGGCCCGGCCCGGTGGCTCGGGGTGGCAGGTTGAAGGCCCGGGAGTCGCACGGCTATTTGGGGGGCCACATTGGAAGTAAGTGTGATCGGAGTGTAGATCCCGAAGACCCTGCCTTTTCCCGGCCAAAAAAAAAAAAGGTGGGTCCTCAGGCAGGTCGCTCAAGTTCGTGCACGTCCCACACCCACACATCCCTTGACCTTTCTCCTTCTTGTCAGTTCTACAACAGAGGTACTGGTCACCGCTGGATCGAGGTCGCCCCGGCTCCCGCGATCAGTGACTGGATCTCGACGCCCTTACCTGGGCGAAAACTCGCAGTCGGTTTCGGCGGCGCTCGAAAGTCGGCGTCCGCTTTTCGCTCGCGCCAGCAGCAGAGGGCATTCGGACTCGTCTTGTCTGGCCCCCTCTTCCAGCTTTCGGTCCCGCTCTACCTCGCCCCTCGCATTCCGCTTCAAGTCTAGACACGCCTAGGTAGTTCACTCGATCATTGCACTTGCTACCGCTCCATCAGACCATTGACCACAATCTTATTTTCTCTGTACTTGATGTCGCACTAGACTCAGCAGTCGATCGAAAGACCCCCGAGTTTACTGCGGTCATGCCCCTCGTCGCCGACGCGGCCAGCACCAGTGGTCGCCTACACTACCGACCACCGCCGCCCCGCTTGGACTCGCTGCCATACATCCACACACCCCAGGTCCCGTCTCGGTTTTCATCTCAGCCCTTACCACCACCCTCGGCTCGGACAAGACCGAACCACACGCCTGCTTCGTCGGTCGCCTCGTCAATCTCGTCGAGTCGCTCCGGCCGTGCGCTGTCGACGCGTACGACCTCGACCGCCTGGAGTTCGGTGCTCGACGACGGCGACGACTACAGCTGCGATTACACCATCTACGACGACGCGCCTGACGAAGAGGACGAGGATGAACTCGATACGCTGTACACCGCCTACGAACAGCACTACGACGCGCAACACGCCGGGGCACACGACTCGACGCTCGTCAGATCTTCGCACGCAATGTTGAGCAAGCCGTTGGGATCGACGCGTCCGAGCGCGAGCGCGTCGGAGTCCGACGAGTGCAGCGGGCGCGGCAACGATCAGCGATCCATTGCCTCGACCTCATCTAGTACAAACCTCGCGACCCAGCGACGCGGTGATGGTGACGTTACTAACCTTTCGCGCAAGAGAACGAAACCCAAACCCAAGACCAACAAACCGCTCAAGATTGACAACGAGCAAGACCTCTTGCAGCAACTCGCGCATCTCAGCACCGCGATCGATCTCTGCTTCTGTGGTCGCGTCGCCGAGGAGGACTCGATCTACTGCGGGCGAGAATGCTCGCGCGCCGATGCGATGAACGCGCTCTGTGGTGGTCAAGAGGACGAGCTAAGGACACCGTTGAGTGCAGAGCATGAAGCCGTCGCGACGCCCATAATGGGATCGAGGCCGACCTCGTTCGGTTCATCCGATGGCGTCGTCAGCCATTATCGTCGACGGGTCGAGCGCAAGCGAGCCGAGGAGCGCATCTCGCAGGAACTGTGGCAACCGCGCAACAACAGCCGAACCAACCTTCACTCGAATCCTTCCGTGTCGTCCCCTCGTCGACTCTCCGGGTCGAGTGTCGCCTCGTCCGCCTCGACCTCGAGCTCGACGGGCGTCAAACGATCACCACGAGACCCTTCTCAACGTAAACCCGTCTCGGCTCGCGACTCGACGGGGTCAACGCAATCCAAAGCGCCTTCGCTTTCTTCCTCCCTGGCTTCCCCCGCATCCTCATGCTGTTCTCCTCGCAACCACAGCTACGCAACGATGGCCGAGCCCGCGTCGCCTCGGTCGTACCAACAACCCAAGATCATCTTTCCTTCTCCGACCCGAATCTCGCCGACGCGCTCGGTCGTACGCGCCACAGGACTTACCTGCAATCGAGCTCTCTCTACCAATATCGACGAAGATCTGTTCGCTTCCTCCCTCGATGCGACTCCGACCTTGGCGACGATCCGTGGTCGCCGCGCACCCCTCAGCGACGAAGAATACGGCGTCCCTTCACTCAATCGTCACTCGTCAGATTCTTCAATGGACGCCGCCTATGGCTATGGATCCGTCGGACTGATGATGCTCCAATCGGACGAAGACGAAGACGACGATGACGAATACGACGTCGTAGCGGGTCTATCTTCGGGCCAGAAGCTTAAAGCGAGGGTTCGGGCGCAGATGGTACCGAGGCCAGGGCACACGCGCGGCAAGCTCAGTTTCGACGATGTATTGAATTTGTTGGGGTCATGAAGTACCCTCAGTATTTATATCTTACACATATAAGGAACGGGCCACGTGTTGTAATGATACAGGTTTGCGAATGTCCAGACCCGTGCGAAGCGGCTCGTCCCGACTCTTGAGGCCAAAGAGATGCGAAAGTGTAAGTGGTTAAATTCACAGAACGAAAAAGAAAGCTCGCAAAATGTCTATTGAGCACCCTTGGAGCTGCCCTGCGTCGGGGTCTTCCGCAGTGCCGAAGAATTTCCGATCGTCGGCAAAGGCTTCAAGCCACTCGAAGGTCCAGCCCCATCTCGCGTCGGTCGACTCGCATCGGCGAACCGAATGGTCGAAGCACTGATCGGGGTCGTCGGTGAATGCCCGGGACTGCGCAAGAAGGCCATCTGACTCGAAACGGGGTCGTCCCTCGATGGCGGTGGTGGCGGTGAAGGGGGCCGCGGAAGTGCAGGAGCGACATCGATGCGGGTAATAACGGGGCGTCGTGCGGAAGGTGGTGAAGCAGAACGCTTGCTCGATCCTAACCCAAAGATACCTTTGACGGATTTGAACGCGCCTCCCGACTTGGAATTGGACTCGGGTCGTTCGCGGGTCGTTGTGGCTGTGCGGTCATCGTCACGGCCATCGTCTTCATCCTCGCTCGCCGCCTCCTCTTCCGAGTCGGGATCGAGTCGCCCCGTTCTTTCGAGCGCAAAGCCCGTGTTGGGCTTGCGAGCGACGGGAGGTGGGGTCTCACTGCGCGCCGGAGAGTTGCTGCTGTGCTGCTGACCGTTTCTGTTGCGAGGTGATGAACTGGACGAGGAAGCGGGGCCAGGGCTTTGGATGGGTCGACCCCAGAGCGCCGAAGGGTCGCGCTCCTCTTCCTCGGCGCGGAGGGATGGTGAAGCCGCCAGCGCCAGCGACCGTCGTTTACCTCGACCTTCTAAAGCTTCGATGGGGTGACCCAAGGCTCGCAGTGCGCCGAGGTGCTTGGTGATACGGCGATTCTTCTCCTCTTCCGTCATGTCGCGAACGTCGACTGTACCGTCCGTGTGCTCGACGACGACCTTCTCACCCTCGGGCCATTCTTGCGTCTCTCTTCGCTTCGCGGCGGGCATTTCGGGGTAGTGCTGCACAGTTTGACGATAGTTTAGCTCCTAGTCCACCGCACACTAAAAGTCTGATCGGCACCCACCTGTTCTTTCCGGCACCAAGCATCCTTCTCCAGTTTCTCCTTCCTGCGCCTCTCCTTCTCCTCCGCCGAGAGATTCGGTTCCTCCTTGTACAGCTTCGCCGTCGCCGTCGCCAGCATAGACCGACTACGCAACATCGCTTGCGCAACGCGTTGCACGGCCGACTCCTCATGCTGTTGCGGTGTCTGGTCCCCGACAGGTGTCTTCTCCTTCTCCCGCTCGATCGCTCCCTGAGGCACCGTCAAAATCTCGTGGCGGTCATTACGTGCACTCTTTTCAAGTGCGTCGGGGGTAGCATCCAAGTCGATTACCTCGACCTCGGCGCCGTCGTTGCGGTCGATGATAATCTTGCGCCCTTGCTGCCACGTTTGCGTCACGTTCTTGGAGCAGTACCTCGCCTCCCTGGCCGAGTCCTTTTGTCGAAGTGGTGGTCGCGAAGGCGATTTGCTGTCTTTGCGGCTGCCGAAGGAGAACGATCCCCTCCGCTTTCCCGCCGCGGCTTCGGAACTTCTCCCCACCTCGGCCCCCTGCGGACGTTCCGCCGATTGTGGTCTCCCACGATCGGATCGATCAAGCGACGCGCCCCGGGACCCAGACCTGCTCCCATCCTCCGATACATGCTCCAGAATATTCTTGCGCGGATGGTCATCATTCTCTCGCTCCATCTTCTTCTTGGTCCGAGCCGTCCCGGTTAGATCGTCCTCGTCCAAAGAGATAGCGTGCGACTCGTCCTCAAGCGACCGTCTCCTTTCCCCATCGACCTCCCCACGTTCCAAGCCATTCTCCATTGAAGCCAAGCGCATCCTCGACACGTCCCCCCGACCATCCTCGGGATCGGACCCATCCCCGACCGGTGCTTTCTCAAGACTGTTGGACCCAAACTCACTCGACGACGACCCTCCCAGACCTTTCTCGGCCATACTCGTCGGTTCGAGATCGTCGTCTCGATTGATGATGATGTCTTCACCTCGCTGCGCCCGTTTGACGCGAGACATCCAAGCCGGCTCCTCGGCCATGACAGGTCCATTGCGGCTCAACCCACCCCGTGAATCCCTCGAGGCCGAGGTCAAGGTACGGGAGAAGGAAGCGACTCGCGAATGCACGCGTCGACCGAGTGTGAAGAAGGAGATCGTTAAGCCGTGGATGAGGATTGACGAAAGAACGATAAAGTATGTCACGGGCTGAATGATGAGCGCGAGCAAGTCCAACGAGTTTTCGGGCGGGACCGTCGGAGTAGGCAGTTTAGCCGCTGCAAGCGTAGAGATGAAGATCGCCCCGACACCCATGGGACCGAAGTGCCCCGCGAACAGGGCCTCTCGTCGCGTCTTGATGTCAGGGATCCACCACTGCAGCGCAAAGATGGCGGGCAGACGACGAAGCGTCAAAATCCCCAAGGAGAGCAGCACGAGTCGCCACACCGTCAACGTTAACATCTCGTCGGACCAGGCAGCGAACGGCATCGTTGCTCCGAGGTAGATGAAGATGGCGCAATTGGCAAGCAGATCGATCGTCGAGGAGAAGTTGGACTCTTCAATCGATTCGGTGAACCAGTCGTCCCAAGCGAAAGCGGTACCGCAAGCAAAGGCGGCGAGCAAGTCGTCCGATCCAGCGAGCGTCGTCAGTCCGGTGACGAGCAAAGCCAATGCGACGTACATCGCGACCTGTCGAGGAGGCAAGATGCACATGAGCTCGCCGGTCGCAAATTCAATAGCATAATGAGGGAGCACCTACCATGGACTCTCGATCAATCAACTCGCGTCGTTTGGAGAATTTGAGCAGCTTGCGAGCCGCAATGCCGACTGCGGCTCCAATGACACACCCGAGGACGATTTGGTAGAGCAAGACGAGCAAGGCCCACCACCCGATCGACTCGCCGATAGTGTGGTGGCCGCGAAGCAGCAGAAACAGGGCGAGGTACTGCGTGATCAAGGCGTCAGATCAGACAAGGCAACCCTCGAGATAATCTTCACCCCTCTGAAGCACGTACAAGAAAGGGGAAAGCGGCGCCGTCGTTGCATCCACTCTCGGCCTGCAAAATGTGCCGAATGTGGGCCGGCACATGCTCTTGCGCGAACTTACCCTTGCCCACGACCGACGAAGCGAGAATGGGATCGGTCGGGGTCACACCGGCGGCAATGACGAGGGCGGGAAGGAACTCGAGTCCGGGGATGATGGCAAACATGAGGGCAGCCGAAACCATCCATCCGAGTAACATGCTGCCGAATCGGAGGACGAGCACATCGGTCAGTGCGAGTCATCAGCCAACAATATGAAATCGTGAGTACCCACATGGGACCAAGAAGCATGCTAAGAGATCTCCAATGTCGTAGAATGTAAGCCCTGTGGAGGCAGATCGGATTGATCGTGAGCAAACTCGCTCCAGTCTCTCATTCCGACCTCGGCGCAGCACGAACTTGGGCAACTCGACACCGACAGCAAAGACGGAAAGCGCGATGACGATGCGGGTCAGTTCAAGCGTCAGGTCGTCAAAGTGGTGACCTGTGAGTGGTCAAGGTGTTCAAAGCCATTGGTTCAGCCCTTTTCGGACTCTACTGCGCTCAAGGCGTCCGGACAGGTAGGACGAGATCCCTTACCGGCGGACCAGCTCCTCGGGGCAAAGACACCAGCACCATAGCCACTGTGGGTACGATCGCATGGGAAGTATCATCATTAGCTCTTTCGTGCCTCGAATTCAAAACGTGGCGCAGGGCAACTCTTGCATCGCCGAGCTCCCGTTGCCATCTTGGCCGAAGCGAGGACTCGAGTTGGGATCGTCGTCATCGTCATGGGCGCCCCCGATGGTGCGATCTCGAATGACGGCAGGGACACGGTGTAGGCACGGTTCACTCACGAGAAGGCGACGCCGAATCCTGTAGCGATGATGGCTTCTCCAACATAGAGACGTTCCTTGACAAAACCACTGTTGAGAGTCCGACGGCACGTTGTGGCGAGAGTGGTTCGGATCCGTCAGCGATGCTGCGATCGAAGTGCGTGTGCAGGCCGAGTATACTGACGAGAAGAGGCCAAAGAAGGTGACAAAGATGGACAAAAGCGTGATGGCGAGATGGACGATGTTGACCTGACCGGGTGGAGCACGAACATCATTGTCAGTGTCAGGGTGGGCTCTCGTGGGGGTCGGGTTCGGACCTGCTGTCGGTGGTCGAATCGTGGTCGATTCCGACCGACGGAGACGACCGACGATAGCGATCATCCGGGCCGAGCCGATCCTCGAACCACTGCGACGAACAGGCACTCACCTCGGGTACGATCTGGTACAGTTCATGTCTGTTTCAACATCACCATCCAAGTCTCGGCCATCAGTACATGCCGCATACCCCTCGTGTCATGAACCGCGGCCGTGTCCGGTCCGGATCGGTCAGCCAGTCATCGTTGGCTGCTCCTCCGCTGCCGCCGCCGCCCGACTGGGAGGGAACCAGCGATGATGACACGAGCGCCAAGGTAATCAACTCACTCGGCTTCCTCGGCCGTACCCGCTCCTTGGAACGACGTGATATTGCTAGGGTCGCCGTGGGCCGGCGTGAACCTAGTCATCGTTTCTTTGCCCAAACTGCACACACGAAGGAAGACCGAGCGGCGAGCGAGAAGAGAGGTGTGCGCCAGAAGCCAAAGTGAACAAGTCCAGTCGGGCGCGGTTTCGCTGCCGCGCGCGCCATGGACCGGCACTGGACCGGCTTGGCATTTCTGGAACCACGATGATTAGCTTGGCCCACGCCCACGATATCTCTGCTTCGAAGATGAGTCTGAAAACAGTACGAACCCATTTGGACTTAGGAGTAACTGAGACGTAATCTAAGAATGGACTCGGAAAAAGGCGGGCTCCGGCGTTCCTGCAACATCAGCAGCCTTTCGGAGATATTCAATCAGGAGCTCGAGATAGGTATGCCAATCTGACATCCGCGCTTCGATGGCGTCCATATCCTTACTCCGGTCGGTGCGGCTTCACTCGACGGCAACAATCAGGTGAATTACAACATATCAAGTATTATGCGGAATGCGAGCGTACTAACGATCCAAACAGACAGATTCCTGACTCCTAGACCTTGGTTAACATCAGTTCCACCCTCTGGCCCCTACCTCATCGACCTCTGCCGCCCGCGCCCCCAGGGCCCTCCACGAGTCTGCCCCCAAACCTCCTACACACCCACCCCATCCCAACAGGTCCCAAGATCGTACACAACGCCACGGCCCACACAGCAACAAGAAAAGCTTCTTCGCCTAACATCTTTGCATTTCCTGAAGAGAAGGAAGAGTTTATCGCGCTTTGTAAAATCAGCACGCCGATCTCACCTCGCGCGATGAGGCCTACGCCCAGGAAGGCAGCGGCGGGTAAGGTATCGTGTAATAATGAGGTGATTCGAGGACTTGAGGACTGGCGACTTGGTGGTGGAGCGACGAGGGTCGCTGACGTCGTGTTGGATGGGGAGACGACTTGGGTCGATGACGAGATGTCCGAAGGCAGAGCTGTTGAGCTGGGATCGTTTGTCGCTCCTCGAGTAGAGATTGGTGTGAGAGGATGTACGTGTTCCGCCCTATTGCGTTCAGCCGCCGACGACATGGCGATGACTACGGGCTTGTCCTTCTCCGCATCAACAGCATCAAGCTTGCCAAAAAGTCGGGACCATATCCCTCCTACCGCCGGCTCCTTCGAATTTCTCTCTTCCTCTTGCGCGTACCTCTTTGCGGACCCGAGAGTTGTCGGAGGCCAAATCGTATCCTGAATGATGACGGTCACCCCGACCAATCCTTTCCCCAGTGCCATCAAAATCGCATACACAATTCCCCTCCAGACAATCTTCCCTCTCCACATCTGCAGAAAAGGGATCGAGAACCCGATCGAAGCGAAAAAGAAGGGTGCGAAGAGGTGCTTTTGGAGAGGGCCGACCCAGCTTGAGTAGGTGCACTGAAAATCGACGGTCGAGGTAGGGGAAGGGAGGGAATGGAGAAAGACGCCGGCGAGGTAGGCACCGAGGAGCATCGTCGTACCGGCATAGTAGGCACTGTAAATAAATGGGAGAAGTGTTGGTGTCAGCCATCACTCGCTGTTGCTTAACTGGACTCATCGAAAGCATCACTCACATAGCGAGAAACCCCGAAAGCACGACCATCCCGAGCAACAATTCTGCATCCCTCCCGATATTTTCGACCGGGGCCTCGAGCCACTTCCGAAATAGAGGACGAGCGACAAACAGACCCAAAGGAGGTATGACAAGGACCATGGCGATGGAGGCGAGGAGAGGTCGACCGATCGTCCATCCTAGGTTCGAGGTGTTGCCTTGAGATTTTGCGAGCGAGACGATAACCGCCTGCGATGACGGGGATAACTTGGGTCAGGCTTAAGCTCAAGTTCAAGGCTGCAACATAGGATTGTGCTTACCAGTAATACCAACGCAACGACATCATCAATCAAAGCCGCAGCTTGCAACGTCACTCCAATCCTCGTCTCGGCCAAATCAGGAGGCGGTTCAAGCGACCCCACATTTTGACCTGTCCTCGCAGCCGGCGTCGACTGTGCTCTGAGGACATAGAACGTCGTCCCCAATGAGGTGGAAGCCAGTGCAGATCCTGCTGTGAAGGCGTGTAGTGTTGGGTATCCGAAGGCTCGGAATAGCGCGAAGGTGAAGGCGAGGGGAGTAAGGATGCCAAGTAATGCTGCGATCGTCGATAACGGGAGCGCCGGTACGAACAACGAGGGCCTGATGTCCAGGCCTCCTTCTACAGCGTTAGGCATGAGATAAGATTAATTACCTGAGAAGGAATGGAGAGAAGAGCTGTGCCGTGTTCATGACATACCAAAGACGATCAACACAAGGCCGAGGTAACCCAACACCAAAATGGTCTCTTCCCATTCGATAGGCAGAATCTTGGCTACAGGCCCATAGATAACGCCAATCATGATCTCGCCCAATAGACCAGCACCGAAGATCGCGTTTGCCACCGATCGAGCGACTTGCAAGAGGTAGATGAGCGAGGATAGCGTCAAGAGGCGAGGGATCGATGGCTCGTGGTACGAAACTGTGCCCGGCGGTGGTGCTGAGGGAGATGAGCTCGACATTTTCGAGACCCGCGTGGAGGGTTACCAGCAGAGACTGGGTGAGGCGGTCATGGAGAGCGAACAAGACGTCACTAGAGCGAAGACGGCGGGGGAGGGGGAGACAGCGTGGCAGGACAACAGGAGGCCAAGAGCACCGCGAGCCGCGATCTGCCGCGATGCCGAGCCGACTCACGTGATGATGGCCGGTTGCCAAAGGCGACCAACCCGAACGAGTCGAAAGGCGAGTGCGGTGTGAATCACTCCCTCTTGCTAGAACCAACTATTCTCGCTCGCAACATCGCCTGTTGCTCGCTCGAAACTCCATAAATTGTTGCTTTCCCGCCCGCTTCCCCGGTTTGCCTCCCCTTGCTTGCGCTGCCCCGCCGGTTTCTTCGCGGGGCCGTGTCGTGAGGGAATTCGCCCCCAAACCCAAACCAAAGCCATTTATTATATATTACTCATATTCATCAATAGAGATCGGCACAAACGACGTTCAGTCGGAGACTGTTCGTCGTATTACTTGGCCGACACGAGACGCTCGACGAGCGACCAAGCGCCCAGACGATGACCGGATGACCGCTGAGCGCTGATGACCGCACGTGACTCCTCGCTCCGTGCAGCCCTTAGCGCATCGAACTCCCGCCAAACGAACGAGATACAGAGTAGAGCAACGGTGGGTGGGTGGGACATACTGCTTAAAGAATATATCTGTCTATGATATGCTAAACAACTTGTGAGAGACGAGACCGTACGAAGAGAAGAGAGAGAGGAGGGAGGGGGAATGGAGAGTGGGGGGGTGGGGGGGTGGGGGAACAATAGAGGGGCGGGCAATGCCGAAACGTTATAATGAAACAGGGAACAGGGATGTCAAGGGGTATCCTCGTCAAGCGCACAAGTGCCTCCTCGAATAGCCATACACGCGCGGACAGGCACGGAAACAATTGTTCAATCAAATCTCCATGGCATCGTTCCCTCCAGGCCCTTGCTGCTGTTGCTGATGCGAATTGCTCGCAGTATGAAGGGGAGAAAGCGCGAACCCGGATCGCGGGTAGTTCGAGTGGTTGGCGCTCGCGTTGCCCATCGCAGCGAGCGAGTCCGAGCTGGCCGAGTTTGAGTTGGACGTCGACGAGGGATGCGACCCAGGCTGCGACGAGTGATCGAAGCCACCTCCGAGCGGCGAGGCGGCTTGCGACGACGACGACGACTTAGGGAAAAAGGTTGATGAACCTGCGGACCCGACGTTGCTACTGTTCTGACTGTTCTGGTTGTTGCTGTTGCTTGATTGGTGGTTGAGCATCGCACCCAAGGAGCCCAGACTCGGCAACGTCGTCTGTTGGTTCGACGCGGCCGCGGCGAGGTGGCTCGGGATCGCAGGACTGCCGTAACTCGAGTTGGAGCTCGTCGACCCGCCGGACCGGTTGATCATCGGCATCGGCGCCGGCGAATGGTGGTTTGACGGAATCTGGCCATGCCCTCGATTCTCGGGGCTGTTCGGCGCCGAACCTTCGGGCAAGAACGGCGTCCCGTCGGGCCGCAGCATCCCGGCGCCGTTGGCGATCCGCTCTAGCGAAGGTGGAAGGTGCAAAGGGGCGAGGTGGACGGGGCTGCTCGCGCGAGACTGGTGTCTCGAACCAGCTCGACTCGCAGCGGCACTCATCAACGTCAGGCCCTTAAGCGGGCCAAGCACGGGGCTCGTTGACGGCTGCGCGTGGTATGCCAGCGCCTGCTGCAGTTGGCCCATCGCGTGCTGGTGACCCGACCCGGGAACCGTAGCGAGGCCCATCGTCGGCCGCCCGTCATCCGATTCGCCATCAGAATGGCTGAGTGCCGGACTCGTGGCCCGCGAATGGTCCGTCGAGGCCGCCGTCGCGTACGGCGAGTACGTATGTCGGTGTTGCAAGCGCGAGAACGAAGAGTGGTGCGCCGGGTGCGACGCATCGTGCGAGTATGAATGTCGTGCCGCGGTATCGTCGTTGTGAGGTAAGCTCGGGTGCGGCAGATGAGGGTGTGAATGCGTGCCGTGGGACGGACGGTGCCGTCTTGGACCTGCATGGGAAGAGGACGACGAGCTCGATGCGCCAACTTGGGATTTGTGGTCCTCACTAGACGGAACGAGGTTCGAGTGCACGCTCGGTTGCTGCTGCTGCTGTTGTTGTTGCTGATGGTGCTGATGTTGCTGGTGCTGCGGCGGCGGTGGCGGCGGTGGCATCGCTTGAGGCTGCTGCATCGGCAAAGCATAGTGCAGTGGTGCCTGCCCCGGGTACTGCTGCCAGTAGGCCCCAGGATCGTACGACCCGTACGGCGAGTTGTTCTTGCTGTCCTTTTCCCGCTGCGTTGCAATCTCCCGCTCGCGCTCCATCTCGTGCAATCCGCTCGCCGCAGCCAAAGCCAACGCATTCAACGGGCGCGGTTGTTCTGTCGATGCCGGCAGAGGAAGAGGAGCATGCGGTGCTTGCTGTTGCTGTTGAGGGTGCGACTGCTGCGGAGCGTGTTGGGGGTGCTGAGGATGGTGAGGCTGTTGCTGAGGATGCTGAGGCGGCAGAGAGAACCCATAGCCGAGCGGTGGGTAATGCGGCGCCGGCGGAGGATAGTGTTGCGGCGGTGGTGGGCCGTAAGGATAGGCGTACATCGGCATCTGGCCATAGTAGGCCGGGTAACCCGGCGGTGGCGGGGCGTATCCGTAAGGCTGTGAGCGAGGAATTCATGCAAAAATAACAACGTCAGCGATGTGTCCCTCACATCTCACAGAATGGGTCACAGCACTAACATAGCCCATCATCGGAGGTCCATAGGCCGGGTGCGCTGGCGGCGGCGGTAGTCGTTGAGGGGGTTCGGGCGATCCCTCGTCCTCGGTTGGCGAATGCGGGCGACTCGTCGTCGGCGTCGAGTTCGTCGATCTCTTGCTCGGGGTCGAAACCCCACTCGTACTTGTTGATGCTCCACCATTCGAAGATGAGGAAGGCACCCCGCCGGCGGCAGCGATCGCTGCGGCCGCCGCTGCCTGAGCCGCCGCCTTCTTCTTGCCCCGATCGGTGGAATGAATCCTCACATGCCGCGTCAACTCATCGGACCGAGAAAATCGCTTCTCGCACCTGTAAGAAGAAAATCACATGAGACAAGAATGAGAAGAACGGGGGAAATCAGCTCGGTGAGCTTGGGCCACGTTTCAGGCTTTCGCTCCGCTGTGGCCCCCTGGTCCCCCACGCCAAGCGGCTCGCTCGGCGCTAAAAACGACCGGAGCTCCGAGCCATGCGTGTCGTTTAACGACGACCGACAAGGCCACAGGCGAATGTGCGATCGCGGTCTGGGGGAGAGCGGGATCGAGAGTTTGAAACTCACCCTGGGTGGTCGCACTTGAACGGTTTCTCGCCTGTACGAAGGAGCATATATAGTAACTTGGATCAGTCCCCGTCATGGATCGTGGGCAGTGTTCATCGCCGAATGCCACATGGGAATGCAGGGTCCTCGGGGACCCTCCGCCTCCGTCTTCCTGCTCCGCGCCGCTACAGCGTGATTTTTGGAGCGTGAATAACGTTTCGACCCAGTCGTCGGTCGGCGCGCGCGCGCTCGAGTGCCTAGGAGGCTCCGACAATGTAGAACCAGTTCGCCCCGCCGTGGCCGGGGAGTCGAACTTCAGTTCAGAAAGGAGGCCAGGCAAAGCTGACCAACAGTCTACCACCAGGTCCAACTCTTTGAACCTAGGCCTCGGATGCGACGTGCAGAGTGAGCCTTGGTCGGGAAAGCGCGGAGTCGCGACTCGCAACGAAGGCCCACCGCAGGGTGGTGGTGTCGAAATGGCGATAACGTGCAGCTTCGGCGTCCCCCAGTACGGGCACGACCGTCGACCAATCTCCGCTCGCTGGCTTAGCAAGACAACCGGGTTGGGAGGAGGAAACATACCTGTATGCGTCCGGAGATGCCTCGTCTGATGTTCGAGTCGATAGAACGCCCTCGAGCACAAGGGGCACTGGTAAGGGCGCGGGATCGAGGCCTTGTCGACGGTCAGGGACGCGGCGGTGACCGACTGGTCGAGCGTATGTCCCGCCGAGTCGAGCTGAGGCAGGGATGACGACGCCGACATGGCGCCTACATCGTGGATCGGGTCACCGTGGTGATGATCCATTGACATTGAAGTCGAAGGTAATGACGATGCTGTCAGGTGACCGAGTGGGTCGGCGTAGGGCGCGCCGAGGTGAGCGGCGGTCATCGGCGTCGGGTGGTGGTGGTGAGAAGGCCCAGCCTGCGGATGAGGCTGGTGGTGGTGATGAGGCTGGGGCTGCAGCGGCGCCGGCGGTTGCTGCGATGGCAGCTTGAGCGACGTCGACGGCGACGACGAGGTCGACGATGCCATGGGCAACGTCGACGGCGAGCCCGGTAGCGAAGCGTAGCTCGAACTCATCAGTACGCGATCCAAAACGGATGCGGTTGTTGCCATGCACGAGGGGGGGAAACTCGCCGAGGAGAGAGGGTTGCGTCGCGGCAAAGGGGTTGGTTAGGTTGGAGAGAGCGAGCGAGCGAGTCAGCGAGGCGACGGCGTGGAGCGGCCTGGCGGGGAAAAGGCGAGGCTAACGAGGCTGAGGCGCGCGGCCGCGCCTTTGACACGCCATGACCGCTGGAAAAGCGCCTGAGGTTTGGCCGACCTGATTAGGCCTGCCAGAGCACCACCATCATTATCGATTCAAGGCGCGCTATCTATCCTCCGCACCAAAGTCGTTTTGCGTGATCGAGATTCCGAGCAGTGACCAGCGAGTCGGAATCCGATGGGGTCCCCATCGACGGGGCTCCGTGCCCGCAAAACTGGCGTAGCTTGAGGCTACCCTCTCTCTGACATTCCTGCTTGAAAGAAACGAAACATCGAGGCTGTCGTGGCGTGCGTTTGTGCGTAGGCATCCAGAACCGAAGCGAGATTGCGCAAGTCATCTTGCCGGGTCACCGCGAGCTAACGATGCTGGACGAAGCAGCTTCACCCGCGGACCAACTCCTTGAAAGCCTCAACCAAGGGTCCGCATTAGATCAGATCACCGCCAGATCAGATCAGATCTGATCTGAATTTTTCTGATTCTGCCTTGATTGATCTGATCTTGATCTGATCTGAGACATGAAATTGCCCAATTTGGCACAGAGAGACTTCTACATGTCTACATGTTGAAATCCTCATCTTCTTCCTCCACAACCTTATCCTCACCTCATCCTCATTCTCATCATCCTCCAAAGTGATCACCTTGCTAAGCCGCCGCTTTTTGGAGGAGCTCCCCGCTTTTATGACTGAATTGGGTCGCATGATCCCTATGAGAAAGTGTTTGCAATGAGTCAGCACCTGACACTGCAACGAAAGCCCATCAGAGGAGGACCATACCCTGTAGTATTTCTGTGGCGCGGGGCCGACACCCAACTTTGCGGCGGCGATGGCAGATGGCAGATGGCGCGCTCCATTCTCTCTCATGCAGTGATTAGGTGCGCCGCAGTTGGCATTTCAAATCACAATGGCAGCATCCAGGTACCGCCTACTTTTGGATTTTTTCCTCGAGGCTTGATTGATCTGAACTTGATCTGACCCCCGTCAGATCTGATCTGATCTGATCCAATCAGTTTCAGATCAGATCAGATCACTGCAGATCTGATCTAATGCGGACCCTTGGCCTCAACCTCACAGCTCGATACTCCGCCACAGTAGATGACTGAGATATGGGACCATGAAGAGCTTCGGGAAACATTCGTCTAGAGTGTGAGCTTTTACAGGTCATCTGTAGAGTCTCTGCAACCCCGTGCATTGATCACCGAGACCTCGGATCTCCGCGGAGATCTTCTCGCGAGCGGATACTTTTCAGGGCGACTGTTCTTCGCTTCCCTCCGAACGCCAGCGTGAATCTCCGAATACGAAAACGAACTATGATGCAGAATGCAACCAAATACAAAGTGTACATACGAGGATTTGTACAAGTCGAATACGTGACCATCGTTGATCGATTAAGGGTATTCGTCTGGGTCGACGCCCGAGTCCGAGTCCTGTACGACAAGCTGCTCCTCCAAGTCCTCATCGGTGTCTTCCTCGGAGTGTGCGAGCTCATCTCCAAACTCTTCTTCACTATCCTCCTCCTCATCATCATCATCCTCCTCCTCCTCCTCCTCCTCATACGACTCCTCTTCCTCCTCATTACTCCCCAACTTCGCACTCCTCCAAATCTCCCTGTCCGCAATCGCAATCGCGTCAAAATATTCCAATACCTCCATATCCTCCCCTCTCAACCTCCTCTCCTTCTCCTCCTGACTCTCATTCTCCACAACCCTTTCGGAAATGGGGGACATCATCGCCATCCACGAAACGAGGGGATTGGGCTTTCGACGAGTTCGAGGGACGGGGCAGGTCGATTCGGAGAAGGGGTAGGGGGAATGCGCCCAGATGGTTTTTTCGACGCCGCTTGTGAAGAGGAGGGGGAGGGTCGGGTGGAAGAGGCACGAGTTGACGATGGAACGATGAGGGTCCAAGATCGAAGAAGGGATCGAAATGCTTGGGACGATAGTTCGCGTCGAGTCGGGATTCGAACCTCGGAACGCTGGTGAGGTTGGGTAAAGCACGTTGTTTGAGCTCCTTGTTTTGCCATCGGAGATATGAAGTCCACTCACCGACTCGGGCCTGCGCATCATCCACGCCATCAGGCATCTGTTCTCCTTCTTGCCACGTCTTTCGTTGCGCCTTGAGATCCTCGTACGATTTGGGCAGGTCCCACACATAGACACGAAAGTCGTCCGAACCTTCGGCGTATCTCAGCGCACCCCCTCCCGATTCGTCCCCTCCAAAGCCACCGTGCTTGACTGTGACACCATTGCGATACATGGAAACAGTGTCGTCGAGAGTTCGGGATGAGGAGGTGACCTCAGTTACAGGTGGAGGTGGTGATGATACGGTGAACAACGGCAGAGGAGAAGAGATCTCGTAAAACGTCGGCAGATAGCCGGTTAAGGTGGCCGAGAGGAGCGAGCCGTTAGGAGAGAAGGAGATGGAAGAGATGGATGGCGATGCCGTTTCCACGGGGGCGGTTGTATTGGAACCCGATGGATATCGAATGAGGTTCGAGTGGAACTGCGCGAAGAAGTGGCCGGGTGAGACAGTGAGGGAAAAGCAATGTTCAGCCAAGAGGGTGTGGGACTGACTTCTTGAACGGCAAACTTTTTGGTCAGCAGGTAGGTAGGGCTCGTCGTCATCCTCGTGTCGTGCAGCAAGAGAGCTCCTCGACTGTTGGCGGTCGCGAACAAGGTATCCGGTTGTTGAGGGTGGTAGGCGACGTCGCACAGTTCAGCCGTTGGGTCGCCGAGCACGTTGACTCTGCCTCCAGGGACGCGTAGATCGTAAGAATTGAGGATGCCATCGTCGCTGTGCAGGCCTCAGCGACGTGGTATTAGTAGCTTGAAACAACGGCGTCCTGGAAGTGGGTTCGACAGGCTTACGAGGCCGACATGAAGAGATCCGGATTCATTGGATGGCACCTGACCCGATGGACGGCATCCTGATTGGAAGAGTTTGCGCGGGTGAACGGGTCCAAATGTCAGTCCCTGGCCGCTCGGACACACCGTAGTGTAGAGTTCATGGACCCACATCGTGAGCTTCCCACATCATCGAAGCCCGATGTCCTCGCTCCGTCTCGTTCGATGTTGAGGGTGGGTGGGCCTCGAGGTCGTACATTCGCACGTTGTGGTCGTTGCCGGCGCAGAAGAGTTTGCGGTCGTCGCACGAGAAGGCGATGGAGAAGATGTTGCTCTGTGGCGAAGAAATATCGAGGATCAGTCACGTTTCGATTGATCAATAATCCATCTCCGACTGAGATGCTGACGCCATCCAACCCGACGGTAGTGATGACGTGAACCGTGACGCACCCCTGACCCGATATAACTCGCCCTCGGCTGCTCCTGGGTCAAATCGGCGGTGGCCCTCCACAACAAGACCCTTTTGTCATCACCGCCACTAGCCAGCCATTGACCACCCAGATTCGACACGGCCAACGCATTGACGCAGGAATGGTGCGCGCTCAAGGGGGTCGAGTGGGTGTACTTTGCTGAGAGGGCATGTGGGGGGAGGAGGCGGATGCGGGAGGAGGTTGGGTCCTGTAGTGCTAGGTCGGCAAGGGTGGAGGAGCGTTTGGTGGTAGTGCGAGGTGCAGCGGTCGGTGAGGAGAGTGTTAATGACATGCTTGACTTTGACCTCACTTGGCCGCTCGCCTCGCTGGAAGGACCTTGATGTTCGGATCTGGTCGGATCTGGTCGGAGGGAGAAGCGCGCAGCGGCTTTCGCAAGTTGACACTCTCTCGCTCCCCCAACACGCTGCGCTCGCGCGTTCCTTACTCCATGTGTATCATATTTTGGAAAGAGACCAAAACGCATCAGTAGGCCCCTCCAACCGAGTCAACCTCTCACTCATTCCCTGGCGCTGATGGATCCCTCACTCATCACGTCATGACTCACCCCCCCCCCTCGGCCTCTTGACCCTCCACAGCATCATCCTCGGCAACCGGGACGAGTTCCTCTCCCGACCGACGACCAAAGCCGCTTGGCATACCCGATTCTCACCCTCGATCCCGGTCCTCTCTGGGCTGGACCTCGAAGCAGGTGGGGGATGGTGGGGCCTCAGTTTGGTCCCCAGCACGATTACCCCACACGCGGACGAAGACGATCAAGATCCTGCCGGCCCTCCAGCCAGCCTCCGCTTCGCAACCTTGACCAATTTCACCGAACCGGCACCCACGACTGAAGCAGAGAAGAAAAGACCCTCACGAGGACATCTCATCAAGAACATACTCGTACACACCGAATCAACGATCGATCAACGTCTGCCTACGCTCGATGAGACCAAGGATCAATTCGCGGGGTTCAACCTCGTTGTGGCTGAGTGGGAGCCGAAGAAAGGGGCTTGGAGCATGTTCTATACGAGTAATAGGGATGCACAACCGGGTAGAAAGATCAATGGTGGTCGAGGAACACAAGCCGATGCGGTCAGCAATTCAACATGGGAACCGACCAGTCGAGGCGAGCCGAGATGGCCCAAGGTCGAGGCCGGGTGTTCCCTCTTGGATGAGCTGATCTCGGATGACGAAGAGGATGAAGGCGTATTGTTGGAAAAGGCGTGGCAGTTACTAAGGTGTGTCTGCTTCTCAGCTCACGCGGAGGGTGGCTTGGGGATGAGCTCATCAGTGAAGACTCTTTCTTTCTCCCCGGCAGCACGGCGAACCCTGCACCCTTACTCGACCGTACCCACCTTCGCCACACCATCCTCGTCCGCCCAACATTCATGAACCCTCTCGCACCACTACTTTCGACACCGACGCCGTTCACCCCTGCCCCACCCGGCACACAAGCCCCTTCTCCGGAAGTCCTCCCTTCCTCAGTCGACGATCCGGACAAGACAGAGGGTCGGAATGGGTATTGGTACGGTACGAGGGTACAGAGTGTTTTAATGGTCGATAAGAGGGATCCGAAAGGAAGGGCGGTGTTTGTGGAACGGGATGCGTATGAAATTGAGAAGGGGTCGGGGAAGGTCAGGTGGAGTGGGGAGGAGAGGAGGTTCGAATTGGAGGATTGGGGAATGGGTGGGAGGATTCTGGGGCAGTGATGGGGGCGCGGCTGGATACAAGTAATCTACTGTTTTGATTGAATAAACATTGTTGCAACCTCGCGATTCAGAAACGCCGACTCGGGGCTCGGCACTCCGGTACTCAGGCTCGGCGGCCGCTGATGGAATCGACCGGTCTGCCGGTGCGTGTGCAGGCGCGTGTGAATGGGAAGGCCGGCAGGAGGCCTTCTGGCCAATTTTCGGCGCTGCTAAAATAGCTTTCAGGATAATTACTACTAAGTTAGTGGTGGTAGTACTGGCGTGGTTTTGTCGATAGTTAAAATGTCGTACCCTACGGGGGGCACGGTTGGCCCCCGGGCACGGCGGGCAGCCTCCCGTAAAAGTCTGGGTTTATAAGATTGCCTAGAGCTGGACCTCCCTTCGTTCCGTTCATCCCGTGCGCCTCGGTCCTTACCGACCATCTTCGACCCCACCAGATCGAATCCTCTCCCTCCACGACTGTAACAAAGTCGGGAGGGATTCTTTCTATCCAAGTCTAGGCGCTACAAGCGATGGAAGCCGGTCCGTCTCGTCCTTTGGGACCGATCGCGTCGACCTCCACTTCGACTTCGACACTGAGCTCAAGCTTGAATGGCGGGGCCGAGCTTTCGACGACAGCATCCGCGACGACGACAGGACGGAATTTGGCGTCGGTGCTCATTGCTCCTTCTAGTCAGTTGAAGATTTGTTGTGCGAAAGTTGAAATTGGGCAAAAGCTGATGCGGAATCTCGTACGATGAATGAAACCAGATATGACGCCTTCTCCTCTTAGCGGTTCACGCGACCTGATCAGTCTCTTCCACCTCGAACCATTGTACGACACCCATCTACGACCTTTTCTTCCTCAAGACAGCACCTCAACAGGGCCCAACAACTCCGCAACGTCAGATCCCAACACCCCCAACCCAGTTCATAACAACGGGAAAGGCAAACAATCCCTGGTCGTCGATCCAGCACCGTCGAGGATCGGCATCTCGTTCGGTGGGATCAAATTGGGTGCATTAGGGCCTGGTGCATTGAACGGCTCGGGTAATGATGGGAAACAAGACAATCCGACTCAGCAGCAGCAGAGGCAGCACAAGCCGGAGAAGGAGAAGACGTATTTGTACCTCGTCGCTGATATCCCAGGTTCGTCATTCGGAGTCGGAGCTCATCCTTCCTTTCCCCAGAGACCTGATCGTCCGTGTGGGGATTTTCAATAGGTCGGAACGCGATTCGTAAAGACTCGTACCTCAACCATCTGATCCTCAACCCCGATTCACCCGCCGTCGATCTCCGAGCTTTGGACGAGGATGTCTTGAGGGATGCGTTCACTTTGAAACCTGGCACGATTCCTGGCTTCGACGCGTTGGTGTGGGAGAATGATACGGAAGTTCAGGGCCGACCGGTGAATAAGAAAAAGGTGCGGATAGGGATCACGCTTCTGCTGCTGGAAGAAAGGAAAACTGATGCACGCGATGGGTCCGACTATACAGAAGAAGAAAAGACAGAGGGAATCCGAAGTTGGTGGTGGTGGCGGTGGAGGTGGGGGGAATGTTGTGACGCTTACGGCGACGGGGATGACACCCAATTTATCGGGAACGACGAACACAAGCGAGGATGATCATCGCAAGAAGAAAAAGCTGAAACAGGGATGAACGAAAGAAACGGGAAGACGCCTCGACCTTTCTCCCTTTCGGCTGGGATCCAGGACTCGTAAAGCTGTACTATTTTGATGTATGCCAATTCCGACAACCGATCACAGCTGTTTAACCAGAATATCAAAGTTGGAAAGGTGGGAGTTCTAAAGACCCCGAAGCACCGATGGGGCACGGCTTCCAGCTCTGCACCAGAGTCCATCCGTTCTTCATCGTCGGATGTCCGCTCGTTGCCAACGAAGAAGCCGGTCCTGGACTCCGTGCTGTCTCTGACAACTTGACCTTCTCCTCTATCTCTTTCAACCTCCTCTCCATCTCGGCCAGCTGGTCCTCCACACCATCCACCTCGATCGAACTAGCCACCTTCGTCTCCGACTGCCTCATCACCTCAATCAAAGGCTTGACGATCTTGGAGAGGTTTTGATTGACGTTGGAAAGTGTTTCGACGAGGGTGAGGGAAATGGGGTTGGCTTGGATCAGAAGGGACTTGATCAGGTTTTCGATCGAGCTTGGATCGTCGGTTATGCTGACGAGTTGGACGACCCATGCTGAGAGGGTCGAGTAGTACGATCGATCGAAAGGATTGACTTGAGTCGTTCCTATGGGTGTCAAAACATCTTAGTTAAGAAGTATGCGAAGCGATACTGAACTCTTTCTCACGAACTCACCATCCACTCGCTCGAGCGCCGAGCAAGTTCCCAACAATTCGACGATCCTAGCCAAGAGAGCATCTTGCAAGCCTTCAAACATCTCGTCCAGCCGTTCTAATAAAGGTGACCAGATCGCTACAAGTTCGGCGGACAAGGTCGGTGCTCGAGGGGTGACTCGTTTCCTGTAAAGAAAGCAAACGTCAAATTATCCTCCTCTGAGGAACGACCCGATGGGCCCTCTCCGCTTTTCGTGCTCGACTCACTTTCTCGCTTCGGGTACCAAACACCCCACTTCCAGCAACCCCTCTACGAGTCCCTCAATAGCTCGTTCCCTCCCTCTTCCCATCGACTCGGCTTCAGCAACCCAACTTTGAATCGCTCGATAACTCCGTGCCAAATCAGGTCGAATTTGCTTCGATTTCGAGGCGTCGCGCAGGGCTCGTTTCATCAGGGTTTTGTATGACGTTAAAAGGGGTTGTAGGCTGTCGATTGGGATGGGAGGAATCGTGTTGATGGTTTGGGACGAAGATGAAGGTGTCAAGGTTGGGATCCAGTAATTGGAGTAAAGCCAATCGAGAGCCTGCGCAGGGTCGTTGGTGCATTAGCAATCGATGGCGAGTCAATCTCTTCCTGTACCTATGGACTGACCTGTCTGGCTGCATCACGCAAGACCGCGATTCCAGGTAGGTCCTCATGTGTTGCGGCGTGTCGTAGCTCGACGAACCAGAGCGGTAAGCCGAGTTGAGCCGCGAGGGAGGCCATCGATCGGGCATAGTAGGTCGTCTGCAGTGGATCCACGAGCGAGTTGACGAATCTACAAGATCCCAAGTTCTCTCATCAGCTTTTGAGTCAGAAGAATCAGAGAGCAGCTCCCTCTGGCGTACCGGATGAGCGCCATCGAGTAAGCCAGCCTGAGCTCATGCTGCGAAGGACGTTGCGAAGGTCCGACGTTGGCTGTATCGCGTAAGACGAGCTCTAGCAGGGACGCCGTCGATTCGATCGCGTGCGGACAGTTGCCTCGGCTCATCCATACCTTGATCTACAGGTGGTGTGAAGAGTTGTGGTTGGCGGCGACGGGGCACGTGACGAGGGAGCGATCGGGCCAAGGTGGCCAAGGTGGAGGTAAGACGGTGAGAGCATCGGAAGAGGATGAGAGTCAAAGTATGCCATGAGTTCAGGGATTATCTGCAACGACCTCTCCTTTCCTTTACATCAACTCACCCTACCGATAGCATACCGCTGAACAGTCGCATCGCCGTCGCCCGCAAAGAGCCAGCTGAACACTTGATGCAGCTCGTCCGGCAAGCTCCAGGGGACTCGACGAGGAGCTCCGACCATATCTTGTAGATCCAAAAGCTGGGTCGAGATCAGGTGGGCTTTGAGTGCGGTCGGGTGGGAGGAAAGAAGAAAGGGTTCGAGGATGCGAAGCGCGCCTCGCAGCACTTGAGAATTCAGGGCTCAGATTAGTATCAGATTCGTGCCTGTTAGTTGGACCCGACGACTATGGTGTGCGTGACATGAAGACACAGTTCAACACTCTTTCATATTCCTCGACAAAGGTAGAACCGAAATACGTCGACATTGACTTTTCGACAGTCGAAGCGATTGATCGAGGCGGCTCCGATAAATCCCTCCTCGCTTTGCAGCGGCCCTTCTCGTCGCCTCAACTTCATGCAAATCCGCTAAGCGCTACAACATTTAACACCAGCTTTGGCTAATTTAACAAACTGCTTGAGAGAACCGATGATGCTCAGAATAAAGTGTGAGGTGGCAGAGAAACGGGTGAGAAAATTGGAGCTCGGGAGCCATCGTCCCAGGTGAATTTGCGAGATCGACGAAAATTCCTACGATCAAGTTCTCGCCATTCTTTCTCGGTGAATTCACCTTCATGGTATGTATGTGCCGAGAGTACCGGCTTTTACAAGAGTGGATCAGCGCCATTAGGAGCTGACAGAACGGGCTCGCGCCCCGATGCTATACTACTGTGAAGCCGCCGCCTCGGCACGCCTCAAGGCTTGCACAGCAGACAGCTTCTGTAACCCCACATCAACTGGTCCCGTAATAATGTCTTCTGTAATTCTGATCTTGAAGTGTATCCTGTAAGGACCCTTGACAAAATCCGCCCGACTTTGCAAGCCCATGCTGTCGCGGAGCTCGAATGCGCAGCCAGTTCTCGCCGTTCGCCCCTTGCGTGGTGCTTTGGGGAAAAACCCGGCGCTGCTAGAACTGGCACCTGAATTGCACTTTGGCAAGATGAAACCCAAAAAATCCTGCCGGCCGCCCCAATACGGCAGAACGAAGAAAATCCAAAACCAAAACTAAACTTAAAAGTATGCTCTCTAATCTCTGACCCATGTAAAGGATCTCCAAATCGCTGCCAGGGTAGAATTAGTTGGCAGCGCACACGCCGAAGCGAGGATCGGCGTGCGTCATCGCAGGGCACTTGTCCGCGGTGATGCAGAGGCCGTCCTGGAGGTACAAGGCGATCGCAGGGTTGTTGGGGTCCGCTCCACTGTGTAATGATGTAATCAAGGGTGGGTAAGGGAACTGTCCGCGAGCAAAATTCGGGGCAAGGCCTTTGCAGGTAGCGCTCTTACCAGATGGTGGCATCCGTGGCGGAGTTGCACTGAAGGGCACCATAGGGGCATGCTGCGCAGGTGTTGCCCTGCTTGTCGACCCAAGTGTTGGACGGGCTGCAACGAACATCACGCGGAGATTGTTCAGATCACAGGCCTGCAATTGAAAAGTCCAAGGACACTCGGACGCTGAACATACCAGGCATCTTCCGTCACGCAATCCTTGGAAGGGGCAAGGTACAGTTGAACGCCCGAGATGGCATCTTTTCCGCATCGGGTCGCACCGCCGGCACCGTCGTGGTTGCAAGCGAGCTCACCGCTGTCGCATGACACACAAGCAGCCCGTTCTACCGCCAGGAGTCGTGTATAGAGTTGATCAGCGAACTGCAAGTGAGCGCTAGTGTAAACGTAGTCGAAAAAGTCGACTCACGATAGTCAGGGAAGTAAGGTCCGGCAGCGGCGCAACCCCAGTCGAGAACGCAGTCCTTCGACGGCGACAGGAAGGTTTGTTGGTTGTTCGAGTTGAGACCGCTAGGTTATGGGATAAGCCGGCTTTCGTCAGAATGATGCTTTTTGCCGGGGATCGTCACAAAGGTCCAGCCTCCGAGCTCGACTCACCACTTCAACGCAGTACCTTCTCCGTTGGCGCTGCAGTTGTCATCGCCGTCGTCGCATTGCTCGCACGTCGAAGAGGCTGTACAAAACGCGTGGGCGATCAGCAAAGAGGCCGGCTGCCACGCCACTGGGGCCTGGGAACTTACTGGCTTGCGGGAAGAACTTGACGGGGCAGGTGGCGACACAAGTCTTGAGAGCCTTATCAAGGTACACGTCCACTTGGGCAGACGTCGTTCCACAGGAAAGCGCGTAGCCAGCACCATTGTTCGTGCAGGATGTGGTACCGTCATCACAGGGGTTGCACACGTACACCAGCGCATCGTCGTCGGACTTGGGCCACGTTCCCATGGGACATTGAGCGGCGAGCACGCATTGTTTCGAGGCCGTGAGGAACGTCTGCGCGCCGTTCGCATCGGGGTTGCACGCGATTGCGCCCTTGGCGTTGCACGTCCTCGAGTTCGGCGCAACTGCGGAAGTGAAATGTCAGATTAGTGATCTCATCACTCAACATTCAAGATCTCTCTTGGTCTAGCCGACTCACGAGTGCTGCACCTTCGGCAGGTACGGCTAGCCGAGTCCGGGTAGGTCCCCGGAGGGCATTGATCGGCGGTCAAGCAGTGGGCGTTGGTCAAGTAGGTGTCCTTGTCGCAGGTGAGAGCGCGCGTTTCCGATACGCAGGTAAGCGCGTGGGTCTCGCAGTCGGTGCAGTGACTAGTCGTGCTCTTGGCAAAGGTCGTGACTGAGCAGTCGGTGCCGATAACGCAAGAGCGAGTGACTGCGAAAATGCAAGCGCGAGCAGATGCGTGGGATGGTCAGCCTCGTTAATGGGCCATAGCACAATCGCTCATCGATGGCCCTTGCTATTTGCGGGAAGTGCAGGAGGTGAGAGACTCACTATCTTCCGAGAAGAGACCTGAAGGGCAGTTTGAGACGCAAGTACCAGCGTTGAGGTATGTGGGAGCGTTGCACGTCAAAGCGGCCGTGTTCGTGCACGAGAGAGCGTTGGAATCTTGGCAGTTGCGGCAAACGGCTTTGTCGTCGGCGTACTGCGAGACGGGGCATTTGTCGACACAAGCACCGAGAGAGAGCACACTTCCGGTGCAGGCCGTCGCTTCCGTCGCAGAACACGTACTCGCACGCGGGTCCGAGCACCGCTTGCACGTGTGGGTGGTCGGGTCGGGGTAGTAGGACGTCGGGCAGACCGCCGCGCACGCACCAGCTGTGGTGAGGAAGTTGACGCCGCAAGAAGTGGCAGCCAAGCCCTGAGATACGATCGAGCACGTCTGGGCATCGGCGTCGCCGCATGGAAGGCATGCGCCGCTCGGGGAGTTGAAGAACTTGGCAGGGCAGGAGCTTACGCACTTGCCCTGGTATGCGAACGTGTTGCTTTTGCATGTGAAGGCTTGGGTCGAGTTGCATGTTGCGGCGTTCGCATCGACCGTGGCGCAATCTCGACAGTGCACGCCTGTGTGATGGGTGTTTTGAACGGAGTGGATGAGCTCTGAACACGCTTCGACGGAACGTGACGGTAGCTAAGACAGGATGTGGAGGCTTTCAAGACTCACCATCCTTGTCCAGGTAGTTCCAAGCTCGGCAGGATGACACGCAACCGTTGATGGTCGAAATGAACTGTCCTGTGGGGCACGTCAAGGCCCCTGAAGCATCGCAGGTTGTGGCGTAGCGCAGGCAGCCGATGCAGGATCGGGTCGGTCGATCGGCGTAGTAACCCGTCGTGGGACACGAGGACACGCACGTGCCGGCGAAGAGCCACGTGTTCCGAGTGCAAGAGGTGGCAGCACCCTTGTCGTTACAGGTGCCGGCGTTTCTGTCCTTGCAGGCTGAGAGAAGAAGAGGAGAAGAGGGGGGGGGGGGACCAATCGCATCAGCCGCGGTTCCGACGCGGGCGGTGGCCTCCTCCTGGCCTCCTCCTGGCCTCCTCCGCTCGCCCCACGCCGCTGCGCTTGAGACGGTCTGCGGCAGGCGAGCACGCCTTCTCTAGGTACTTACCTTGGCAAGCTCTGGCAGTCGTATTTCCAAAGTAGGCTCCGGGGCAGGCGGTGACGCAGCTCGATGAGTACGCGAACTTTCCGACGGGACTGTGGACCCGTGCAATTGTCAGCTCACGGCACCGAACACCGAACACACCCAATTCAAGCAAGGGAACTGACCATGCAAATGAGATCACGGCCGCAGTAGAGGTGGCGACTTTGGACGACGAAGTTGTCGTCTTCGAAGTCGTGGCCGCTGTTGTGGTGGTCTTTGATGTGGTCCTGCTGGCCGAAGTCGTGGTCTTTGCCGTGGAGGTTGCTCGTGCGAAAAGCTTGCGCCCCTGATCGACGTCTCGCGAGCCGCCGACGGGGACTACCGCAGCTTGCAGTAGCGTCGAAAAGGACGCAAGCGCAACGGTACACAAGAGCAGCTTCATGGAGGGGATAAGGATGTGGGAGCAAGAAGGGTGAGGATGTGGAATTAAAGAGTGAGCTCCCCAGTGGTGGCAGAGGGGGACAGAATCCGGGAGCGGCGCGTCGAAGCCTCGGACCAGATTTTCCCGATTCTGATCCTCAGCTCAAGGGCGGGCCGAAATTCGGGGCTCGTGGTGCGTGCCTGCACCTGAATCTCAGTCACACGTATCTACGCGGTACCTCAATACCATGGCAAGGCTCTCTCCCGAGTCTCCAGCATGGGCCCTTTTGGACTTACTTTGAGTTGTCGCTCAAAGCGAGACTCGTCGGGTTTTCGGGGGCATGGTCGCGCCCGCGGCGTTAGCTCGGACCTGGGCTGGCCTCGGCGAGTTTGCTGGCGATCTAGGCATAGGTCTCGCACTCGGGGCTCGGCGCGCATTTCGCGCCGCGTCGGGGAACGGATTCGCACAGGGAACGATCTTATAAGTGAAAAGCTCCCAGTAGCAAATTTAAACACCCTTTAAATACCTACCTTGCTACTGAGGTGTAGACCGAAAAAGGGCAGATGAAAGCTTCTTTGGGACTGACGCTGGCGAGACGCAGAGTGATCGCCAGATTCGACGCGTGGCAGATGAGACAAGATTTCCTGGAGCCGTGGAGCGTGGGCGTCAATTGAGGTTGTGTTTCATGCGCGAGGCCTGGACAGTGGACGGTGTGAGGATCTATTATAGAACCTTTCTTGTAAATCTTTCCAATGAGGCCGCACATAGCTGCCGGAGCTGCCGCAGAAGCTTGACACAGAGTCCAATTGGGACTTAGAGTCGACGCATTGCAATAGCCTGGCAGCAGTGTAAAGGTCTAAGGGGAAGTGTTGAAGGTGTTAGTAGACCTTGCACTGATATCAGGGGCCGGATAGCTTAGTTGGTCAAAGCTTTTCCAATGAATGGAAGCGACCCAGGTTCGACTCCTGGTCCAGCCGTTCTTCTTCTTTTGTTGATCATTTCGGGATCATCGTTGATTCCAACAGACGGGGCGTCGCGGTCGCCTCCAAATGCCAGGTGCCGAGGAGGGTGCCGATCACGGCCCGCCCGGCGTCCGTCTCGTACCGGTAGGACCGTTACCTATAGCGCGGCGTCGGGCGATTTTCATGTCTCGCGCGCTTTCACGCCGAACGGTTGCACGACTCTCGGTTTCGGCTTGGCATCGCTTCCTCGGCGCCATCAGCTCGACGCAGATCGGCGACGAGACGCGGCGACAGGCAAGCGGTCGTGCGATTGACGTTGGCTCAAGATTTGATCCGCAGCCGAGGCTTCCGTCGCTAGGTGCCTGGGAAGGGGTCCAGGCACCTTTCGTGCCTAGCGAGATGGCCTCTCGTGCCCAGGTGCCTCCCGACTCACGAGTCACATTGCTTCGGTTTCTGCAGGCTCCATGAGATTGGAACTGGCGCGCCATAATTTGACGTCGGCACACCGCGGTCGCTTCCGGGCGCCGATCTGTTCAGGAACGGGCTCTACAACTTTCAGACTCGGTTGAGGTTTCCGGCGAGACACGTCCGGAGTCTCTGCACGCTCGGCCCACATTTTTCGGGCCAACGAGACCTATGGGAGGCAGCAAACGCTGCATCCCGGTTCCTAGCGCCTATCTAGCTCTACGGTAGGTACCTTGAGGTGCAACGCGCTCTGGCCAACGAAGCGCGCCCTTCCGCTAGGAGTAGTCGCGGACTTACGCGGCTGTGTCCCCGGCATCATGTGCACTTTTTTCGGGTGAGCCTCCATAGTTGCTCTTCTCCCTTCGCTCCGTTCATCGCCCTCCCTCTCCCGAAGCTCTCCCCCACTTCAGAGGTTTTCCTCCCGCCACCCTCTACACTTGCCCTCGCCTGCCATGCATCTCAATTGGTGCCTAGCCTTCGCATCAGTCCTTGCTGGGGTTGCCGATGCCTCCTACAATGGTCGCCCCTTCGTGATGCCAAGGGCAGTCACGACGACCACCTCGTCTTTTTCCGTCAAGACCAGCTCGAAAACTACCAGTTCTAGCAATACTGGCAGCTCCAGTGCTGCCGTAACCTCTTCGTCCTCGCAATCGAAGAGCTCGACAACATCGACGGACAACGCCGCTGCTCGAGTAACCACGTCATCGACGACGACTTCCTCATCGGTCACGAAGACGACAACCACGGCGGCTATTGTGGCGGTCGCGGCGGTCGCGGCGGCGCCTACGGCTACGCCAGTCTGGTAAGTCGGTTATCATATTCCGGGGCTCATCACTGTGCCATTGTCTGACAGCGGACGGAGTTCATCGTGCAGCGCCCAGAGCAAATTCTACAACGTCGCTCTCAAGCAATGCGCCAACTGCCAGACTGGTGCAAAATCGTGCTCAAACGCGACCACCGCCACTGCTTGTCTCAGGAACTACTATCTTTCTGGCAGCAGCTGTGTTGTGACATGCCCGGATGGAAGTTGGGGCGATGCTTCGAGTGCGTCTCATTGGCCCTGTGCGTTTCTGGATGAGTGCTTGCTCAAACTGACCCCCTGCTTCGTCTTCCCACGGACACGTACGGTCGCTGCCCACCCCCTGTTCTACCTTCTCAGGCTTCAAGTGTATTGCTTGCACCGATACCGACGCCACTACATGCAGCAAAGCAGTTCCCGGGGCAATCACATGCAAAACCAAGTACGCTTACAAAGGTACCTGCGTCGCGCCATGTCCCGACCACTTTAGGATGGAGCCTTCAAGTGAGTTGCCGACATGTTCCCACCGCATTGAGATACCGTTGTTGCGCTCGGGCTGACAGCCATTACTTCTTTGAATCAGACCGCACGTGCATGGCGTGCTCGGATCCAGATGCTGGCGACTGTACACCGCTCGCGGCGGTCAGATGGTGCGTTGGCGGGGATTGTGCGAGAAGGCTCACCCTGCCTCGAGCACAAATGCTGACCATACTGTGTGCACCTCCTAGTCTCACCAAGTTCCTGTCAAATGGTAAATGTGTCGACACATGTCCCGATGCCAAGACGTTTGCAGATGCAAAGTGGCACAGTTGCACGCCCTGCCCGGCCGATTCCACGAGCTGCGACGCGAAGGGCCTCGCCCTCGGGTGCGCTACCAAATTCCTGTCTCTTGGCGCGTGTGTCGACTCCTGCCCACCAAACTCGTACATCAACCTCGCGACGAAGACGTGCAATGCTTGCGCAGATGGCGTCCTTGGCTGCTCGGCCACGGGTGATACCTTCTGGTTAGTGACTCGAGTCTGGCATATGCGAGCCTCACGGTTCCGCTGATGACCTGCTGACGATCTGCATGACATTCCACAGCGGAACCACTGTGGCTGGAGTGAAATTATTCCTCGATTCGCTCAAGTCGAAATGTGTCCCTAGTACGTCCTGCTCGACAAGATTCTTTGGCAACTCCGCGACCGGTAAATGCGAAAAGTGCGCAGTCGATGGCGCGCTCACCTGTATGCCTGCAACCGTTGCTTTGACATGGTGAGTTGTGCTGTGTTCAATATCTTTCCGACCCCAAGTAACAGAACCCAGCTGACCCGCAATTGTTTTGCTCGGTCGCAGCGGCACCAATTCGGCCAGCGTGCCGACTTTCCTCTCTTCTGGCTCATGCGTTGCATCGTGCCCTGCAGGGTTTTACGGCCGTGAGTCTGACCCATCACCTTCCCTCCGCACGAGACGCGAAGTCTGAAACAGCCGATTCGTATTCATGTTTTCGACTCTCACAGAATCCGGCAAATGCCTCGCTTGTGGAGCAAACGCCCTCACCTGCGATGCCACAGGAGCTGCTCGAACCTGTGCTACAAACGCCTACCTTTCAGCGGGAGCGTGCGTCACGGTCTGCCCTACAAGCACTTTCGCAGACAAAAGTCAGTCGCCTTTCAGCTTGTGCTTTGTAATCGTCACGAGTAAGCAGCTGATTCGTCTCTTCTTCGTCCGCATCTGTAGCGTCGGGCACCTGCATCGCCTGCGGGACTGGGGCTCTGACTTGCACCTCCGCCGCGATCGCCAAGACGTGCGGATTAGACCAATACAACAACCAACTCTACCTCCTCAACGGTCGATGTGCTCCTGCCTCTGCTTGCCCCACGTGGTCCTTCCCCGACCCGTCCTCGCAAAAGTGCATCCAGTGCACTTCGCTCTTCCCTGGTTCCCTGACTTGCAACGCTAAGGGTGCACTCTCGTGCGGTCAAAACAGTGTCGGCAAGCAGCTCTTCCTGACGTCGACCCAAAACTGCGTCGAAGCGGCTCAGTGCGTCGTTGGAACGTACGCCGACACTTCGAAGGGCCAATGCGTGACTTGCAACGACGGTGTAACGGCGTGCACCGGTTTGGGCGCCTTTCAGGCACTGACGTGGTACGTTATCAGGCCTCACGTGGTTTCCTCGGTTCCCCTCGTATGGCAATTATGTACTGAAGCCGCCCCGCCGTCGTTCTATGCAGTGGCACGACATCACGAAGCGTACCTCTCTTCTTGGATCCTACCACCACCTCCTGCGTGGCGCAGTGCCCCACGAAGTACTACCCGGTTCCGGGCTCGTCGAGTTGTGTCAAGTGCGACGACGGTGATGATGCCTGCACCGGTAATGGAGACGGCACCGCCCTCGTCTGCGGTGTCAACTCCCTCGGACAAAAGACTTACATGAGTCCGACGAATGATTGCGTCGAAGGTCCCAAGTGCGGACAGATCGGCGCCTACTACCCCGACGACTACCTCAAGGCCTGCGTGAGCTGCGACGAGGGAGAGCTCGCTTGCACCGCCGATGGATTCGGGGCTGCTACGAAGTGGTGAGTTGTGCTAAGGATCCTTTCTCGAGCGAGACCGGTCGTTGACTAGCTGGCGTGCCGATCCTTCTACAGCGGTAAGCTTCCCGCTACCGGCGAGCAACTCTATCTGTTCCAAGGCGATTGCTACACCGGACCCAACTGCCCTCAAGGCACGTTCGTCAACGACGGCGACAACACATGCACGTCTTGCCCCGCCGGAGTTCTGCTTTGCGATGCCATCGACAACGCGAACCTCTGCGCACCTTCACTTAACGGACAAGCCTTGTTCATGAACGCCGGCAAGTGCGTGACCACCGACAAGTGCCCCCTCGGTACCTACGGCAAGCCGGGACCTTTCGTGTGCGCCTCTTGCCTCGAACTCGACTCGCAAGCCAAGCAGTGCGACATCAACAATCGTGCCACTCTTTGCTTCCCCGGCTGGTGGGCGCGACTCTCCGACGGCGTGTGCGTTCCCAGGAGTAATTGCGACAGTTCCTACTACATCAATGACGGCCCGAGAACTTGCACTCCGTGCGAACGCATCCAGCACAACTCTGCGACCTGCATTGCCACCCTGGCAAAGTCGTGCAAGCCCGGCTCGTACCTCCTCAACGGCGTGTGTCTCGCCAGTTGTCCCATTCCCGGCTACTTCCAGGAAGACGCAAGTGAGTACCAAGCTTTCCGACTGGGTGGACGCAGCCGAGGAATCGTGTGACTGACGCCACCGAACGCCTGATTTGCGACCCTCGTTAGCCTGGTCCTGTATCCCCTGCGGCTCGCTCTTTGCGCACGCCACGATGTGCGACCGCTCCTCTCTCTACGCCTGCGAAGGTGGTTGGGCCGTCATGAAAGATTCCAACGACAAGCGGGTTTGCACCTCGAACTGCGACCCAGGTTTGAGCTACGTCATTAGCGGAGGCTTTGTGACGCAAGACGCCGGCAAATACGATCCCGTCATCGCCCAAAAGGTCCCCTTCAAGGTCCAAGGCTGCTACCCCTGCACTTCCAAGTTTGGAGAGTTTGCTTTCACTTGCAGCGAAAACGATCTGGGTAGCTGGTAAGTTACTTTGCTCTCCTTGCTCTCCTACTCCTGTTGACGGCCGACGCCAGAGCGGTGAAAGCCTCATCCTTCCCCGCCTTCCATGCGCACATCGACAAAGCCATTCAACGAAACATGAGCTGACCTCTTCTTCTGTTTCATCACGTTCTCAGCAATCCCCAACAAGCCTTTATCATAGACAATGCATGCTTTGAGTACAACTACTGCGGTGCGTTGCTCGAGTCTAACACGGGGCACTGCGCAATTTGCATTCGAGTGCGTGAACTGACGAGTTTCCGAAACACAATCCGTTTAACAGACAACAACTACGCCTATTGCGTGGCGTGCGAAGCCGCTAAAGGCGCAATAGAAGATGGGGCAGCAGGATTCGCAGAAGGACTGATCACAGGAGCCATCTGCTGCGCGTTCGATAGTTGCTAGTTGTGAGGGGGGTGGAGTCCGCCGCGAGAGGACGACGCCGGCGCCCGGGGCGGCGGGCCCGCCGGTGCGTCCTCTGGATCATTCTTCGTTTTTTTAATTTCCTTCTTATCACGTAGTCCTACTTATAATGGTGAATTTAGATGTCCCTCACCTTGCTCCCAAACAACGTCTTGCATTCGCAACCTGTGTCGTCTTCTCTCGTTGGCCTCGGGACACTGGATTGGGGGGAGAAATTCCGAAGTTGGGCTCCCGTACGGGATACGCAGCCATTGTAGGGGACGAATGAGAGCAGCTTATTTGGATGAATAAAGTTCTCTACTCAAGTGGAACACTCGACCTCGATATAGCTGTGGTTGTCCACTGTCGGGTCGTCTCCATTCCTAGCTAGTCCTACTAGGGCCGGCCGGCGAGTGACGAGAAGCCTTTGCAAGAGTGAGCCACGTCTCGGAAAGTGCTAAAAGCGGAGGTGTTCCAGAATGATACTCTGAAAAGTTCTTCTTCATTGACCCCTAAGGCATCAAGGTTGGTACTTCTGGCTCCAAAACCGTGACCCACAGCAAAGCACCGGGTTACCACTGGGAACGGCCGCGGCCGGCGCGCCCCGGCGTCCAGCGAGTGCCGATGGGGAGGGTCCGTGCGCGTCATGTCACCGGTCTTCGCAGAATTTGGGCGGCATGCGCGACCCGAGCCGCCAACCGCGGTTGACTTCTCTCCCCTCACATCCTCCCGCGGTGATCTCTTCGTAGTTCTCGCATCCCTTCAACTAGTCTCTTTTCAGACGAACATTTCACTTCGAATCAACTCGTTCATCCAAAGCAACATGTCTTACGGTCGTCAATCATACGGTTAGTCCTGGCATTTTGTCGTGGCGTGGAATGTTGGGCTACCTCGCACGGCCTGCTGCGAAGCCGAGTTTTTGGCTGACGTCTTGGTGCCCCTTTCCCCTGTGCTTGATCTTCCAGGTGGTGGAGGCGGAGGTAGGCATCTTTACTTATCTTCTCTTCTCGAACCAATCATGTCACCTAGGGCGAATGTGTTGGACAGTGTCATGGATGTGGCTGTGGAGGGTTGTCGCGAGGGGGGCTCGAGTGGCGTCGAGCCCAGGCCGCTCCGTTGGCACACCCGCCCGGCCGTTCCTGGCCCGCAGACGGCGTAACGCGTCTCGGCCCTGCCCGGGGACGAGATCGCCACCACGCGCACGCCGTTCGGGAACCAGTTGCAAGGTGGCAACGGATATGAAAGTTGACAAACTCCTTCGCTCGTCTCGTTCACTAGGTTACGGTGGTGGAGGAGGTGGCTACGGTGGTGAGTTCTGTGCCTCGTCCGCTTATCGTGCGCGTCCCTCGTTGCTGACTCGATACCACGCCCGCCATCTATGCTCGTTTTCTCTTGCAACAGGTGGCGGCGGCGACGGTGGATACGGTGGTGGTGGAAGCTACGGCGGTGGAGGATACGGTGGCGGCGGAGGAGGAGGATTCGGTGGCGGAGGAGATCGTAGTAAGTAGTCATGGCTCGGCCGGTGTGTGTGCGTCCTCACACGTCGCTGTTGTCTGACCTCGCGCTTCGGTCGCTTTTCGCTCTTGTTCTACAGTGGGCGGTCTCGGCTCCGGCCTGCGCGCCCAGAACTGGGACCCTGCCACCCTTTCCAAGTTCGAGAAACACTTCTACAACGAGGACAAGCGTGTGACCGAGCGCTCCGACCGTGAGGTCCAAGAGTTCCGTCGCGAGAAGGAGATTCAAGTCTTCGGTAACAACATTCCCAAGCCCGTTACCAACTTTGATGAAGTGAGTTCGTCCCCAGATCCTACCCATGTACTTTGACCGCCGATGCTAACCAACACTCCCGCCACCACAGATGAACTTTCCTTCTTACATCACCTCCGAGATCAAGCGTGCTGGTTTCACGACCCCGAGTCCCATTCAGATGCAGGTCAGTCTTCGGTTGTGTTTCGATCAACTAGCCTCAGCACAGCCGCTCACCCACGTGAGCTTCTCCGCCAACAGTCGTGGCCCATGGCCCTGTCCGGACGTGATCTCGTCGCCATTTCGGCCACCGGTTCCGGAAAGACGATCTCGTTTGCTCTCCCCGCCATGATCCACATCAACGCCCAACCCCTCCTAAACCCCGGTGACGGACCGATCGTCCTCATCCTCGCCCCCACTCGAGAACTTGCTGTCCAGATTCAAGAAGAGTGCACCAAGTTTGGTTCGTCGTCCCGAATCCGCAACACTTGTGTATACGGTGGTGTCCCCAAGGGTGGACAGATCCGCGACCTCCAGCGCGGTTCCGAAATCGTCATCGCCACCCCCGGTCGTCTCATTGACATGCTTGAGTCCGGCAAGACCAACTTGCGCCGAGTCACCTACCTCGTCATGGACGAAGCCGATCGCATGCTCGACATGGGTTTCGAGCCCCAGATCAAGAAGATTCTCGAGCAGATCCGCCCCGACCGCCAAACGCTCATGTTCTCCGCCACCTGGCCCAAAGAGGTCCAGAAGCTCGCCCACGAGTACTTGCGCGACTTTATCCAGGTCACCATTGGTTCGCTCGAGCTCTCGGCCAACTTGAACATCACCCAGATCGTCGAGGTCTGCTCCGACTTCGACAAGCGAGGCAAACTCGTTAAGCATCTCGAGAAGATCTCGTCCGAGTCGGCCAAGGTGCTCATCTTTATTGGCACAAAACGTGTCGCCGACGACCTCACCAAGTATCTTCGACAAGACGGATGGCCAGCCCTCGCCATTCACGGTGACAAGCAACAGCAGGAACGTGACTGGGTTCTCAACGAGTTCAAGACGGGTCGATCGCCCATCATGATCGCGACCGATGTCGCTTCTCGTGGTCTCGGTACGTCACTTTCAACTCTCCCCTCGTTTCCCCTCCCCTCCCCATGCTTTGTGCCACCTTCGTCATGCGGAGCGCTTTGCGCGTCTTGCGCGCGTTCGCATGCGCACTCTCTCCGCCGAGATCTCTTCTTCCTCTTTACAGGGCCTGTCAACACCCACCTTCAACTCTACACGACGCAAGAACAGACAGACTTGGTTTCGGCGCCTCGTCAACAGCTCCACTTTCGCCCGCGATGTCTTCCTACTAACGGCTCGAGTCGAAGACGACGGATCACACCAGGCGTCGATGGCGATGTTGGCGCGTTTCTTGCAAGTCGCGGACGGGGTCTGGAGCAACAAGAGTCTTTTTCATGCGAGCTTTTGGAAGATGCGGCGCATCGTGCCGCTGCGACGTGCTCGAGGCGGCACTTGTCCCCTCGAGTGCATCGTGCGGTTCGGCGCTACCATTCATTCGCGCGTCTCGTCTCGGTGTCACATTGTCGATGAATGAAGTCGACAATGTGTCGTCGAGACTAGACGCGACGGATGAGGTCGTCTTCCAACCCGGATTCCCTGTTTCAGGAAATCATGGGGTTCGTCTTCATCCACTTGGGTGACTTCTCTGCCTGCTCTCATCCCTGTTTCGTGGAGTGCGGAGTAACGCCGTTCAACTTCGACCACCATCGGTCGCGCCTTCTTCACCTTCGTGATCTTGCGCTCTTTGTTCGTCGCCGCCGTCGCCTCCCTTCCCTCTTCTCCATCTTCACTCTTATTCTTGCTTCCCCCATCCGCATACTTTTCCTTCCCCCCCCCCGCCCATTCCGTGCCTCCCCCTCGACTTCGAGCTTCGCTGTCTGTTCTTCGCGTCCTTGGTTGTGGTGTCGGTTACAAGTACCAGGCCTTTTCTCAATGAAGAGTGAAAGGAAGAAGGAAGGCTAAGCACGGAGAGGTGGTGTTGAGGTTCCGAGATCGACTTGGGCGGTCTTTACTCACGGGTTTTACTTCCGTTCACCTTCGACCAATAGATGTCAAGGACATTGGTTATGTTATCAACTACGATATGCCCAACGGTATTGAGGATTACAGTGAGTGTCCTGTTTGGAGGGCCCGCTTGACTGGAACGGCATGTTTTGCTGACATGCGACGACGTTGAACGATGACAGTTCACCGAATCGGTCGTACCGGTCGTGCCGGAGCAAAGGGAACGGCTTACTCGTACATCACACTTGACCAAGGCAGTAAGTCGTAGCCCCTTCGATCACTATAGCAACCCTTGAATTTGATGACTGACCTTGCGCATCGTCGACCTTGTCTCTTCTCTAATAGAGCTCGCGCGCGACTTGATGAAGATTCTCAGCGACGCCAAGCAAGTCGTCCCCCCTGAACTGCAACAAATGTCCATGTACGGTGGTGGAGGCGGAGGTGGTCGCGGTGGGCGTGGTGGTGGAGGAGGTGGTTACCGACGTGGTGGTGGAGGAGGTGGTGGATACGGTGGTGGAGGAGGAGGAGGAGGAGGAGGATACGGTGGTGGAGGAAGGTGGTGATCGATGAAGCGGTGCTTCCTTTTTTGGTTCGCTTCTGTTCTTTCATCCGTTGTTTTCTTTCCTCTTTCTCTCCCTCTCAGTTCTTTGTCCTTTGCAGTCACATCCACTATAGAGCGCACTTGATTCTTTCCGTCTTTCTCGAGTTCCCTGTAATTTACATTGAAACCCATCATGCTTCATTGCAAAGAGAAAGCGCGGTCATTGCTTCACTGCTCCGTCCGCCTTCGCCCCATCGTCTGTTTTCGCCGCTCCATCCCCTGAAGATTTCCCTCTACTACGTCTCGTCTTCTTCTTCTTGACCTGCTTCTCCCCCTTCTCCCCTTGTTGCCCAACTTGTTGCCCTTGCTCCCCACCCTCTTTCTTCTTCTTCCCTTTACTCTGCCCCTGCCCCAACTTGGTAGCTTTGCCTTGCAACGTCTTCCTCAACTCTTTGGCCTTGCTCAACGCCTCTGCAGCTTCTTGCAATAGGCGTTTCTTCTTCCGATTCGGTCGCACCTTGACCTTCTTCGTCGTTGAGGATGTATCGTTGACAATGGCTAGTGGTCGTGGTGCATCGGGAGGTATCTCGCCTTCTTCCATCTCGACTTCTTCGAGTGGGGTAGTTTGGACGGGTGGGTCCTGGTGAATCGGTTTCTCGGGGATAGGTTTGGAACGCTTGAGACGGGGTAGCTTTTCGGGGCCTTGGTAGCTGCATGTGAATGAAGGAGAGATGTCGGCTTTCTTACGAAAAGATTGGATAGCTTGATGCTATATGAACACCACCTACGTGAATGCTGTATCGTTCGCGAGTGCGTCGATCGGGCACGGCGACAGGACGATGATGAGTAGAGGTGAAGCGTGTTGGTTCGTTTTGGGTCTATGAGGATCCGAGCAACGATCAGCATTTCAATCATAGAGATTGGTTATCCGTACAACTCAGCAGATACACGTACCTCGAATTCTTCTTGCCACTCCCCAATAACCATTCGCGCACCAAATCATCCTCCTCCCGACCCCCTTGCCCATCCGTCTGATCAATTGGGGTCGTCCTCCCGACCAGCGCGACCTTCTGCATCGTCGTTAATAGCGTATACTGATGCAGCCCTTTACAATTTCTGATCCACCCCTTCAAACCCAACTGAGTCTTGATCTCGTCCGAAGCGTACTTGAGTTCGAGGAGACGGTCCCTGAAGGTTCGTTTGAGGATCTCGCAAGTCGAAATGAGGCGTGGGAGAGCGGCTGTCGCGTGGTTTGAGGTGAAGAGGGGGGTGGTGGTGGGTGTGGTTGGGGGATGGGGTGGCATCGCGTGCAGGACGAGGGGTTTGTTCGTCTGTGAGAGGAGGGAGTCGTCAAGTCAGTCTGGTTCGAACCTTGCCCCACAGGGTTAGTTTCGAGGTAATGAGGACGATAGATGACGTACGAGTAGTTGAGAATGAGCGAATTGGATCTGTTTCGACATTTGGCCATGCAACGTCACGCGTAACGAGGCGTAGACGTCTGGTTCGAGAGGGATCCATGACGACACCAGAGGGTGAGCTGCGATGAGAGGTCGAGCAGCAGCGGCGACGGGGGCGGCGGCAGCAGGTAAGGGATGTTGGGATGTCGAGGCTTGAAGTGGTGGTGGTGATGCATCACGGGGAGCTGTGGTAGGCTCTTCTGCTATGATTGGTGCGGCGCATCTCGGCTCCGAGGTGGACATGGCGCTGAGTGCCGGTGGGGAGGTCCGTTCGAGCTGCGGCGGGAGAGCCGAGCCACAGGCCTGCGACGCTACAGACGCGTGATGAAGCGTGACGCGTGACGCGCTAGTTGATCAGACTCGGACTTGGTCCGGACCGCGCATTCTACGATCATGTCGAACAAGCAAGAGCTAGCGTGGGCATGTTGGCTATCGTCGTGATGTAGTTCATAGCAGGGTAGTAAAAGAACGACGGAGGCCGGGGAGGCATTGATCTACCCAAGTTTGTAAGTTGGGCCCGCCGGGAGCCACATCAGAGACCAGAGAGAAGGGCACGGTACTTGAAAAGATGCGAATACATGGAAAAATGCAAATATGTTTTGAAACTGTCTATAGTCGCCGTAGAGAAGATCTTGAAGTGTTCAATCTTCGCGATCGTGGGGACAAGCTTGAACCACCTCGGCCACGTTGGGCTCGCCCGACCCAACCTGTCGGCCGATGACCGCCAGCATTGCCGCAGCTTGATCTTGTACACTGGCCGAGAAACTCATGGGGCCAGGACGATCTTGGTTGTCGGCGCGGGGATCGTGATCGTTGTCAGTGACCGCGTTGGCGTCAGAGGTACGGTGGTCATCGTGGATGACCTCGTTGGCGATGGACAATTGAGCCTCCTCGTCCCCGTCCACTGGTCCGCGGTGCTCACTCGGCGAGGTGTTGTTCTTGGCCCGTAGAAAGTGCATTGTGTACACAAAGACGAGCAGCAGTCCGGTTCCGAGAAGAAACAGCAAAAGCTCGGGTATACACAGGAAGAGTATTTCCAGCCTGTCGAGGTCGACAGCTCGCATTTCGGCGCGGGCGGCTTCGCGATCGAACGTCGACTTGCGGAACCAAATCAGAAGAGCCTCGACAAAACCGGTGACACATCCGGCGGTTGGTACATATGCCTCGAGTAACAATCGACTAAATCTCAAGGATCTATCAGTCGACATCATTTGTATGAGACTTCTCAAATGAAGCGCACTTACTACATCCACAGGGGATCGTCGCGGCAAATCGGTTGCAACGGGATGTACAGCCTGAAAGGCGACGAGACCGACGACGAACGAAGCTGAACCGACCGCGAAGCGGTACGCTTCAACAAAAAACTGCATCGTTGCGAAGAAAACGATTGTCAACACGAATACGAAGAACTTGATCGCGTTGGCAGCTTTAACGGGCGCAACGAGGGTCAGTCTACATCACTCCAGCTATAATTCGGGTACTCATCCCAGGTTGGTGTCGCAGCCGGAGCCCGGGGCGTGAAACCGGCGCGGCGAAAAGAGTTCAGTCGACTCACCGTCGAAACGTAATGCTTGTACAGTGCAATCCCAAACACGGACGAAACATTCCTTGATACTCGGAGAAAATGGGGGAAGCCAAGAGGTCCCAGGCATGACGAAAGAGGAGCCCTCGGTGAAAGTGCGAGGTGGCAATGCGAGCGGCTGGCGCAGTGCGATGACGAGGAGCTGATCAAGACCGTGAAGCGGAAACAAGATGAAGAGGTGTGATACACGAACAGGTGTGTGCCACAGCTATCAGTTTCTGTCGTCACATCGAAGGAGAACCGAGAAGAACGACGATCAACGTAACAAAGGCACACCGAGCAAACACCGGAGGGGGGGTGGGCGGGGGGGAGGGGGGATTCCAGCCCTGATATTCATGTCAGTTTTTCAGCAGATAGCGCCGTTGCACCGCAACCACGTACTCCTTTCTCTGCCGCAGGCTGTTAGGTGTAGTCCAGCTGGACAGGCGTCATGACTTAGGAGGCATGTCCAGTGGTCTAAGGTTTCATGGCTCGGCGTTTGTTCATGAAGCGCTCGGAGAGTCGCATGAATCAACCGACGTGACCGGTACTGCGCGCGGCATTCTGCAGTCCTCGGCGATTCGCGGACAAAGCAATCAAAGGCCCCTGACAGCCACTAGCGGTCACCACGTCACCTATCGGAACACGTTCTGTTGTGCAATTTTCCATCCATGTTTCCGCTGCCCCCCTCTTCAGCTTAATCTCCAAACGCCTCGTCGGAGGCGGCAAATCACACGAGTCACACCGCCCCGCGCAGCAGCTAAGCCGCGGGGCAGGCTTATTCTAAGGAAACACCCCGAAATGCTCAAACACCCCGACTTGCTCAAAGACCCCGAATTGCTCGCTCTCAGTGTCTAATGCTTCAGCCCTCAGGGACAATGCATTGTTCGATTTTGGCGTTTGGCGCATCAAGGCTTCCTAGGCATGATTTATTATCAGTGAGGTACTAGGGAATTAGGGGGTGCGGTCGGCGCGCGCGCGAGTCTCTTTCGTAGCTTTTCTTCTCTTTTCTGCCCACTGGTAGAGCGGATAGCAAAGACGGGCGCGAGCGGGCGCGCCTCGTCGCGTCGAATCCTGTCGAATCTGTGACGCGCCGCCACGGGTCGTCTGACACAATTGGTTCTCTCATCTTCGCCGGTCTCCCGTATCGCTCACCCAGCTGACCACAGCCACGATGGCGTTTGGTTTCCCTTCTAAAAAGGGCGTCAGGACGGGGATGCGGCAGAACAATGGTGCCAAGCGTAACACGGTCAAGCTACGTCCTCCACCGGCCAAAGCCCCGACCGCGAGCTCTTCACGACCAGCTGCTGAGGACGATGACAACCGAACACCGTACTACCAACGTGACTCGACCCATCAGCAATATGACCAAGGCGATGACCAAGGCGGCGAAGAAGAGTTCACGTATCAGGATCAGCTGAGAGGGGAGAGTCGACCTCTCGAGGGCGCGACCGTCACCGTGTCAGGGTGTGGTGCCGACAAGAGGATGTTGATGACCTTGGCCGCCCAATTGGGCGCCAAGGATTGCACCTCGTTGACTAGCCAGACGACACATCTCATCGCTGATGGGTTTGGGAGCGCAAAGTGCGACGTCAGTCGATTCGACCGGGCGACCGGGCGAGGCCTCTTGACGATGGGGGCTTTGAAGGAGTTGTCCCCTGACCCATCATGACTTTCTTCTCCGAACAGATGGCACTCAAATGTAACATGAAGATCATGGATCCGAAATGGTTGCTCGCCGTCCGAGACGCGTGGAGGGACGCCGAAAACGTCGACTTTGCCGAGGTGGGTAATTCGGATGCCCAGGCCAATCTCCTTGGACCTTTCAGGTCTAGAAAACTGATGATGATATCCCTGGACCGTCTCGCACATAGCTCGAGAAGAAACACCGACTCCCGGCTTTGACCGGCACGGTCATCACGCTCACCCAGTTCCCACCTGGTCGGTCACCCGCAGCGCCTTTCTCGACCCTCGAGCTGAGTCTGGAAGCACTGACACGACTTTTGCATCGGTCGATAGGCGCTCGCGAAAGCGAATTGATGACGATCCTGGAAGGAGCTGGCGCCGAAATCACCAAACGTCTGACCAAGAGGACGACCCACCTCATCGTTTCCTCGACCAGCTCGGGTCATCTACCTCACACGTCCAAGCTCGAGTTTGCGACCAGCGACCGAGGGAGGACTGAACTTCCAAAGATGATCATCGTTTGGGAAGGGTGGCTCGAAGATGCGATCCGAAGAGGGGGGAGGACCATGGCTAGGGATATCAAGTGGAAGTACGAACTGGGAGGGGAGGCACCCATCATGCTCGACGACGATGACATCGACCCCATTGCCTCGACGTCGCACGGTCGGACAAGGAATATGTCCACCGTCCCACCAACCTCGCAGTTTCACACGTCGAAATCGCATTGGGGACCTTATTCAATGGCGGGTGGAGCTGACCAAGGGACCACGGCCAAGAAGACTGGGGAGGAAACCGACGATGGCAACACCGTCGTCATACGCAAAAAGAAGTCGAGGATCGACAATGACCCGTTGCTCGGACCCATGGCGATCAAGCTTCGAACGCAGGGCTCGTCAATTCAGCCCGGGTCTGGTGCGATGAATCGGGACGAGGAAGCTGATGATGAACTTGTGGCTCCTCACGAGATGGCAAGACAACCGCTGCGAGGCGGCGGATCTGAAGCAACGGCGGAACGTCCCGACGAGAGACCATCGGAGCAGGTCACGTCGGCTACGAACGATGACAACCGCTACGCACTCGGTCGAGATCGAGGAGGATCGATCATCAAGGCCTTGTCGAGTACACGGTCGAGGCGCTTCGACGAGGCCGAGCCGTCCAGACCTCGCACGGCGCTCGTTTCGAAACGCTCGATGGACGGACATGTTCCGAATCCACTAGCCGCGGACGACTCAGCTTTCTTCGAGGGCAACGAAGACGTCCAGATGGGCGCGGAGAAAGAGCATGGGGAGGAGTTGTCGGACCCGCCCATCTTTGAAGGGTTAACGTTCTCATTGATGGACATGCAAGACAAGAACCGTGACATCATCAAGCGAGCCGTCGAAGAGCGTCGAGGGAAGGTCTTGATCGATCGCATCGAGTCCTCGACCGACCACATTGTCGTCGACTTCTTTGGCGCCCCTCGCGAATACCTCGGACCGGATGCCGATCCTCGTGTCATTACAGGGTGTTGGATCGAATCCTGCATCCACGAGGATCGACTCGTGCCGTTCGATGACCGATTGCTCGAACGCCCCTTGCCGTACGAGATCCCCATTCAAGGTGCGGACCAGCTCAGGATCCATCTCTCGGGCTTCAGCGACATTGGCAAGATCCACACGAAAAGATTCCTCAAGGAGATCGGAGCGGGCACATCCAAAGTCTTTAATCGATCGTGTACGCACCTGATCCACGTCGATGCTGGGAAAGAAGTGGGAGGCCCCGGGGGGCTCAAGATCGACAAAGCGCGGGATTGGGGGATCCCGATCGAGGGACCGGACTGGTTGAGGAGTTGGGCCGCCCAACGAGGCGTAATTCCTTCGGCTTCGTCTGCCGAGTCGGCGACGTCAGGGACGACTCGGGACAAGCAGGGCAAGGGCAAAGCGACGGTGGCCCCGAGGGACATTACCAACGAAAGTCAACCTCGTCTTGCGAGATCTCGCACAACTCCTCACGTGGATACCACCGTCACAGACGAAAACCAAGCCATCACGAGTGGTGCCCTGTCCGGATGCGTGATCTTCGTCTCGAACAAGTTGGCTAGCGTCGAGAAGAAGAAGGTCATCGGCAGCGTCACCAAACTGGGCGCTACGGTCGCCACTTCGTTCGACCCCTTCGCAGCGACGCATCTCGTCTACGCCAGTAACCGATCGAATGACCCTTCGAGCGAGTACAAGAAAGCAAAAGCGGCGCAGACCTGTATCGTGCATCCTCAGTGGGCCGTCGAGTGCGAACTCTTGGATGAACGAGTCAACGAGCAAGAGTACCCTCACACTTTTGATCCGAAGAGGGGCGGGCAACTCGCAATTGTTGCCATCAGCTCGCCGGCGAAATCACAGGAGAGAGCCCAATTGATTGCTTCGCCGGGAGGACGTCGGGCTGGACGACCACCTAATTCGCAGCCCCTTTGGATCGAACGGAGCAATAGCTCGCCGAACAAGCCAGCTACGCCGAAGCGTCACGATGTGGACATGGAGGATTCGTTCGGACCCCTTGCGGCTGCTCAACGCGTGCATTCGGATTGTGCAGACGAACCTTCGTCGCCTCGCCTGTCCCAAGCTGCCGAAGAGGCAGGCGCAGGTGCAAGAGTCGAATCAGGGTCTTCGTCAGACCCCGCTCCTGTCCCCGCAGAAGAGGATGAAAGCTTTCAAGAGACGGGACGGAAGAAATCTGGCAGCACGCAGCAGTTTGATGAGCTCACGAGGACGACATCGGAGCTGTTGGCGCACTTTGCCGACTTGGGAGGGGGATTGGCCAATCCTGCGAGGGCTTTGAGTCGAAAGAGGGTGCGTTGTGGCTCGGTTTCACTTGGGTGGAGATCTCTTATCTGATTGTGGTGTGCCTTTTCTCGCCTTCTTTCAGAGCCACGTCTCGAACGCCTCGACAAAAAGTTCCATGTCGATGAGTCGTGATGGATCCAAGAGTTCCGAAGTACCCCGCAAAGTACCCGGACAAGCGATGTTCGAGCCCTCGCAATTCACCCAGGCTGGCGAAGATACCTATGCCGTCGAATACGATGACCCTGCCGAAGTCGCGGCTCGTGCGGCGTTGGCCTTCGCTCTAGGTGGTGGAAGGGATCCGACCACGACGACCGAGACGATCGAGCCCGCACCTGTGGACCAGGGCTCGGAAGACAAGGAACCCTACATGCGAACGAGCACGCGTTCGAGCGCTCGGAAGCGCAAAATTGATAATGATCTAACGGAAGAAAAGTCGTTCGAGTTCGGCAAAGTCGGAAAACGGACTCGAGGGGCGAGGTGAACCTCATCGCATGGGTTTAAGGCAATCGTACCAGCTCTTTATCCGGATCTTGTGTATCGCTACCAGGGATTCCTGGTTGTATATTTGCATCGCAGTTGTTGTGTACTACGTCTCAACGTTACATGCTTCTTGAGCGATTTATCTCGCCGAGTGCGTTTGTACATCGGGCTGTCTCGCATCGGCAGTGCGGCGTTTCATAGGATCGACCGACGCTCATATCACTCGTCGTCATTATTTTCGTTATTGTTGACTTCCGTCTCTGCGATCCGAGCCTTTGAGGCCTTGCCATCGAACAGAGCTTCAATCTCCTCCAAAGTCTATTTCGGAGCGCGCAATCAAACACAGGTCAGTGATCTCGACTGCCATCCGAATTGGCAAAGCGACGGGCACCTACATAACCATTGGTCTCGACGCAAAGCAAGTAGACCAACACGAGTTGCACGACCATAATCCCCGTATAAACGAGGTAGTACTTCCAGCTGATACGTTGCAGCGCGATCGCATTGACGTAGCCGTTGAAGATGGAGATGGCCTTGTTCTGTACGGCCCAAAGACCTTGGGATTGAGCACGGAGGGAATAAGGCATCACTTCGACGTTGTAAGAGAAGAAGAGGGAGCCGCAGGGGATGAAAAAGATGAAGAGGTAGAGGAAAAGTAAGGCGACGTGGGTTACCCCGGCGGCTTTTGAGGCTCGGGTGACGAATTGCTGGGCCGTGACGACGAAGGCAACGTTGACGATGATGAGAGCGATCCAGGACGTGAGTAGTAAGCGTCGACGAGGGGTCCGAGTGACGAGGTAAGAACCTAGAAGGGCTCCGGCAATGATGGCGATAGTTAGGCCCCCGTTGATGCCGGTTTGACTGGCGGGGGATGTGATGCCGACGAGGTCGAGGATTTGCGTGTAGTACCCTCCGACGATGGCGCTGCCGGACAAGTTCTGCATCGAGCAGATGAGGATCACTGCGCGGTGTGAAGTACAAAAAGGATGAGCCACTTTTCGTTAAGTTTCATACATCAAGCTTACCAATCGCGGTGCGACGTCTGTTCCGTCTCGTAGCGAACAACTGGAGCCAACTTCCTGATCGACCTTTCGCGTGCTCCGCTCGAATTGCTTTCTTCATCTCTTCAAACTCGAACACCACAAGCTCATCATGAGCGTTCCCATTCCCATGATAAGCAACGAGGAAGGCCATCGCTTCCCTCTCGCGCCCTTTGAACATTAGCCATCGCGGGGATTCGGGGACAAAGTTGATCACGATAGTGAGGTAGAGCGCTGGAACGATCTGAAGGAGGGTTGGGATTCGCCATGCCCAGTTGTTGGGAAGGAAGGAAGTACCGAATATGATCCAGGCCACGATGAACGAGCCGACTGCACAACATTAACGGTAAGTCAGCTATCGGGGGGCTAGAACACTTCGCTGCGCACACGCACTTGCATAGTTCAAATTGAACATCGATCCAATCAAGGCCCTTTGCTTGGGATGTGCCCACTCTTGAAGCAGGATAGGTCCAACCATAAGACTGAACGCCAAACCACTCCCACAAACGGCCCGCGAAACGACGAACAAGGTGTACCCAGACGAAGGTTCGATTCCCGCGGTCACGGCGATCACAGTCCCTGCGAGCATCATCAAGCTCGCCCAGCGGACGCACCATCGTCGACCGAAGCGATCGGCGATATAGGCTGCGATAGGCGCAGATAAGAGCCCGGCAAGGTAGAACACGGCGTTCATCAAACCGATGTCGCTCTGTGATGGATGATTGAGCGCGGTGTGCCAAGAGGGGAGGGCTTGTAGGCCAGCTGTCAAGTTGTCGTCGAATCCATTGAGAAATTGGGCACAAAAGACGACCGAGACCTGGGACAGAATACGGGTCGTTGAGTCTGTGGAAGCCTATAACCAGAGCCAGAACCTCGGCGGGAGAGTCTAAGGATGAGAACGGGACGTGCGGAGAGCAGCCCCTTTTCAACCCGGCCGCTGCGCCTGGTGAAAAAAAACGGCTGCGTACTTCACCACCATCGGTATTCGTACAGACGAGCCTCCACTCCGTCTACTCGAAGTACAGGGACGGTCAGAATGGACAGTGTGGACTCACGAAGAAGTTGAGTTGGATCAAACCCCGATTATACCACCAGTGCATCCCGTCGAGCGAGTTCGGCAACGTTGCCCAACCTTCGGCGTTCGCCGCCGTCGCCGCCGCTCGGCCTGCAGCGGCTGTCGAGCTCGAACCGCTCGTTGTGTAGTCGTGCATGTCGCTCACCCTGGGTAGCTGGACAGCAGGTGATGTGGCGAGCATGTCAAACACTTATTCCCTGCAAGTCTGTTCGAGGTTTAATGACAGTGATCAAGAATGCACCGTCCATGAACCTTGCCAGCCGAACTGTGTCAAGGGCTGATTGCCGGCGCTAGTTTAGCCGACGGGAAAAAGGAGTCACGGCGGTGGACATCGCATCACAAATCCGACGCGGCCTTCGCGAGTTCCTCACTCTATATCACTCCACATGCACATCCAAGTTTGAATGCGATAAATTGTACGGCTCTGCGCATACTGTATACTGTCCCTTGCATTGGGCTCCGATGTCTGCCGGTGATCCGTGAAAATTGGTTCCATGCTGCCGCGAGAGTTCGAGCGTGAAAAGAACAGATCGCTCAACTCGCTCGCCACTTGGGTCCGTTCGTGCAGCCGGCATCTGGATGTGTAAGTACACACGTCAAACGAATGATGTCAGGCATCCATACAGTGATCTACAAGCGCCTTCTAAGCCCATCGACGACGGCTTCCCCCCTTCTGACCGCCCTCTCCGCCGCCTCGACCGCTCTGTTTGATACGACCATCCATTGATCCGTCGGATTCGGCGAGGCAAATTCCCTTCGATATTCATCACTCAAAGGGGTCTTGTATGCCCCTTTGATCTGCGGTGGTGGCGGTGGCGTCCATGTCGAGTTGAACCTTGAGAGCTGAAAATACAGCGTCGAGACGATGGAGCGCAGAGAGAAGGCCTGGACGAGTCTCCGTGGGGGTCGAGGTAGGAACTTCTTCCATCCTGTCCGAGAAGGTAGCGCAGATTCGGGATCGGTTGAGGATTCCTGGATGGGCACTTGCTTGGCTGTGGAGGTCAAGATCGTGCACTCTTCCCACCGCTCGTCGGCCCTCGTCGAACCCATCAGATCAGCCGTCGACGTCGCAACAAGCTCTTCCTCGCCCACTACCTGCCCACCATCCGGCACCTCTCTGATATGCGATCTTCTCCGCCTCGCTTCGACGATCCGTACGAGAAGGTTCTCCGCGGTCCGCATCAGCATCGTCCCAAGTGCTTCCCTTTCGTGCAGCTCGGTCGTGAGGATCGAGATGGTCTCTATTCGGCGGCCTTGGGCAATCTTGACGTTGGCGATGCGTCGTGCCAAGACCATATCCGTCGTGACCCTATCGCCAATGACGAGGATGAGGGACCTTTGGCCTTGCGAAGGGTCGACTGCTGTGGGCGTGGAGTCAAAGTGCCGTCGTTGGGCGTAAGCCTCCGCGAGGACTCGACCTTGCCTGGACCAGATGATGGGGGAGATTGTTGTCGGTCCTGATGTGTGGGACATATTTGAAGAAAGTGACTGTTGTAATTGGGAAAAATAGTGGGCGACTTGGTGGGCGCAGTTCTTGCCCGGTTTAGGTGTGGGGTGAACGAGCACGGGTACGAGCAAGTTGCGAGAGACGGATTCGGCCTATATCAGACGAGTTGCACTTCTAAGTACATAATACTGGTGCTGGGCTAAGAAAGTAACAAGCCGACTGACCTGGAGCAAGAGAGGATCCTTGCGTGTACCAGCCGAGTTGGAGACGACGAGCACGTTCGCCGTTCCAAAGGTCGTCAACAAGGCTTGCCATGCCGGTCGCAGAGAGGGTGTGAGCTCGTCATCCAAAGGCTTCGTCTATCAAAGCCATGAAGAGCATTCCAGTCAGTTGAAGTTCTTTCACCTGGGTCCAGGAGCATCTTCGAGAGAGCTTCGAGGTGAATGATTTCGCACCAGACAATTATCCTTGTCCACAACGACGCCGACAACCCCTTTTCTCTTGAACTCTTGGAAATCCAATGAAGCGATAGAAGGTACCCTGAGTCTAGGTTGGAGTATCGAGGGTCGTACGACCGCTTGCAGAGCCGCGGCGATCCCGGGCCAGTTGGGCATTCGGAAGCGGGGGAGCGACGAAGCGAGAGCTAGAGCTAGCTAGGTAGAATAAGCTCGAAGAGCTCCAACAAGCTTGCTCCAAGATGGCCCACGTGGGAATACACTCGGAACAAACGACAGCCAGCAAGTACAGTCGAGAGAAGGCAAGCAGCGCGCTGGCTGAAAGTGTGCGATCTGCGTGAGAACGTGAGAACGTGAGAACGTGAGAGCGACCACCCGAACGGTGCCAAGCGAGTCGAATTTCATTGCTCGACTCATTTGAGCTCACTGGCTCATGTGCCGGATAAGAGTGGTCCGAAATGGACTAGGATTCTAGTGTAGGCGCGCGTAATTATCAGCTTCAGTGTGGCTCAGACTATCTACAGCGCCAGCCTGGGGTGCCGAGAGCATTGAGCCAGCCATGGGTCCGAGCTCAGTTTCCATCTCCGAGCACGATCGCCGATGCTCTCGGCGGTTCCACGCGGTTCAGTTGCCGCGGGGCGCCTATTTTCAGCTTATGCACCCTCGCTTGTTTGTCGGGTCTTGGAACTCAATTAAATCCCTTTCCTTCAGACTGACTGCATCGGAACAACAATCTCTCGTTGGAGCGACCCGACCGCGATAGGTGACAGATCCGTGCAGCCCTGGCTCCAGTGCGCAAGTCGGCAGGTGCTTATCCTCACGGGTCGCTTCGTCAACGCGTCATCCTCGCTGCCGGACACCATGCGGTCACCCGACGCCCACGCTCATCGCGGCAACGACGACCACAGCGATAACGACTACGAACACCCTTCACCATCATCGACACCTACCACCACCATAGCTACGCCAGCTCAGTCGGGCATACACCTCGCACCGAACCCCAACATCTCGTACGAACACATGCTCGAAGGCGAGGTGCCCAACATGCTCGCCGATCGGGTCCTCGCCCTTCACGCCAGGCTAACCACGCCCAACAGCTCGGAGCCCGGCCACGAGGGTCCTGGTCTGGCTTCTCACGATGGGACACTTCACCCTGGCGATCGTTGGTTCAATCGTCTCACCCGATCCCTGTCCAGCAATCGCGGAGACGGTGACGACGACGATGACGATCCGAGGAGCAGCACCACCACCACCAAGCTCGACTCGGAGAGGGAGCACTTGCTCGGCGATGGCGACCTCGGAGACGGTGACCATTTCGTCCAACACGAGGATGTGGACGACACAGAAGGGCCCTCGTCGCATTGTATGCGCAAACGACCGACCCTCTCGAGATCGAACTCGACATCCCGTCGATTGCGGTGGTATCAGCGACCTAGCCCCTGGTTCTTCATCCCCGGCACGCTCATTATGGCTTTATCGCTCGGCATGACCATTTCGCCCAAACTCGAGATCTACTACCAACTTGTGTGTCGCAACATTGAGCCAAAGAGGAGCGGCGTTACCCTCCCACCACCCCTCATCGAGCTCGGGCAGCGTACTGCTCGGAGCGGACTGGCATCGTCAGCCAAACTCGATGATGATCAATCCCTTGTTCATCGCTTCGTTGAGAGGGCTATGGGGCCACAGCACTTTGAGTTTAGCTCGAGCGCGACCAGTGGAGACTCGTGGTCTAAGCAATGCCACCAGAGTGTGCCCGTTCAGCAAGGCGTCACCTCACTGGTTAGTCAAGCACTTCTCCCGAATGAAGCTGCTTATTCCCGCCCGGCCGCTGATACGCTCGACAACCTGATATGACACAGGCTACGACGCTTACATTTCTTATGGGTGTGCTGTCGGCTTTGACAACGGGCTACTACGGGTCGCTCTCGGACCGACGAGGTCGAAAACCTATCCTCGTGCTCGCCATGTTTGGCACGATCGTGATGGACACCGTCTTGCTCGTCACCGTTCAGTACCACCACATCGTCGGCTACCGATTTCTCTTTATCGGCCCCATCGTCGATGGTCTTTTAGGTGGAGCTACGACTGCGCAGGCGACTTCGAACGCCTATCTGGCCGATTGCACTGACGCCGGATCTCGAGCGCGCATCTTCGCCGTGTTGGGCGGCGTCATCTTTTCCGGCATTGCGATTGGCCCCACCTTGGGTTCGATCCTCGTTCGACAGAGTGGATCGATCCTCTTACCCTTCTACATTGCTTTGACCATGCATCTCCTCTATACCTCGGTGATGATGTTTATCATGCCCGAATCGCTCACCAAGACGAGGCAGTACGCAGCAAGGGAACGTCACGCCGCGGAGCGTGCCGCCCGTCACGCAGCCGAGGATGAGGAAGCCCGCAAGGCCAAGGTCAACGGAGTAGCGATGATCGTGCTTTTCAAAGTCAAGAATATCGCGCGACGACCATGGAAGTTCCTCAAGCCGCTCGTGTTGATCCTACCTCGGAAGCGACAAGCGAACGAGAAGGATGAGGATCGACCCATGCTCGATGCGATGGGTCCTGTCAAAGCTGGATGGGACTTTTCTATGCTCAAGATTGTAATTGCCATGTCATGCTTCAGCATTGGGATGGCCGTCTACCAAGTCAAGCTTCGTGAGTTTTGTGTCCTGCACCCTGCCTCGCGATCTGCACCGAGGATAGGAGCTCATTTGTCGATTCACGTGGGCAGTGTACACCTCGTATCGATTCGGTTGGGGAGCCGAAGAGAACGGTCTCTATCTCAGTTTCATAGGTGTCTGCAGGGTTGTCGGCCTCATCATCGTCCTGCCCACCTTCATCCGCTTAGTTCGTCGACCAGCGCCTTTACCGCCGCGCGCGCGACCGGAAGGCGAGCTCGATACTACCGGACCTACGACATTGACGAAAGAGCAAAAGCTCTGGGACCGGGAAGCGTCATGGTTGCGCACGCTCCACGACTCGCACTTTGATCTCTTCCTCGCCAAACTATCGCTGCTCGTCGACCTCGTCGGCTACGTGCTGCTGGCTCTCAACGGAGGGTCACCTGTGCGTTTCTTAATCGGTACGGGATTTTCCGCCTTTGGTGGAGGTGCCAGCGCAGCCGTCCAATCCCTTGCACTCGCCCACACATCTCCAAGGGATTCAGGACGACTTTTCGCTGGGCTGTCAGTTTTGTCCTCCGTCAATGGCCTGATCCTCGGCCCCTTGTTGTTCGGCACGGTCTTCATCGCCACCGTCGAAAAGATGCCCGAAACGTTCCTTTGGGTCCTCGTAGGGCTCATCACGACTGGATTGGCGACGCTCACGACCGTTCGGTTGCGCAAGAGGGTCGATTCGTTGGAGGAGTTGCTGGATGCTGAGGGGGTGACGGGATCGTGATCGATAGGCTTTGAGTGGGGGTCTGGGTGGGGAAGTGGGTATATGCGATTTTCTTGTGTAGCGTTATGGGGACTGTTGAAATACGGAATAGAATAGGGACGATCGATTGACGTTTCGAGAGACTCATAGTGTTGAACGCGAGTACTAGGCTGATCGGCCTTGGTGAGGGCGCACAGCAGCTTGGGACCGAGTAGCGACCGGAGAAATTTGATTCTGAAGATCATCGAAAGTGGTTAACTATTCCAAAGATTTACAAGATCAGAACGAGTGACGTCGGACGTTTCATGAGTAGGTGGTTGACGGCGATACAATACCTACCGAAGTTTCCATTCTGAAGTGCGAAGCGGGGCACTGCTCGGTCTTTTCGTCGCAAGTACCGAGCGGGGTGACGTCGCGATCGCGGCGACCGTCTCCATGTGCTTCACTTGCTGCCTCCTACACGTCGCGCGCACTATCGGAGAACCCGAGCTCAGGACCTAAGACCCTAAACAGCATCAATCGAAGAAGCTCTTTCTACTCTCCGCATCATCCACCATGTCAGCCTCCGTAATCAGCTCATTCGCTTCCGCGAACCAGGTGAGCCCCACTTTGTGTGGTGGCGATCGAGCGCGATCTGGTCGACCGCTTTCTCCGAACGACGAGCTCACAAGAACCTGATGATGCTGATTCATGTGGTTTCGCTTGTCTACTCAGTCTCTGTTCGAAGCTAAAGCTGCTAAAGGTGAGGAACTGGACGTCGTGCAGTCTTGATGACTTGGCCAAAGGTTCAATGCTGAGCTGTGGACGTCGCTTGAACTCGAGCAGGGCTCACCTTCGATCAAATCGCGAAGGAACTTGGCCGCAACGAGATTTACGTAGCCGCGGTGTTTTACGGTCAGGTCAGGAAGAAGAATTTTGGCTCAACTGATTCGGTTTGGATGAAGCTGACATGCCATTCCTTTCTAAACCTCGACTTGAACGCTCTTCAACTGACAGGCCAAACCTACCAAAGAGGACCTCGAGGGCTTGTCGAAATGTTTGGGAGTTGACCACAACGTACGTTTACCAAATCAGAGATTGATTCTTCTTCCTTCGACCCGCTGAAACTCAATGGGGTTGATCGTGCATTGGCTGGTGATACCAGTCGCTTGTCTCGACGATGGGAGAACACTTTTACCCCGAGCGAGGTCTCGGCGTCATGCCACCTACGGATGCGCTCTTGTACCGTCTCTACGAAAGTACGTACGACAATCTTACAAAAACACAATGAAGCACACCTTTGGGATCTGACACACTCTCTCCTTCTCTCCACAAGTCATCCTCGTCTACGGCTACCCGCTCAAATCCGTCATCCATGAAAAGTTCGGCGACGGCATCATGTCCGCGATCGACTTCCGTGCCAACGTCGAGAAGGTCAATGAGGAAGGCGCGGATCGGGTCAAGTTGACGTTCGTGGGGAAATGGTTGCCGTACAAGAAGTGGTAGGCCGGGAGGTGGTGCTTTGACTCGGCTTGAACTGAATGAAAGGTCGTCAGACAGCCCTTGAGCTTGAGCTGACCAAACGAAATGTTTACAACATACACTCGTAAAAACAAAGACTGGGGTTTGAAAGAAGAAATAGGACCCCTCCATCATACCTGGGTTGTTGATCTCTCGGCGGTTGGTGACGAGGCGCCCGATTCGGTACCGGGCCCTAACGCGACACTCGCGTTGCCGGACATGAGATCCGAGATGGAGGTTTCGAGCGAGTCAACGCGTGTTGAGAGGGATGTTACTGTTGGAAGAACAAAATGTGTCAAATAGGAGAGCTCGAGTGGACTGGCTGAGGACGACCTACGTCGCGAGAGAACGTCCGCACTCATCCCGTCGAACTTGGCCTCGAGGTCGTTCAACAGCTTATCAACCTGCCAGTACGAAGAAGGCATTAGATTTGGTCGATTCTTGAAAGGATGGAGGTACGAGCATTTCCACGCATGGCGTACATAGCTCGTCAACTCCTGCGGGTTCGTCACCTGCGCCATCTCGTCATCGTTCAACGCCAGTCTAGCTGTCCCCACCCCGAGCCGAGGCGACTTGGGCAGACCCAACCCCAGCCCAATATTAGACGTTGACCGTGGGGGCGAGTTGCTCCCAAAACGGTTGGCCGTTCCGCCAGCGCTGAGGGGAGGCGAATGGGGTACGAACGCGCTGCGTGGACTGATCGCTAACGTGTTCGTGTTCGTGTTGGGTAATGTGGGGAGCGACGAGAAGGGTTGGGAAGAGGGGGAGGACTGTTGCGATCGTGGGGAAGAGACGTTCAACGGCTTGAGTGACATGGTGGGTTTCGTGGAGAGGCGTGTCGGGTTGCCGGATTGCCGGATGTTGAGAGCAGGCACGAACCGCGACGAGGTGGGATCGCCGGCTCGAGCGTTCCCGAGTGTGCGATTAGGGACTATAAAGCAACGGCCCGGGGGCCCCCTGGGAGAGCGAAACTAAGCGGGGATCGACTTTTGAAAGGAAGTAGAGTATTGTAGCACGTCCCGCGGCTGTGGGGATAAACTATGCTTTTTCTTGGCGTGCGGCAAGTAATGCATAGCAAGCGCGGCATTTGGTCAGGGGGTCGATCATGGATCGGACGACCGGCGGCGGCACGAATCGTGCCGATCGTAATAGATTCACAACTCGCCGATGTGAACGGTGACACGAATGGCAGCACCTACTCAGTCCAAGGAGGTGAGACCGATGCCTAACCGATCGGGAAGACCGCAGTGCGTTGACACCATAAATTGTAACGACTGTTACCATGTGTTCGGTTTGACATGCGACGGTTCGGTGAGTTTATCCGCACGCCTGGCGTCAGCGATCAAGCGCAGCCGTGCAGCGTTGCGGATCGACGGCCCAAGCGAGCATAGGAGGCGAAAGCTGCCACGCCTGAACCTCCTCAAAACTGAATATCGGTGTCAGCTCGGAAAAGCAAGATACGAGACATTCGCACTGTCCTTTTTTTTCGACTGCGAGTAGCCTGCTCAAGTTTCTGGTCTCGCAAGTCTGGTCGGGCGGTAAGTGCTTACACCACCTGAAAAGGAACGATACTTTGACTCTACTGAATTCCTTGCTCTTCATAGAATCGCCCTATCCAGTTTGATGAACATCGCCCTGTTCAGTTCGATGAAACACCGACCCCTGCAACTTCCCGACCGATCTCCTGAGTCCTGACGAGGTCACACGATTCGCGCGCTCAGAGCTTGTGCTCACCCCTGTCGCAACAGCTGGTTTCATTCCTTAAAGCCCCACCATCCCCGAAAACAGGCGAGCAAAAACAGAAGTCCACTCGTACCGCGTGCAGTATGCCGAGGGAATGCCCTCTCAAGTTTCAGCCCGTCCTCTCTTTCGCTCTTGTTCTCCTTCCCACATATCATCTGCTTCACCGCGTCCCTCTCCCCCCTCGAACTCTCATTATCGACGCTCTTTCCCCCTTCGACGCCAACCGCCATTTTCTGTGAAGATGCTGATGCACGGCCCGAATGTGCTGGGCATGGTCGCCCTGGCTTCGCTACTACTTCCGACCGTCGTGTTCGCCGATCAACCAGCCGCTGAGGATTGCATCGGCACGATCACAAGTGAAGCCGAGGTTGCTGGCGCCCTTAAATGCAAGGATATTCGCCTCGGTGGCCTCCTCATCACATCAGGAAAGGTGCTCGCGCTGGAGGTGCGCCCGGGCGCGACGGTCTCAATGCGTACGAAAAGCCCTCTGACCCCTGATCCACGCCCCTGACGCGAAGACTGATCGCTTTGCCCTACATTCCCCTATGTGTGTGTGTGTGTGACACGCATCTGGATCCGAAATATAGATGGTGATATTGAATTCGACAACTACACAGGACAAAAGGACGGCATGATGTACAGTAAGTCTCAAAAGTGTCTCCTATCGCCCAATTGACATGCTCCTGACTTCAATGATATCCTTCGTTGCCATCTCACCAACCTAGTCAAAGGCCAGGGGATCAAGTTCCTGGGCAACAATCACAAGATTTTGGCCAACGGTCAAAAGCACTGGTGAGTTCGTCCCGCGAAATCGGTGGAAGCAACGGAGCCCTCCAGGGCAGCACCGCTCATCATGCTCTTGACGGTTTGTGTCTAGGCCCGAAACCGTGAGTGCCTAGAGAGGCTGTTTGAAAAGTATCTTTGGATTGATCAGGATTATCCGCACTGTGCCTTTGTGTCCTTCGCTAGACCGGAAAAAGTCAGTTGTTTCGACTCGCTGCGACGGCTGTCTGCTGATCGTAGTTGGCGATTCCTCATCCGAGCAGTCAATTATGAAGTACCAGCGCCAGTCCTTGCGATCTTCGCTAGCGGAACATTCCAAGACCTCCAAATCGTCAACTCACCTCGACAAGCCATTTTCATTGGCAACCAAGGCGTCCTCACCGTTTCCAATGTCGACGTCGACAATTCTGCCGGCAAAGGTCGGGCGGTGAAGTTAGTCTCAGAGGTGAAGGTCACATCCTCGACCATGTCGACGGTGCCAGCGCTCGACTGTGACTTTTAAGTTACCCACTGATGTTTTGGTTGTCTTGTAGTACCGATGGTATGAACATCAGGGCCAACGGTCCTCTCGAAATTACTGGATGCACCATCACATCTCAAGATGTGAGCAGCCGCCAAGTGTAGAACTAACTTGCCGTTTGACACAGCACCTGAGACTTCATGATCTGCCCCCCCCCCCCCCCTCCCGCCCCCAGGATTGCATAGCCATTAGTGGGGGTGATAGAATCAACATCCACAACAACACATGCATCTACAGTCACGGCATATCCATTGGATCTGTCCAAACGTAAGTCAGCTTGGCGCGGCGCTTTGGACCTCCGAACTTCCTCGGCCGACCTCAGTGGTTGATTTCCCGAGCTATCGTCATTGATGCGGTATATTCAACAATCAGTGGGTCCAAAATCACCAACGTCCGCATTGCTTTCAACACCCTCCACCAATCGGTGAACGCCCTGAGGATCAAGACCATGAAGGGCGCTCAGAACGCGAGCGTCAATGGCATCATATACCAGGGCAATGTGGTAGGTCGCGCTCTCAGATGCTGCGGATTAATCAACGTCATTCTGATAATTTCCCGATTGCTCGTGATGCAGGGAAATGAAATCCAACGTTTTGGCGTCATGCTGCAACAAAGTGAGTTGATCTCGTCAACGTTTGCTTGACCGCGTCGGGCAGAAATTCACCGGCACATCTGCCATCCCCCGAATTCAGACTACACCAACGACGGCAGTCAAGGGCAGCCTCCTACCAGCGGTGTTGTGGTCAACAACGTGCACTTCATCGGCAATAATCAATTCACCCTGGCTCAAAATGCAATCAGTCTTGTGACGGTGTGCGGCCAGCATTGCCCCACCAATCAGATGGGTCTGAACGGGATCAAATTCACAGGAGGGCGGTCACCCGAAATGTATGGTGTCATACCTGTAAGCAACCCCAGTTGTTGTACTTGATTACGTATTGAGAAAATGGACGGTACCTAATTATTATTCTTCTGTCTTACTTTTTGCTGACTGCCCATAGGCGGCCATGCAAGCCGAGTTGAGCTTAATCCAAAGCGCGACGCCGCAGGCGAAGTCTGCCCCTGTATTCGGCAAGGCGACTGGCCACCCGGGGTCCCAGCAAACCAAGCCGAGTGGCGGCACCAAGAAGACGGGTCAAAGTGGCTCCCACTCTTCTTCCTCTTCCTCTCATCAGCACTCTGTCTCTTCCGCCTCCTCTCGTAAGCATGGGCATCATGGTCCTGGTCATTCCAGCAGTTCAGGCGCCCCCGTCCTTGCCGCCGTTCCACAGCAGCAAGGCATCAAGAGGCAGCGCAAGGTCAACCACCACCGTCGCAAACACCACAGCCATCTGTCTCACCGAAAGTAAGCATCTTCACCGCGCTTCACGTCCCCAGGTCCTCGGACGCAGTGTTTCGAACGGAAGCTGGCCTTCCCGAGAACACCACGACCCTCCCAAGTGGCCTCGACGACTCCGTACCGAGTCTACATTTATTCTTTGTCTTTATCCGTCGACCTCTCTACTCCGCTTCCCTCATCTGAGCCCCCGAATTATGCCTCGTTTTCTTTTCTCGTCCTGAAATCCGATCCCGTCTTGGCGATCCGCCGATCACGCTCCTTTTACTGTCAAAACCTTTTACGACATCCGTCAAGTTTGGTCCCGTACCTTTTCCTAATTATTTATGCGCGCTGTGAATATCAACGACTTACGTGGAAAGATTCAGGAAAAGCCGACTCGTACCGATGCTAAGCAAGGCCCGCGGCGCTCACTCGGAAATCTTGAGTGGAAGCGTCAAGGCAAACCTTGTTCGACTGCGCAATCGATTCCGATTGCATCTTCGACTACTGAACCCGGGTTCTACTCGGTGACGTTCGCGGCCCCAACAATGTTCTCACGTGATTCAACAACTCCCTCGTTTGCTACGGATCCAAGTTGCAAACCTAGGTCAGATCTCGAGGTCACGATGTGGGATCCAGGGCGAAAAGCCAAGTGGAACTCACTCCCGTCGTCACGATCTCCATGGGTCCCGAAGCGTCCTCGGAAGCGATTGTCGACGAGGTATGTTTCTTATTCAACCATTCGAACGCTCCTAAAGACTCGTTGTTCGATCCTTGACTCCCCGTGGGCGTCGAGTTCGAAGTCGCGCCTCCTCTCGACTTGCGTTGCAAAATCGTGTCGATGCGTGTCTCCCACCCTGCTTTACTCTGGACAGGGTTGACGAGTCCTACATCGTCCATGGGTAGATAGGAGACGTAGGGACAGAAGGATTGGTGTTGTTGAATCAGGTCGAAGGGTTTCGATGGGGTCGACAAGTGGGGCGAAAGGAGGACGGTCCGGGTGCAGTAACGACATTCAAGTATCGGGGTTGTGGAGGGTGCGCTGGGTACGGATGTGGTTGCAGGTGCTGACCAGCCGAATAGTGCTAGGAAAAGATGCTCTCGTGTCATTTCGTCGGTATTGGAAAAGCCCTGTTGAAGGATGTCGAGGCAGTGCCGAAGTGCGACGCGGTGTGGTTCCCCCGAGGGACCTTGGAGTGTCAACCCGTGCAAATCGCCCAACGTCTGCTGCAGCTCTTTGGCCTGTTGCCCCAATTCCTGTATCAACGCCTTCCTCCCCCACTGAGGGAGTCGATACAACCTCAACGAAGCCCCCTTGACCCTCCAAGGACACGTCCTCAGATGAGCCAACCTCAATTCCCCCTCGTACCTCTGAGCCAATAGTCGACCTGGTTCGGAACTCCACGTATGCGGACTCGGTAAAGGCGCGACGGAGAGGAGGGCATGACAGGTCGTACATTCGATTTGGTCCCTTTGGGTTTTGTGCGAAACCCAGCCGAGGAGAGCGCAGTGCAGCGCGTCCAAGGGGGACGGTTTGCCGGGGGTGAAGGTGGTGGAGCGGTAGGTGCGGATACGGGAGATCAGGGAGGGGAGAGAGGTCGGCTCATAGGTGGGGGGTTTCGGGAGGGAGGGGGAATCGGATGCAGGTCCACGGTGGTGGGAAGTGGTGGGGAGTAAGGCTTCGAGAGCAGCGGTCGAGTGATGACTTGATGCGGAACGTGCCAGTCTGCGAGGGGTTCGAGAGGGTGTTGTCAGCTTGGTCATGCATGCGATAGACGCAAAGGTCTGCGCCCACCTCTTGCGAGCTGTGTAAGTCGTGTTGGACGAGCTCCGCAACGACGAGGACGAGGTGGAGGTGGACGGTTGGAAGGCCTCGTCTAGCTTGGCGATGGCGTCGATCAAGTGTCGTTGGGTGATCCGAGTCGACGTCGACTGTTCTGTGGCTTGGTCTGCCATTGATCGGAAAGGAGCAACGCGCTCGGGGGTCGTAATCGGGTGGGGTGGTGTGGTGTGTGAGTGTGAGCTGGGCAGAGGACAAGCGCGGTGGTGCCGTCATCGCACGCGCCAGTCTGCGCCGGTCTGCGCCAGTCTGCGCCAGTTCAATTGACAGCTCAGCCTGCCAGCCTCAGGACAGCTTGCGGACTATCTCCGACTCTCCTGTCGTTTGTGCGACGTCGATTGCTCGTGTCGGTCGTACGCCTTCTCGATCGGCGCCTAGTGCGCGTTCTCGGCTAAAAGCAATAGCCACTGCCACCCCACCACTTGGGTCGCACCCGGCCATCGAGCAAGCCGACTCGTCTTCTTCTTCGGTGTCTCGCACGACCCCTTCGCTCCGTCATCGTCATCGTCATCGGTCGTCGACGATACCCCGCGCTACCGGGCAGTACGAGCCTCGGCTGCGACTCACTCGGTCGTACCACCTTCTGCGACTGGATTTCAACGCAGCATAGATTGTATGCCCAGCATCACATTGGACTATACCCTCGTTGGAAGTCAAGTCGGAACTAGACCTGTGTCGAGTACGAAGGTACCTGTCGATTCGGTCAGACGGACCGGGACTCGACTCGGCCAGTTGCACCAGTTCGGCCATCATGGGCCACCGTGCTCAACCCAGGTCAACACTGCCAATACTACTTTTATTTTTTCTCGTCTTCTCGCACCTCTCCGCACCGACCTCGGCTCTCTTCTCGTCCAAACGCAAGCTTCAACTACGAGAACAGACGCGCTCGCTCTTCCACCATTCCTACGACGCCTACAAGCGCCATGCCTATCCCCTAGACGAACTCAAACCCTTGTCCTGTCAAGGCGTAGGCGTCAATCGCACACATCAGAACGTGTTTGACAATGACGTCTTTGGCGACTTTCAGTTGACCTTGGTCGATACACTCGACAGCTTTGCCGTCAGTCTCTAGGCGTTTTCAATCATCAATGCCACGTCACTTTTTTTTTGGGGGGGGGTTGTTTGACCTTTCCTCGGTGATCACCTCGGCGCAGATTTTGGGCGAGAAGGACAGGTTCGAACAAGGCGTCAAGGAAGTGATCGAGACGGTCAACTTTGACAAGGATGCAAAAGTCCAGGTCTTTGAAGTGACAATACGAATGGTCAGTTCTTCCAGAGTCGTCGAGTAGAGCTCATCCGTCAAAACTGATCTCGCCGAATACTTGCCGTTCCACAGCTCGGGGGACTGGTGCGTCGTCAATTGGACCTGAAACGAGCATTCAGCACTGATCATGCGACATCCGTCACATAGCTATCGAGCCATATCCTCGCCACCTCTCGGACCAGAGGATTTTACCTTCCGTGGTACCGGAACGAAATGCTCGACCTTGCCGACGATCTAGGCCGACGCCTCTTACCGGCCTTCAAAACCCGCACGGGGATACCATATGCTCGCGTTCATCTCCGGCACGGCGTTAGGATGTTCGAGTCGACCGAAACCTGTTCTGCAGGCGCAGGGTCGCTCTTGCTAGAGTTCGCGACCTTGTCGAGATTGACGGGCAAGCAAGTTTACGAGGACAAGGCCAAGAAGGCGTTCTTTGCGGTGTGGAATCAGAAGAGTGATTTGGGATTGGTGGGCAACTCGATCATGGCGCATGATGGCAAGTGGTTGACCACCGCTACTTCAACGGGAGCGGGGATTGATTCGATATTTGAGTGAGTCTTTATCGTAGATCTTCGATTGTCTCGTCCGGGCGGGAACTGAACTAATTACGGCGCTTCCTCAGATATGCGGTCAAGTCACATATTCTGCTTGGGGATGACGAATATTTGAGAGTGTGGAACGACATGTACGCTGCGATCATGACGCATCTCCGAGCCCCTGATGGCTTTTGGGTGCGTACGAATTGCGCCCATCGGCTCGGTACTGGCCGTCTCGTTTCGCCGATACTGAAGCTGCCTTGCATCCGTAGTACCGCCCTGTCAACATGCACACGGGACAAATCGCCAACTACCAGGTCGACTCATTGTCCGCTTTCTTCCCCGGCCTACAGACGCTTGTCGGGGACATCGACGCGGCGATCAAGGCCCACGCCGTTTACGCCTTTCAGTGGAAACGATACCATGCTTTGCCAGAGGTTTTCGATATCAGTAAACGGATGGCTGTGAACCTTGGTCAGTCCGAGAGAGGAGAGGGTGTTGAACTTGACGAAGCGGCAAAACTGGGTTGATCTGACCCTTCGTGCATGCAGTGTACCCCCTCCGACCAGAGTTCATAGAGTCGAACTACCACCTCTACCGAGCGACCAAAGACGACTGGTACCTTGAAATGGCGGAAGAGATCCTTCAAGACCTCATCTCGCGCGTGAAAGTCACCTGTGGCGCAGCTTCCCTTCTAAATGTCATCTCGGGTGAACGCGAGGATAAGATGCCGAGTTTCTTCACTTCCGAGGTCAGTGATTTGTGTTCGTCAGACCAGCCTCCGAGCACGCGAGCTGATCTCACCACGCCATGACCTGGTAGACCCTCAAATATCTTTATCTCACTTTTGACGAAGGGAATCCATGGAACCATGACGATTCCAACATGGTCTTTTCGACCGAAGCGCACATGCTCGAACTGGTTGATCGACCGAAGCCCAAGAAGAGGAGGCGGAAAACTTCCAAATCTAGGCCCTCAAGCACTCAAAATTCTTCATCGTCGACACAGTCCAGTCGTGCGCCGATATGCCCTCGCTATGATCCGATGGAAACGGACAAGCATCAGCATTATTTGTTGAGTTCGGTGGGGACTAGGACCGACTTTGAGCAGGCTAGGTATCTCGTTGGGCATGAGATTGATGTGCAGAGTGAGAAGCAGATGGTTCGGAACGGGTTGTGGTTCCACTATGGGTGGTGTGATGCGGGAATGATGGAGGTGAGCTTGCTTTCCTGCATCGTCTGGTTGCCAGCGAGAACAGAGCTGATGGGATCTTTGCTCATGCAGGCCTACACCATCGAACTCGTGTTTTCGCACAACGTCGCGGATGAGGTGATCTCACCCGGACCGGACATGATTGAATCATTATCACCTCCAGCACTAAGCCCACCCGTGAACGGCACCTTCCACCCCAACGATCGCCTGATCATTCACCGCATCCACGGCCTCCGCTTGGCCTTGACTCGGACGGGGACACATACTTCGGGACCTGATCAGTACAGAGTCTCGAGGGTCGGCCCTTACCAGATCGCTCCGGGACAGACGATCGTGATCGACGATCCGCTGGTATTGGGAAAAGCAACTGCTGTGAACCGACCCGAGCGGATTCAAATCAAGGTCGAATTGACCGAGCCGCTGCCCCTCGATACCTCCGAATCATCAACAACAACCTCGTCCTCCGGCGGGGCTCAATCCCCCATCCCACCCCCCGCAACAACGGTCATGACCCTCCCCGGGATCGCCGCTTCCTTCGGTCCAACCTTGAACGACCCCGTCCTCCCCTTCTCCTTCTCCCAACGTTCTCTGCCCCTTCTCCTCCTCCCCTTCTCCCCCTTCGGCTGCTCCTTCCAATCCCTCACCTCCGATACACCCCACCCAACCCTCCGAGGCCACATCCTCCTCCTCCACCGAGGTGAATGCAACTTCATCTTTAAAGCAGCCTCAGCTCATCAAGTCGGAGCTTTAGGCGTCATCGTCATCAATTCTCTAAAAGTTTCGGACGATGGGTTCATCCCTTCTGCCGAACCGGAAGAACTTGTACGTTACCAAGATGGATTAGTACCGTTGGTGATTATTTCGCATCAGAGTGGGGAGAGGTTGGAGAAATTGCTTTCGAACGGTGATGGTCGAAGGAAGGGGGAGGAAGGGAGGGACGTCGATTGGGGAAATGTGAGAGTTAAGGTTGAGGAGAGGGAGGTGGAGCAAGTGGTCGGGCTTGAGGAAGAGGAGGGGAGGAAACCGGTTTTGACTCCGATGTTTTTGGGCGGGTATCAGGTGATGAATGTTAAATTGGCGAAGACGGAGGAAGGTAAAGGTGGCGGTGGGAGTGGGGTGGGTGGGAAGAAGGAGAAAGGAAGAAGAACTTGATGGAGTAGAGTTGGGGAGGGGTTTATCTTTGCAAATTATCATGTTCAAAAAGAAACCAGAAAAAAGGCCTAAGGGAGAGTCGTGAAGTGTTACCGAGTGGGCGACAAATACACAAGAGATGAGAAAAAGAAAGAAAAAACCCAAAAACTGCCAAGAACAACTCGAAAAACTCTCCTCTTCAGCAGGACCCCACCCTTCAGGCTGACCCAGGACAGAAGGGAAGTCCCGGTATGAGCTGACCCGCCCTGCATCTCCTCACCAATCAAACTCCTCCGTATGTAAATTAACCTCTTGAGCTCCCTCAGCAACCCCAAGGAAAATCTCCTTCTGCCTCTTGGCAACGGCGTTCCGAACGGCGGTCGTGAACTCGGAAGGACCGCAGGAGGCGATACCGACTGAATGGGTAGAAGGGCAGGATAGGAAGATTTGGGAGAGTATGAGAGGGAGTTGAGGTCGCCCACGGTGGGTTGTGAAATAGGGGAGAGGGGTAGGAGAGCTGTTGAGATGAAAGTGAGTAAAAAGGGGGTTAGCTACCGCGGACGGCGAAGACCAATTTGAAATGCGTGTGTGAGGTACGCACCCTGAAGTAATAGATCGCTTCGAATTCAACGACTCGTGTGCCTCAGATTTCTCCTCCGCGATCGCCGGGACTGCTGGAACGATCGCGGCTTCGACGACGTCGTCAGGGGTGAAGGCGGACTTGGTGACGTAGAAATGGATGCGAACGAAATCGTCGGGAACGAGGGCGACGACGGAAGCGAAGTGGTCGTCGAGCCATGCGCGAGCCCCTGTCCGAACAAAATGATGAAACCCAACGTGAGTCACCGGTGAACCTGGTTAAGCTCGCCTTACCATTGACGAACCTTCATTCTTTACCGCCCAATGAACCTCAACCTTCCTCGTCGCAATTCCCTCGAAATTCCTCGCCTTCCTCTCACACAAATCCTGCAATATTGAAGATACGAAACTGGCCCCACCCCCACCCGCAAGAAGGACGACATGTTCGTGCACGCCTAGGTCCGAGGTCATGAGACCACCGTAGGGACCGTCGATGAGGACGGGAGTGGAGGAGCCGGTGGATGCTAGTTCGAGGAGGGAGGGTCCGAGGCCAGAGCGGGGGGAAATGCGGAGAAGCATCATCATGGTTCTTGGACCGGCCTGGCGTTAGATGGAAAACATGGGCGCATGGAGTGAGGAAGGTTAGCACATTATATTCTACCCTTGGGGGATGCGCAGCACCCAGCTCTCAATCAAGACTGACCTTGGCATTGGGATGCAACCAAGGAGCATTGGCGACGGTAATCGGATGACTTTCCAGCGGTCGCGCCTTGATAAAGTTGAGGAATACATGTTGACCCGCCTTCCAACGATGACCCGGTGGGCAAGAGATGAGGACGCGTACGGTCGATTCGGGGAGGAGCTCGACGGTCGCTCGAGGAATTGAGCCGCCGTTGCGCACGAAGAGGAGGGCGAAGCGCATGACGACGGAAGAGAGGTCTGCGTGGGCGGTGGTACGTGAGTGGATGGATAGCAAAAGGAAGAGCTACAGGCAAACAAGGACTCACAGAGGATCGCGGTGGCCCAGAGATAGTGCCAAGACCCCAACAGCTATCCCGAACCGAACAGTCTCCCATCAGCTCTCTATCGAACGACGTGGGAGCCTGACCCAATCCAACTCACGCGATTACAGTGAATGTAGAAAAAGCCCGAGAAGAGTATCGCCGAAACAAAGTGAAGGTATTTGAAGATTTCGTAAAAGCGATTACGGAGCGGGGTGGCGGATCCCCAGCAGAGCCAAGCGAGGGGGACGAGGGCGGCGATGCCGGACCAATAGTAGACTTTATGGGCGACCCAACCGGAGTAGTCTGTACAACAAAAGAAGAGAGGGGATTTGTCAGCTGAATGGTCGGGGAGATGGGTGAGGGGACTAGGGTGAAGAGCACTAACATATTTGAGAGTAAAGATGCGGGTTCTTGCCATCCGTATTAGGCCTAATCTCCCTCCCCGCCATCACGAAAGGGAATGTATGCAACAAGGACAAGACCAAGAACAAATGCGACAACCACTGATGCACGACCTGTAACTTCTCATGACTGTATCCCGTGACGAAGGTGACCCAATTCCATTTGGCTCCAAAGGCGAGGATGAAGGGGAAGATGCCGAGGGCGAAAAGACCCGTTCGGATCGCTAAGGGTGGAGAGCCGACGTTCCATCGTGAACGGTAGTAGGGTGTTATGGAGAGGGACCATACGAGGATGAAGATCCAGAAGGAGGAGATGAGGAGGATTGTGGCTGTGGTGGGGAAGCGGATCCAGCCGATCGCCCGGGGTTGGGAACAGGCGATCCAGCGAAAGCCCGCGCGGAAGCGGCGCACGACACGGTTCGCGGCGATGCGGCGGCCGAAACTGAATGGGAGGAAGACGCAGTGAACATTTAGTTCAAGTATAATACGTAATGAGGGAGAGGTACTGACGTAGTCCGACGCAAGACGGTGAACAGATTCCCAATCGCAGCCAAGCCAATCCCAGCAAGGATGAAATAAATCGCCGCTCGGGTGTCTGTGAAGGGTATCAAAATTCAAACACAGTCCAAGAATAACACAACCCCGATCGAGCACCAGAAGATCGCCGAACCTCTTCTTATAGGCCCAAGTCTGGAAGACCGAGAAGAAAGCTGCCGAGCTTACATTTAGGAGCCTCCTCATAAGGGTCGATCAGCATTTCGGCTTTTTCCGCGGCGGTGTAACTCGACGTGTCGTGGCGGCGCCAAAGCGCGGCGACGGCCTCAGCGCTGGCTCGCTCGACCAGCGCTCCCGCTGAGAAGGATGACTCGGAGGGGGAGGCGAGCATGGTGGGATCGAGTGGAGGAGAGACTTGCTGTAGACTAGTGAGAGATGTACTGAGCTGTGACAATATGTGTATCGAGAGACCAAAAGAGTGACGGGGTAGGCGAAGAGGAAGGACGAAGAAGGGAGGGAGGGAAGGTAACAGACCGCTTCCCCTAGCCTAGCCCTCGGCGCTCCCATTCTCATCTCACCGCATCGGGAAAAACCGGTGTTCAGCAAGGCTTGGCAAAACTCACTTAAAGGGATCAATGCCTCCCGTTCATATCTGCTGTGCCCAAGTGTGGTACAGCATGTAGCACCGGAGATGCGAACGAAGACGAGGACGGGAGTCGGACGCCGAGGGAATAGGGACCAGATTCGATGAATGTCCAAGCCATCGGCTTTGTTCAACAGGCTTGCGATGAGCGATTTTCGCTGTTCTTTGGACCGTCCCGACCTCCCAATCTATCATCCCCAAAGGGTGGTGTCATATAGGAGTACAAATTGCGCACAAGGGGCCAGGGGCCAAAGGGATTGGAGGAGCCGAAAGGGGCTTTCATCGTCCCGCCGGGGTCTTTTGACAAATCGAGCGGGCGAGCGAACCGGTTGCCGGGTGCGCTATTTTCGAAGTCGGCTTAGTCAGCAGTTGAGAGCGCCTTTTCTGCTCCGCTGTAAAAGGGAGAGGAAATTAGTAGATGCAACACAACAAGTGCTTGATGGGAGCGATGCATGTTGTTACATCAAATTACATGCCTGTTGTTACATCGGATTAGAAATCGTACAACAAGAACGATTCCACCACAATGCATGTACAACGCTCCTCCGTCAATACCTGTCCGTAGTAAAACCCTCTACGGCCTCTAACCCCTCTACACCCTCTACACCCCCTTACACCTTCTACAATCTCTTACACCTCCTCCATCACCCCCCTAATAACACTCTCGACGCCCCCTTCTCTGGCCCGTCTCCTCTTCTCCAAAGCGCCAATCTCACTCCCCCAAAATATGCTCTTCTCATCCTTCGCATTCCTAATCCTCAACCTATGCCCAAGAACGGGTAACAAGACGTGAATGATATCATTCGGCAAGACTATTGGATTCGGAGGTGAGCGTTCTTCATTTTGATTTGGGGTGATAGAATGACCGTGACGTAGGACGATGGAAGTTTTGAGAATGGTGGTGAGATCTTTACTTGCGCGAGCAGTGAGGAACCGTCCGTCCAACTGGGGGTGGTGACGAAGGGTTGAGATGAGGTCGTTTTGGTAGTTGATTAGAGCGTCGGAAAATGTCGAGGGTAGGATCGTGGAGGGAAAAGGAAGGGACGAAATGGGTGGGTTCGAGAGGGGGTGTGAGAGGTGCGTGGGTGGGTGTCGGAAGTCGTAGGTGTCTGGATGGATCGTTAAGGAGAGGGTGAACTGGTCGAGCTTTCGAAGAGAGGGTCTTTGCATCAGCTTCAAGCTCACTGTGGTGTGCCATACAAATCCCTCGCCCCGCTTCCGCTTCAGACTTACGAGGTATCGATCCAGTCCACCCCAGTCCCCACGATTTCCCTCCTCAAGCACAATCGCAATGCACAAGAACCCCTCCGGCAAGATCCAATCAACATCCTCCTTCCGATCCTCTCCACTCTGCACCCCCTCATTAGCCCTCCTCGACCTCAAGAAACCATTCAACGTCCCCGCTCCCGACCCGATCGCCGTGGTGGTGGTGGTGGTGGTGGTGGTGGTAGTCGTGGTGGTGGACGTCGGTGTGCCGGTCGAATTTGGCTCCCTCCCTGAACCAAGTCCCGACGAAGTATTCATCGGCCGATCAAGTGTGATCCTTCGCTCCCTCAGCGTCTTGAGTATCCCCTGTTGCGTCCTGGGAGATGTCCTATCCATTCGTTCGATAATGACGACGTGGGGAAGTCGTTTCGATGAAAGGGGGGGAGAACTCGATGGTCGAACGGTGATGGTCGATCGTCGTCGTCGAGTCACGGTTGGACTGTTTAGAGGCAAAGGATCGAGTTTGGAACGTTGAACCAAGGTTGTAGAGGAGATGGTGGGGGAGGTGGGACCCCACTGGACTGCTGAAGCCATCACGGGGGAGGCAAGGCCCGAGTGATCGGGGGTTTGGGAGTGGGTCGGGCGCGGGGTCAGGTCGAGGCCGGTTTGTGTTTGTGGGTGCGGTCGTTCGTGCGAGGTGGCGCGAGAAGTTGAGCCGGCTATGATCGAAGCTTTACCCGACTCGGCTAGCCCATGCAGGAGGGATGAGGAGGCGTTGCGCTCAATGTCGATATCGAGGCCGACGAGAGGCGATCTCGGTTGGCTCATCGATCGACAGGGGTTCGCCAAAGCAGGATGGGAGTTCGGAGATGGTGAGACCGCTCGAGATGTCGATGGCACGGTGGCAAGACGTGGAGTGAACCTCGTTGCATCTGTCGTCGATGTGGCAGCACGAGGGGATACAGGACTTGAAGGGGATGAAACGGGCACGAAGGCGGTATGGTTTGGATCGGGAACGAGCCATGATTGGAGGAACGCGTTGGCCGAGGTGGGCTGACGCGGGCATTGCACTGCGTTTGTTTCGAGGCCGTAGAGGGTGCGACAGATCTGATGAGAAAGAGACACCGAGTCAGTGGAGGGCAGAGTGGTGGATCATGCTACTACTCTGCATGCCACTCTGCATGCCACTCTGCAACTGACCCAATCGAGTTGGGCACCCAGCGCGGCGACCGCCTCTGCGCGTTCGTGCTTATCCAAAGTGGTCGAACTTAGTCGAACCAAGAGGTGCGATGCTCCGGCGGCCAAGGCGAGACGTAGATGGAGGTAGAGGTGCGGATCGAACTTGTAGCCAAAGGTCGAGTGCAGGTGCTCGAGCTCGGTCGGTAAGGGCCCGAACGGGGTCGGTAAGGGGGTCGGTAAGGGGGTCGTCATGTTTAGGGTCATGTGGTCAGTGTGGAGGGTGATGTGCTGGTGTGGATGGATGCTGTCATGGTCGATTCTGCGGGTGGGTGTCTCCACGATCAAGTGGGTGTCAGAGACTAAGTCTGAAACCGAACACGAGGCCCCCCACTCGATTTGCACAGCCTTGCGCTGCCTGTCGTGTTCCTGAATCCCTCCCGTCGGCGCTCATCCTCCTACCTCTCTCACTCACCCAAGCTCCCAGCTCCCAAGGTCGCCAAATCATGGCCAACAAGAAGAGCAAGTCCGCCCACGCCGCACCTCTGACACCGTCGTCTGTGGCCAAAGACAAGAAGGACGTCGCCGCTGCGGCTGCGGCTGCGGCTGCGGCTGCTGTAACACGTGAGCAAAGAACCCACAACTCTCGGCCGCTTACGGACGTCAGCATTCATCCTCCACGAACCAGACTGACCGATTTCCCCCGCTGTTCGAAGGACCAGCCGCAAGTTCGCCCCAGATGAAAGCCACCACTCTTCCCGACTCGGACGATGAGCAGCAGCCTTCCACGAACGACGACGACGACGACGACGACGAGGGGGACAAGGCCGTGTCTGCTTCCGCTGCTGCACCCATCAAAGTTAACCACGCCTCCTTGACCGAACTCAAATTGGCCGTCGATGACCTCGTCAAAGAGGTCCGCTCAGTTCCTCCGCATCATCATCATCAGAGTAGCATGGGTGACGTGGCATGGGGTGCCTCCTCCCGCGACGAGTGTCCAGAACTAACCCCCACTCTCCTATTCCGTGCGCTCCCTTTCATCGCCACACCAGTTCTTCAGTCGACCCTCCCATTTCACCCCTTCCCATATCCACGAAGACGTGCGTCTCATCCTCGGTTGGTCAGCCGTGATCGTGTCCGCCATGACGGGTTATTACGGTTACGTCGTCGAGTTCCACCAGTCCAAGTTTGGGTGCACGATCGGCGTCATCGTGTACGTTCTCTTGTCCAACTTGTAAGGGGAGCCTAAGCTGGTCAGTTGATGAATTGATTTCGGTGATCTAGTTACTCTATCCTCAATACGTTGTACTGGCTCTACGTCACCTACGTCGAGAAGCAAACCATCTTTCAAGGCAAACGAAGGACCTTCGCTTCCAGAGTAAGCTTTTCCCCCCTCCACCACTCCTACAGAACCCCCCCTTTTTTTCTCCCTTTCGTACACGCACGTCCCCACTCATCCATCCCCAATCCCGAAACCGTACCCCGTACACACGCACAGATCTCTACCGAAACGATATCCCTTTCCTCTACTGCCCGTTCGATCCCTCAAGAACCTTACAACTTTCCCTTCTCCCACTGGACCAAGACTAAAACCCAAACAAACCCCACCGACCCCACCACCACCACCGCCGCCGACGACGATTACCCTCTCTACACTCTCCACCTTTCCTACTTTCATACTTCCAACAACGGCAAGTCGCTCATTCGTTCTTTCGAAAAAACTTTGACCAAATCGTTCAGGGAATGGGTAGATTCTCAAGGGGTGGTCCATAAACGGTTGTTGGAAAACGATTTGCAAGCTTTGTTAAGCGAATGTTTGGAGGGGTAAGGGCCCAGGGGGAGGGAGCGCGGTTGGGGATTACCTTGGTTTGGCAAGTAATCTTGGGGGTTTTGATTTGTTTACTTTGGGAGGTGCGAATAGAATTTTCACATGAGATACTTTGGATGCCCCCTTGTACGACGAGCTCGCGCGTTCAACACGATGGAACGTTCTTCTCGAACAAAGCATGGAGGGACAAAGAAAAAGACTGCTCTTATTTTTCGAAAAGATGAAAATGCACCTTATGTCTTTGTTCCGAAAAGAAAGATCTGCTCGACAGGAGACAGAGACAGAACGCACTCCCGTGGTCCTTCCTACACCCTTCGAGAGAACGGAAGGGGCTTTTTGGGGGGGTGTTCGAATCGAACGAGTCGCTTAAGCGATCAAGGTCGAAGCGGTGGCGGCCTCGAACTCTGTACGAACACGAAATGCGATCAGTTGAACGGTAAGGTGTCTTTCCCGCGCGCTGTGGTGAGCTCAAAACGTACTGAAGGTAGGCGGCAACTGGGACTTGGTTCGGTAGTACCTCGCCAAGCGGTGGATCCTCGACTCGATCAAGATCAAACGGAACTTGGAGTCCTTGTCGTGACGGTTCCTCTCCAAGTGCTTGCGCACGGAAACGGCCTTCTTGATCAAGTGGTAAAGATCCTCGGGGATCTGAGGAGCGAGACCGTTCGTCTTGAGAATACGAAGGATCTTGTTACCGGTCACGGACTTGACTTGGGCCACACCGTGCGAGTCACGCAGGACGACACCGATTTGCGAAGGGGTCAGACCTTTGCGAGCGAGCTTGAAGATGTGGTCTTGGATGTCGTCGGCGGTGAGCTTGAGCCATTTGGGCGCGGAGCGCTTGTAAGGCAACGCCGAACCGGCGATACCCTTGTGGGGGTTGTGCATGCGTCCCATTTTGAGTTTAGGTGGTGGTGGTCGGAGAAGGGGTTAACTGTAAGAGCGTGGCGATGAGGCTCAGCGTGCGAGCGAGAAAGGGAACGACGCATTGAGTCAACTCACGATCTGTATTGGAAAAAGGATCAAGTTGACACAAAAGAAGGACTCGTATAGCAAATTAGCGCCTGCAAAGCCAGAAAGGAAAGAAGCAAGCTTGCGCTGCTCTTGTCGAACGCGGCCCCAGTGCTGAATCACTCGCTGCTACCCAGTCCCACAGAGGAGACAGGGCTAGACAACGACCGCCCACACGAGCAACGGCGTGATGAGACAAGACGACGGCGGGAGCTCCCCAACGACCAATCCTGCTATACGTCCCTGATTCCTTGCGACATCATTGCACATGGGATGAGCTCGTCGTAGGAGGTGAACGGGGTGTAGGTGGGATGGGCTGGCTCCCTCTGCCTTTCCGCAAGCGCGGACCCAAGGCTGGGAGATGCGTTTGGCTGGAGCTCGCGCTCTGTCGTCGTCGACGTTCACCACGCCGCGTTCAAACGCAGGTGTGAGTTTGTCAACTCTCTTCCTCAAAGGAGAAAGAGAGCGAGCACGATAAGAAGAGGTCTTATGCGTTCGATTCGAGTGATGGCAAGCATGGGAACTTTGACCAACCTCTTGAGGGGGGGGGGGGGCGGCGTAGGACTGAGAATGAGACGACGAGAGAGGAGGGAGTGAAAGCCGCAGCTCGAGCCAATGCGCGCGACAGAGGACAGAGCGGGACAGAGCGGGACAGAGCATTTTTTTCCCTGCGAGGCCGGAGCCAGCGCGAGGGTGAGCGAACGAGCGCGCTTTTTAGCCAAGCCAACGGATTTTGACCAGGCGCAGAGGCGAGCGCTGTGGGTAGTCGCGCCTCGAGGGAGGGCCCGTTTCCTTTTCGCAAAGCCCACATTCGCACATCGTAAGCCCTGCCCCCCATAAACTGCTCGGAGGCGTGTTGTTTCTATCGTCGCCGTGGGTTTCCAGTTCCTCACAAGCTACGACTCGGCCCACTCGACCATCGACATGGAGGATGTAGGGAGGAGAGGAGGTCGGCGGATGCTCAGCGGGCGTGGGCGGGTCGCCGCGACGGCGGGAGACGAGCACGCTACAGACGACCGACGGTGCATGCTGTAGCCGATCCGATTGCGGAGACACAGAGGACGCTGGTGGAAGAAGGGGACAGATTCGATACAGAAAGCACATGGTGTAGTAAAGATCAGATGAGCTGACGTTGTTTTGCTTGTTTTGCTTTCTTTCCTGGTCCGCTGTCGCTCGCTCGTTGCTCGCTCGTCGGTTTGGCTCTCGCTGTGGCCCATACTTTTTGCGTCGCCCACGCCCGGCACGTCCTACGCCTTCGCCTACGCCTGTCGCCTACCGCCACGCCTCGCGCAATTCATCGCTCTCACACCGCTCGCCTCCACCCCCACTCTACATTGCATTGCACCCCGCACAGATGAAGCTCAACTTCGCCAACCCGGCTACGGGACAACAAAAGACGATCGAAATTGATGATGAGCGCAAGGTGTAAGTTCGCACGCCGCACCACGCACCACCCACCTCGCAGCTCCTCAGCCCTCTTACTGTGGCGGTTGATCAGCGTCTCGTCAAACGCCAAAGCTGATGCAACAATTTTACTCCCAACACAGCCGCATCTTTTACGAGAAGCGCATGGCTCAGGAGGTCGCCATCGACTCGCTCGGAGACGAGTTCAAGGGCTACGTCGTCCGCATCACCGGTGGTAACGACGTACATTGCAGACACACACACCGCATCAAACCTAGAACCCGACGAACTGATCATATCATTCACGACTCGTTTCACACAGAAACAAGGTTTCCCGATGAAGCAGGGTGTGCTCGTCCCCCACCGAGTCAAGCTCTTGCTTTCCAAGGGCCACTCGTGCTACCGCCCGCGCAAGACGGGTGAGCGCAAGCGCAAGTCCGTGCGAGGCTGCATCGTCGGTGCCGACATCCGCGCCTTGGCCTTGGTCGTCGTCAAGCAGGGCGAGTCCGACATCCCCGGCTTGACCGACACCGTGCTCCCCAAACGACTCGGTCCCAAGCGCGCGACCAAGATCCGCCGCTTCTTCAACCTCGAAAAGACCGACGACGTGCGCAAGTTCGTCATCCGCCGCGAGGTTGTCCCTCAGAAGGAAGGCGCCAAGCCTTACACCAAGGCGCCCAAGATCCAACGCCTCGTCACCCCCGAACGCCTGCAACGACGTCGCCACCAGCGCTCGCTCAAGCGCCGAAAGACGGAGCAGCAGAAGGTTCAGGTCGAGGAGTACAAGCAGATCTTGGCCAAGCGTTTGGCCGAGAAGAAGGTGTCCGCCGCCGTCGCCAAGAAGGCCAAGAACATCAACCGAAACTAAACAGGACAAGTTGGCTCCGCACGCAAAACAATCAACATCAGGGGAGGATTTCTCGAATAAAACAAAACTCGGCGTCGAGAGGGAGACCGTCTCCTTTCTTGGTCGGGACCTGCATGCGTTCTCGTGTTTCAACTTTCTGTTTTATGTGTTTCTTTCATTGACGACATTGGGGAGAGGTGGAGAAAGATGGTGGTGTAATCGCGAGAGGAGGATCGATCTTTTCGTGATTCGAAGATCGACGGTGGATGAGAAGACCAGGGGAACGAGTCTGGGGGTCGATCGTGATTTAGAGTTACTTTCGTTGTCTAAGTAGTCTTTGGATCGGCGTTCGGTGCTCAGCTTGCAACCTAGAATCAGCAAAATGCGCTTTCCAAACACAAAAACCTCGGCTCTTCATTCATGTACATGCGGGAGAACTTTGGCTCAAACCTCGTCAAGAGGGGTTGGCACTACATCAAGTACAACTTCTACAACGGCCAATCGAAAACAGTCCTGGACTTGTTCAACTTTGTGACCCTGACGACATCTCCAACCGAGATGGTCTCACCTGCAGACAGAAGAGAGCCATGGTCAGTCTCCCTACTGGGCCCGCGATCATGCCGCCCCGCCTCGACACTGACCAACGTTCTGCGAGAAACCATAACGACCCTGTTTTTGGAATCAAAAACCGTACATTAGATTCTTCCTCCGAGATAGCTCCCTCCTCCGAATTAAAGTCAGACTTCACTCACAAATACCGGACTATAAGGTTGGCCAGGATCGACCAACCTAGTCTTGATCAAGACCCTGCGCAGGGTTCGGGACAAATCACGTCGTATCAAAAAATCTCCTGCAGTGGGCGCCGTTCGTACGAAACTTGAATAGTCTTCTGGACAGGCGATGACTCACTTGAAAGGTAAGTTAGATCCTGTCTTGAAATCACCTTTCGCGTAGTCGATGTTGAGGGAGACGCATCTCACGCAATTCGAAGTCAGGCGAATCGAAACTGCATACAAAGTTAAACGACCCATTTTTAGACGTAAACCTCCTCCCACCAATCACAAACCCATACCAAGCAATTTTTTAAATCACCTTTTTCAGCTATCCGTAACTCAGCCCACCAATCCTCTACCCAAGGAGCAAGAGAACGTCCTCCTTGAGGGGAGACCAAGAACGTTGGTCGGAAGGGGATGATGGACAGGGGTTCGTCGAGTTGGGAACGGACGGCTTCGAGGGAGGCAGAGGAAGCGATCATGTACGAGGCACTGGAGGGTGATGAATGGTGGGTGAGTTCGGATCTCCGTGCGACTGCGAATAGGGTGGGGGTAATTTACCAATCTTGGAAAGCGAGACCTCTGCTCGGGACCAGAATTCACAAAGATGGAAAACTTGTTAGCTCACACCATATTTTCGCCCCTCCGGTCCATTCCTAATCTCACCGATCAAAATTACCCCCCATCGATCCCAACACCTCCCTCCTCTCCTTCGGCACCATATACACCAACCTAACCTCCTCCCCGACCGTCCCACAAGCCTCGGTGAAGAACCGACTCGCTTCGTCCCCCAGGTCGATCGTTTCCGCTGAAGAGGAATGCATCGTGATCTTGATACGAACATTTTCGGTCGTAAAGTTGGGTAAAAGGGGTGTTGTGTATTGAGCACCGTTTGGGGCGGTGATTGTTAAAAGGGAATGGTCCGATGAGAGGGTGGGGATCAAGAGGGCGTTCTATCAACGACCGACCACACCCTTCGGACATCAGCTTTTCCTTCACCCAGCTACAAACACCCACCAAAATAGAGCCAACCACCCACTCACCTTTGGTCTATCCGAAATATAATGCCCGAACCACTCATCCTCCTCTCCCTTCCCTAAATCATTCCCATCCCCGGCCTTCGTTTTGGACTTTGGAGAAACGAGCATGAACGTGCGATCGCCTTGCAAACCCCTTTCTGCCAAAGTCGCTTGGCTGACTTGAATAGGTGGAAGGGATTTGATAGGGTAGAGAAGGATCTGGGGGGGAATCAAAGTGGAGTTTTAGTCAAAGCTGTGTAAGGGTCACTTTGCGATCAAGGTGGTGCGCTCACGGCTTCGAGTTGAAGGGTGGGGTATTTGGTAGCGAGGGAACGACGATAGAGGTAGACCGACGAAACGATCCCTCCCAATACGACCCAGACATCTTGCGAGACCATCTCGCACGAATTGTTCGTCCCGCGAGACGTAGGGGAGAGGTCAACGAGCCAAGAGCTTCCCGGGCCCACCCGCGGAGGATAACGCGACGACGAGGTTTCAGTCCGAAAGTGGTCCGAGCTCAATCGTGTCCTCAATGATCCAATCACAAGTGCTTAAAATGAAAAAGCTCGAGGTGTGCGAGATTACAACAACATCACCAAGCTCCACTAGCACACTCAATCCGCAACTCAATCACTTTCGTATTCGAAACTAGAAACATCCGATTCGCTAGCACTATCCACCGTCGGAGTCGCGACCGTCACTACTGGTGCTTGAGCAGGCGGGGACGATTTGAGACTTCCATTATTGGCAGTTTGAGCGCGAGTCGTGCGTTGGGACGGGTTTTTCGATGCCGAATGAGTGAGCTGAAGCGTACGACCGGTCGAGGAGCGTTTGGATCCGGATGAAGGTTGGTCCTCCGCTGCAGCAGGCATCGTTTTGCTCGCTCGAGTCGCGCGAGGCGTAGGAGTCGATTTGGCGATCGCAAACCTCTTTCGCGGCGGAGAAGATTCACGTGTGGCGGTCTTCTTCGTAGCAGGTGCCTTCGTCGCTTCATCAGGCTTGTTCTTGATAGTCTTTACAGCAGGCACTTTAACGGGTTTGTCATGGTAAGCGGCTTGCAAGCGTTGACGGATGCGCAAGCCAAGGATGAGCTTCTTCCATCGTTTGAGGCACCGGTCCTGCATCTTGGCAAACTCCTTCTCGTCCGCCGCTTCCTCACTGTCCATCACGGCCTGAGAGTGTACACTCATTGTCAGTACATGCCCATCGATTTCACTTCTTTGCAAAAGCCTTACCTGAATTAAAATATCAGCATTTTCCTGCGCGACGACCACACCATTGATGATAGGATTCGCGCGGCGCTGCCGAAACTCGAACCCCACAATCGCCTCGGCATAGTCGAACCCCAACGTCTTGGCACACTTGGCCGCTTGCTTGCTCGTCAGATGCACAGCACCATCGGGAAGCATCGAGGGGACGTAGAGGTCAATGTTGCCGAAATCGTTCTTGGGAACCTTGCCGTCCACGACAGGATCAGGGACGTAGATCTTGGTCTGTTCGGGAGCGTAAAGAGGTTGTTGTTCGGCTTCCCTGCCGTCCATCTGAGCGACGGCTTCGGCTCGCTTGCGATTGATCGTCACCGTCCGGGACTTGACGAACTTCCAAGGAATCTCAGCGTCTCGGATCACCCGTCCCATGCGCCAGTAGTTTTCCTTGCTTTTGAGCTCAACTACGGCCGATCGAGGATACACGGGTTCGGTCGCCTTGAATAGACCCAACGGCTTGACCCCGGGTCGTATGACTTGATCGCGATGGAGATGCTGTTCGAGCACATAATTAGGGTGGCTCTTGAACCCACCGACCGAAGTCGGAAACGGCTCGTTGGCGATCCGATCCCACAATTCCTTCTGCTCTTCCCGATCTCGATTGAGTTGGTACGTGCGCTCGAATAGCATAATCAAGGCAGCAAACCAGTCCGAGCCTCGTTTGGAAGGGCTTCGAACCTTGGTCGTGTAGTTATTGAAGCTCTTGGCGTACCGTGGTGTCACATCCCGCGCCGTGTTGTCCTCTTCGTAGGCGACAACGTACGCGAGTTGATTCTCGACCGACGATCTCGCGGGCTCCATGATGGACTTGCATCGCATCTTGCGCCGAATCGGGTCAACTGTAATCCATTGCCGCGTGTAGCGACTCCAAACTTCGGTCCAGAACACCGGTGGTCGAGCCGGATCGTCGTCGAGCGCTTGGCCGGACTGAGCCCTTTGAGCCGGCTTGGATCGACGGAGGTTGACTTTTGGAGGCTTGTACGTCAGTCGGCCCTGACCATCCTCCCACCCATCGGTCCCACTGTCGTCTTCGTGTCCCGACGTGCCAGAATTGGCGGCGCTCGATCGACGGCTCTGCGACTTGGCTTTGCCTTTGAACCGTCGAGCGATCGTCCCCGCTTCGCTGTCGGTCGTGCCAGCGTCATCCGTCACCGTCCCACGGACCTTGCGCTTGACGCTGGCTGAGGGTGCACGCCAATCGACAGGCTGAAGACTGAAGATGAGCCGGCTCGGGATATCAAGGGCGCGACAAAGGCACGTGAAGAGTTGGGCCGAGACGTCCCTCGATCCTCGTCGAAGCAGAGCATACTTGGCAAGCGAGTGAGGCCCATTGACGATTTCCCACGTCTTCTCCGATGCCGCCCCCCACTTTCTCGCTAGCTCTTTCGGAGCCGGTTTCTTCGTATTCTTTTTGAATGACGACGACGAGGCTTTGCTCTGACCTTTGGCGTTCGAAGGGGGTTCGACGATGATGATGTCGTCATCGGAGGTGAGGTCCTCCCACGGATAAGTCTGCGCCACTTCGTCGACCGATTTCTTCGTGTTCATCGCCCACCTCTTGAGTTCGTCCTCGACCTCGGTGACCGGTCTTCGACGCACGCCGGCGTGGTCGTCGATCTCAAAGAATTGATCCCACCAGTCGAGCAAGTCCTTGAGCGCGGCATCAAAGAGCCGTATCCGATCTCGTTCGTTCGGATGGGTCGCTTTGCTGAAGCTGAAGAAGGCATTTTGAAGGTGCAAGGGCGTGATGCTCATCAGTCGCGCCTGTTGCAAGTCGCATCAGATCCTCGTTCATTGAATGGGTAGTAGCACACCCTGATCGACGGACCTGCAGCAGCTTGTCGTTGATCTGACGGTTGCGAATCATGCCCAAGGCGAGATGACAAGCGGCGTGAGTCTTGTGACGTTGTTGACGAACCATTCTTTCCCTCGTCGTAGAACCATCAGGTTTACTGCTCGAACTCCTCAAAACCTTCATCAGCCATCACGAGCGCTGCGCACACGTCTTGTCCCGTCTCTGAGCCTTGCCCCTTCCTCGTGACTAGTGAAACGACGAGCTGACTCACGCCTTTCCTTTTCCCTTCTTCTTATCCATCTTACCAATCACAATCGATAAACCTTCTTTATTCTTCGCATTCGCGTTATTCAAAGCCGTCACTGAAGTATCCGCCATCACATCAACCTCGTCCCATGCTTCTTCATCATCCTCCTCATCGTCCGAATCACGCTCTCGTGCGCGTGCGGTGTCTTGAGTTCGGGATGGGTACGACGACGACGACGACGCTAAGGCGGGGGAATTGGGTTGACTTGGGTTCGAGAAGGGGCGAGATGGCGAGTCGATTAGATGGGAGGCCGAAGCTATTGAACGCGACATGGTGAGTGCCTGGTAGGGTTTGGGATGCGCCGACGACGACGATGACGGAGGAGGAAAGAAGGCGATGACGCTTCGCTTGTCGATCGGCCGAGGCGCGCGCGCAAGTGATTTTGACATCTCTAGTCAAAGCCGCGCTGTGAGTCGACAAGGTGGAACGCTGGCTTGCACGGCTGTTTTATGTTTGTACAGGCTTGTATATGAGGTTAAAAAAACTAGAAACTCCCGAGTTGAGTCGGACGCACACACAGATGGAAGGGGGAAAAACAAAATAAATACAGAGAGAGAGAGAAGACCAAGCCAAAAAATGCAGAGGAACGACGTGAGGAGGATCGAACCACCCAAGAAAAGAGTGTGAAACCGAAGGCGCATCCGATAAATGTTGAAACCGGACATTCAAGTGGAGGGGAACAAGGAAAGAGAGGCGGGCACGCAATCGATATGGTCGATCGAAAACAATTAAACAGGGAAGCGTGAGCCAGGATGGCTGCCGGTCGCTTTATTATAAATTAGTAAGAAGCGCGCCGTCCCGCTGGTTCGGGCCTGCGGGGTGGCGCCGGACCGCCCAGGCCCATTTAGACCTTGTGCTCATTGGTGTATTCGGTACCGTTGACGGTGCCGTGCGCACGCTCGAGTTCTTCTTGGATGAGGTTGCGTGGGCCGGTCTGCGGTAGTCGAACAGAGGCGCGGGGGCAGCGTGAGCATTCGTCACAGCGTAGTAACCCACAAACCAGAGACTCACGTAGTGCTTGCGACCACCAGCAAAGTACCAAATGAGACTGAGGATCATGACACCACCTGTGAAACGCGAATCGAATCTGTCGTCAGCCAGCCATCGCGCACCTCCCAAGCTAGTAAAACGATGACGAACCAGTGACGGCAGAAGCGTAGTTCATGTTCGCCGCCGTGACGGGCATGATGGTAGGAAGGGCCAGAATGATCACAACAAAGGTGGTCCAGCTAGCGAGAACGTATACAGGAGGAGCAATCAGTCAATAATGGTCCGGCTGCAACAATCTCTGTGTCGAGCACATCCCGTATTCCTTCAGAAGGACACTCACAAGATAGCGATCAAGTTGATGATGTACATGAGCGGCCCTCGGCCAAGGTCGAAAGGTCCGGGCTTGTAGTTGACCTCGGGGTGGTCACGGAACCACATCTTGAGGGCGATGGGGATGACGTACGACGTGTCCAAGGCCATCGCGCACAACGCAAAGACGGCGTAGACGGCCACGATCGAGGCGAACGAGAGCAAGACCATCAAGGCCGAGATGATGGCGACGAGCCAGACACTGAAGACGGGGATGCGTTGCTTCGACAAGCGCGCGAACAATCCGCGGTCGGGAAGACCGTGGTCGCGAGAGAAGGCGTGGAAGGTGCGCGCGTTGGCTTGCATGGCGGTCGCAACGACTTGGAAGGCGGTCAGGCAGACGAACGTCCACAGTACATAGAAGCCGCGGGGGCCGACGTTGTCAAAGATGATCTGAGCAGGGGCGTAGATCGAGCCGTCGAAGCGAGAGATGTCGCCGGAGCAGAGCACGTAGACGATGTTGTAGATCCATCTGTGAACGAGGCGAGAAGATCAGGTCAGCGCGAAAAAAAAAGCATTGGTTGGAGCGTTAAGCGACGTACCCAACGATACCAGTGCCGATGACGGCAACAAAGATGGCGACCGGGGCAGCGATCGAAGCCCTCTTGACCTCCTCCGAAATGTGCGCCGTCGCGTCGTAGTCGGTCATGGTCCATTGCACCGACAACAAGCCCAACAAGAAGACGAGGCCCTGCGACGACCATCCCGAGCCGTTGATCGTCGACGTGAAGACGTACGACGCTGTGTGCTTCTCCTTGGTCGTAATGAGCAAGGCGATGATGATGGCCAAGCACGAACCAAGGTTGCAGAAGACGAAGGTCTGCGTCACCTTGGCGAGGAAACGAGTTCCGGCCGAGTTAATGAGACCGTGGATGATGAGGAGACCGAGGAAGACGGCGTACGTCTGTCCGGTCGTGGCGACGAAACGGCCTTCGGTCGAGAGCGAGGCCGCCGAAAGGATCATCTGGGCGAGACCGTACTCAGTCGAGGCCACACCCGCAACCTGTCCGAGCAAGTTAAGCCTGTGGGAGACCACCCAGAGGTTGTCAGCGCCACGGAAAGGGGCTGAGCAAGTCATTCAGCCTAGGTGGCGACTGACCATCCGACAACCCATCCGGTGATGGCCTTGTACTTGCGGGGGACGAGGTACGCCGAAGCCGAATAGAGACCACCGTTCGTAGGGTCTGTGATCATTCGATGGGTGTCAGCCATCCTTGCCACATTGAAGGTTTGCATCCGAGATGTTGCTCACAAGCAGACACGATTTCTAGATACGAACAGCAATACTATAACCTGTCAGCCGGATCGCACGTATCGACAGGGGAAGAAAACAGAAAGGTGCTGACCCGCAATCGAGGTGCCGAGGCAGAAACACATGAACGATCCCTGTTGGAAACAAAGTTGCACGGGTCAGTACGTCCCACGCACTCGATGCTGCGTTTGCCTGTCGCCGGAGACGCTCGCGCGCGCGCTTCCCCCTTGTCGGAGCGTGTCGGAAGCGCGAGCGTCGACGGCCCGAAGTGGTGGGAACGGGCAACCTACGAGGAACCAACACCAGACGACTGAGAAGAGGGCAAGAGGAGAATTCACGTCAGCTCCGATCAGCAACGCTTTTGCAACGACATGCTGCTCAGATTACCCACCAGAGGAAGGGCCACCGAGCAAGAAGGGTGTGTTCTGCGGAGGTCGTTCGACCCGGGCAACTGGCAGTCAGTGTTTGGGGGTTCCGGTGGTGGGCGACCCCGGCCTGGGCCCGCGGCGCAGTGAGCGAGCCAGCGGCGACTGTGCGATCGCGGTACTCACAAAGGTCGTCGCGACCGAACTGGCTACACCCATGATGGAGAAGGCGAACGAAATGGTCTGTGATCGTCCATAGTGCAGTACAATGGCAGCGGTGCATCAAGCGAGGATGGTCAGCTCTCGGGTCGCAATCGCAATCGACGGTAATCGGTGGGGTGTGGGACGTGGTGGGTTACTGGCCGGCCAGTCGCGGCAACCCTCTTCGCAGCTACGGCGGGCCGCCACTCCCAGCAGCTCGACGAATCCCTTTGCTTCAAGCTCAGCCCAGAAACTTACCGACAGGTTGGTGAATTCACGCTTGAACTCTTGCCTGTAGCCCATCCTCGCCAACTCGGCCTCGTCCGATCCAGCCACGGATCGCACATCGACCTCGGTTTGCGCGTGGTTCACATCCGCGGCATAGGGCTTGTTGGCCGGGGTTCCGCCTTCGGCGGAGGACGACTCGTGCGACTTGGTACTGGATAACATTTTTTCTGGTGGTCGAGTGGTATCAGTTCGTGGGGATCCGTTTTGGGCGAAAGTTGATAAATGTGGGAGATCGTTACGAAGTGGCGGGGGGCAGCGAAGTCGAGTCGAGGAAAACGTGAAGGCAAGAGGTGCCACAGGTAATCGCGGACAATCGCAAGGAGTTCAGCGCCGTGACGCCGAGTAAGCGGACAGCACACCCTTGAAACGTAGCGTCACTACTCAACCACAACCCTTTAGACGATAAAATCGGACGAAGTTGCTGGCGAACTTGTGTGGCAGCCCCTAACTTCGACTCCAGCAGGGAGCCAATCTTTTAGTGTGCCGAAACTCGGGGTGCCAAGAAAGCTCCGTTCCGGCAGGTTTTTGGGTGACCCCGCTTAACTCCGACCCAGGTTCATTGCCGCTTTTCAGCCATGTTGGCAAGTTAAATTGGTGTTGGAGGTAGCCTACCTGGAGAGACATCTACAACAAGGGACTACTTTAAAGAGGGGAAGAAGAATGGTGATTAGAAGCGTCCAGGATGCTTCCCTGTTGCTGTGGTAGCGACTCCTTCTTTGCTGCTGTAACTGCTTGGTTGCTGACTGCTGATTTGATGCGATGTATACTCTTCTGTTTGAATGGTGTTCGGCGCCTGAAAGGGTTGCGATTATTGTTGATGGCACGAGGGTCCGAATTCGTCCTCGTCCTCGTCCTCGTCCGACTCGGTCGCACGACGGTACCCCCCAGTGGATCCAGCCTGCACGCATTTCACAAGCCCAGCATCAGTGGTCCATGAAGTGATCTTACCACGAGAAGGATGGGAAACAAACTCACCCCAGTCCCCTCGACATACTCGGCCAACTTGACCTCTCTCGTATTCTGAGGATGTTCGACATCCTGCCTCTTGTTCGGCAACAACCTCTCCAAATCATCCAACGCCCTCTTCTCATCCCGGATCTTCATCGCCCACGCCTCGTCGGGCATCTCAACTTCGATCTCGAGCACCAAGTCGCCGACCTCACCTTGCTTCCACATGCCTTCCCCCTTGACGAGTACCTTGTCGCCCGATTTGAGCACGCGCCAGCCTTTTTCACCAGGCGCAGGTTGGTGTACGACCAGACCACGTCCGTCAAGGTGTTGGAGGATGAGACGATGGAATCCGAGGATCGATTCGGACAAGGTCAGTGAGAGCTTGGTGGTGAGATTGTGGGGGGCGTGCGTGTAGGTCGGTGGGGACAACTTGAAGGTAGGGTGAGCGATAGGGGTGAGGAAGATGATCAGGTCCCCTGGGGCTGACGAGTCGGGCTGTGATGCAGAGTGAACAAAAAGAATTAGCGCAGTTGGTATTAGACCGATCGCCCGCTGATGTTCAATCACGTACCGATTCATCGCCCTCGCCTCTGAGTACGATCTTGTCACCGGGGGTCATGCCTCGCTCGACATCGAAAGTCTTTCTGACTTTTTCCGAAGTGGTCTTCTTGCCATGGCACTTTCTGCAACTGTGAGCAAGGATGTCGAGAAAACGTGTAAGGAAATTTACGGGCCCACCGTTGATCCAGCCCAACGAAATTTCAAACCGGCACTTCAAAGTTCGCGACTTACGCATCTTGTGCGCGAATCCTATAGCCCTGGCCATCACAGTCCGGGCAGTCGATCTCTTGCCTCGTCATGAACGGACCGGCGACACGCATTGCGTACGAGATACCCGACCCTTTGCACGTCGCGCACTGACGGCGTTTCGTATTGGGTCTCGCGCCGGAGCTGAGAGGAGTGGAGGCCCATAGAAGAGATCAGTCACGTGTGGCCTCGGGAGCAGAACCAAGCGGCCGAAAGCGGGTGCCAACATACCCTTTACAGGTCACGCACTTGCGAACCCTCTCGACTTGGATCGTCTTTTGCGCTCCGTTGTAACAGTCCTCCATCGAGACGGCCAATTCGACTTGGGACGAACGAGCAGGCTGGGGCTTCCTCTGCCGTTGTCCATTCGGTCCTCCTCCACCACCACCTCGAGGCATCCCACCACCACCACCACCACCACCACCAAACATATGCGCGAACAAATCATCCATATCCGGCATTCCCCCCGATCGGCCCCCACCGTTCTTTCCATAGCGATCATACTCGTCCCTCTTATCCGGATCCGAAAGGCATTCGTAAGCCTGTTGAATATCCTGAAATTGACTATGATCAACGGGGATCGGGTTCCCTTTGTCATCGACTTTGGCGGCTTGTCGATCGGGGTGATGAATCAACGAGAGCTTGCGATACGCTTTCCGAATTTCGTCGCCGGACGCGGACGACGAGACTTCGAGCAGCTTGTAATACGTCTCGTCCACCACGGTCGGCATCTTGTCGTCGGGGGGCTCAAAAGCGTCTGGATTGGGTGTTGGGGTAGAATTTTCGCTTGGACAGAGCTAGAGAGGGGGTACCGGGTGCTGTTGGTCGTCAAGAGACGACGATGCCGGAGTGAGTGAGACGCTTGCGAAGACGTGCCGGCTCCAAAGGTGGGCCGGGTCCGTGCACGCCCCGTGATCTGACATCATTCAATCACCGAAAAAATGGTGCGAGTGCAGGTGCGCATTAAGATCAGTGTTACAAAGACAGTGAGGAACAGCTGAGCCAAATAAAGAAAGACGCATAGTGAATAAAAGGGACCAAAAGTGTCTATTCAGACGGTGGATGCAGTGGGCCATTGGAAGTAACGAGTACAAAAAAGTCGTAAAGGTCCGAGAGGGCAGGGTCACATGACCGCTCCCCGCAAAGACGCCTTCTAGGTCGTGGAACGGAAATAAAAGAAATACGGAAACGTCATCATGGTTGAGGGGTGCGCGATCACAAGACGATGGCCGCTCCAAAGACGCCTGCAAAGATCGCACCGAGAACCACGACCGTCTTTTCGCTGACGAACCATGGACTCGACGAGGGCGACGAGCCAGAACTCGTGTTACCGCCCTTGACGGTGATTGTAGTGGTGATATCTATTAGGATACGCAAGGATGGGTTTGGGTTCCGGTCAATTTAACCATCGTCAGGAATCCGTTCTTGACCAACACAGGACTGACAAGAAGCAAGCGCCTCGATCGAACCCGACGAAGTCCAGGTCGGGATCGCGGTCTCGGGTGTGGAGGCATACCATGTCGCGATAACTTGTGTAGCGACGCCACTGCACACGTAAAAAATGCACTTTCGTCAATATCTGCATGCCGTCAAGTTTGCGATGCATCGCTTGCTCCGCTTGCGCCTCGGCGAGCCCCTAGACGGCCCAAAAAGAAACTCACTTAATCGTCGTCGCAACGGTGTAGGTGGCTGCGGAGGTGGGACCAACCCATAAGGAGTGTTCAGTCAAGTAATACACTGTCTGTTTCATCACGCTCGAGCCATTGTTCGAATTTACTGGGTAAGGCGGAGCAGCCGGCGGTTGTGCACAGGGCCGTCGGCGCGACCTGGCCTTGGTTCGCGATGGGGGTGGTGGCGGTGGCGATGGTGATGGTGCTCAGGATGCTCGTCGAAGTAACATCACCGTCGGAATCTTCGTAGAGAACTTCGACCGTCCCTGTGCCACTGCGGAAGACGCGGTCGCATCCCATCAAAGGAGGAGGGTCAGCCTATGCGCCAGGATGGACCCACTCTGCTCCCGCTTCCCCGGAGAGCGGTCGGGGAGTGTTTCGTCCAGACTGCGGAAAGGGGATAGAGCCACCAACCGAGACGAGGACGTATGTCGTCGATTCAACTTACTCTCCATTTGCAACAGTGGTCGTGACGGCGCTCTGAGCTGCGACGAGTTGGACTATACACAGCGCACACAGCGCTACTGCGGACCATGCGGTGCTGGGCCTCATTCTCGTGAGGAACGGTTGCGTGAACTTGTGGGAAGTTGCCGGGATAGGAGGATGCCAAGAGCGATGCTACAAGAGCGTGAACCCGTAGAATCGACTGGTCAAGCTGAACCGATCGTGTGCCTTGTCGTGCGAGTGTGCGCGGTCGAGTCGTGTAGGAGAATAGATGAGGTGCTCAAGATCGTTGTCCGTTAACCAAGTCGGATTCCGTGCAGTGCGAGCTTGGCCAGCTTGGCGCTGAGGAGCTTGTTTGCTAATGCACAATTGCCATCGGGACTAATCGACAATTGCGGTATTGCGAGTGGCCGCGCGGGCTCACTTCGCATCTTGCCCATCCGTCCCACACCCACTACACCGACCCTTACAACATGGCGGTACGTACCTCCCATATGAGTTACTCTCGACTCCTGTACTGACCTTGACTCAACTCGGTTGTATCCCCTGATCTTGTCGACTGTCGTGCCGCCGCTCCGCCATTCGACCGCCTCTCTCCTGTTACGTCTCGCCTCACCTCCTCACACGATCACAGTCAGGATTCGGTTACGCAGGAGGACGATCTCGATGCTTCGCATTCTGGCAAGGTGCGTCTTCGATTCAAGTCGGACGAGGGACAGAGAGTGGTGGGGTGCTGGGAGGCCAGACACCGCAATGACGGCGAAGCTTCCAGCACCGAGCGCTATGACTGACCGTGACATGTCGTACTTTAGACTTCTCGGCTTGCTATTCCAAAGCCGACATGCTGCACGAATGCGTCCAACCCAGGGATGACTACTTGGAATGCTTGCATCGCACAAAGGAGGTTCGTTCGAGACCTCCGAACCACAAGTGCTTCCTCTTTACGCATGCTCATCACCACCTTCTTGGCATGTTTTTCTCTTCCCCACCACTACTTAGATTTCGAGGGCTATGAAGATCAAGTCGCAGTACTTGACCAAGACCAAGGTCGAGTTGGAGCAGAAGCGGAAAGAGATCGAGACGACGACCGACAGTGGGATTTTGGGCTTGGGGCTGTTGCAACGATCGGACGAGGCACAACCATCGACCTAGCTTCGCTTCGCAAGGGACCGTTCGTGTAGGAGTGTAGACAGGTTTTGGAATTCCGATTCGTGGTTACTGGTACACCGAAGGCAATGTGAGCGTGGTCGATCCGAGAGGTGGGACTCGAGGGATGGTCCGTTCAAGCGCTGTGGACGCAATCTGTTCGATAACCTCTTTGCCCGACTGGACGAGGTCGATGCATACCCATGGTCCTTGAGGGCAGCTCTAGCGTTTTTCTGGTACTGCCTCGAGCTCTGCAGAGGGGCCTTCGCTCCGATCCTGTCAAGTCTCCACTGCAGGTACGGCGGGACGGGGCAGGTGGTTCGAACGAGGTGTGTCTATAACATGAGTATAAATACGGCGTCTATGGATCGAAACTAAATGGGCAAGACGAGGGTATGATACAACAAGAGACAGATTGGGGTATACTGATCGTACATCGGAGCAGGTATGTCTCGCCTACGGAGCACTGTGGGTGGCGGTCGGAACGGGGGTCGATGCACCGGGCAGCGACATAATGTTCGCCTAGAACACGGGCTGGGGACAAGCCACACCAACCAAGGTACGAGGAGCGCTCCGACCCGTTGCCCTGTGCGTGACGAGGAGATTAGCTCGACGAACACCAAATTCTCTGCTTCACTCACCTCGGACCTACCGATAAAACTTCTCAAGCAAAGGCCGGAGTTCAAGATCAGCCACCATTCCTCATCATCCGGTATGAAGCCAAGTTGACCGACTTACGAATTGCGAAACCGCCAGCACCCTCGCTTGATCGGCAGCACTGTTCCCATTCGGGTAATAGATCGAGTAACCGTCGTTGTGCGTGACGTAGTTGCAGCACCTGGCATCACGTCCAAAGACGCTCCACACCATCAAGCCCATCGTGGATTGACTGAGGACGTTCTTCAGGTATCCAGCAAGATCGTCGCCACCTTTGTTGCCCGTCCAGTCGAATTCTGGCGGATCGAAAGTTCGAGAGGATCAGTGTGAGCCCCATTTTGTCCGTAACGCCTCACTCGAGCTCAACAGGGGTCCAAGATGGTTCCTCCTACTTACCTCCGATCAAGAGGTTCTTTTTGAACTTTTTCGCGATTGGGATTTCGGACTCGATGAGCGCATATGAGCGCGGGTATGCGTGGTCGGTAACGATGTCGACGTACTTGGACCCCCCGCCCGGAGCGAGGGCTTTGGTGGAATAGTTGTAGATCCCGTCCGTTCCGTCGATGACGAGAGCTTTAGGGGAGAGACTCTTGATGAGGCCTGCGATGGAGTTGGTCCATGCGTAGGGTGGGTAGCCGTCGTTGCCCATGTAACCTCCCAGCTCGTTTCCTGCGGACAATGAAAACAGGGGACAGTGATCAATATGATCTTTCGACCGCACACCGAAGCGTTCAGTCTATGAAGGCGAATGGCTCACCCGTTTCCCAAGCCATGATCGTCGGATCGTCCTTGTACGCTTTCTTGGTGTAGGGGTTGTAGCGTGACATGACGGTCGTGACGTAATTGCGGAACTCGTCGACCACGCGTTTATTGATGTAGAAGTTCGCGCCAAAGTTGCTTTCACTGATGCCGAACCACTTCAAAAAGATGTATTTGCCGCCATGGTAGTAGGCGTAGCTGATATACAAGGCGCCATTCGTCAGCACTCTCTAGTACTCGGTGGGATGCGGAGCGTCAAAACTTTGACTGGGACTCAACTTGTCAACAAAAGGAAGTACGACTCGGAGTCCGTAACGACCAGCGGCGAAAATAGCATAATCGTGGATGTCCCAAGCACTGGAGTCGAACCGACCGCGCGTAGGTTCGAGCAAGTACCTCGATCCGACGCTGACCCCGCAGGTGGTCAAACGAATCGAGTTCGCGCCCATCGCGACGGCGATCGCCAGCGCTTCTCGGATTCGGCCCTTGTCAGTCGGGTAGCCCTTGGTGCCAACATTTTCGTCATTGCAAAGCCCTGAGGAGGTCCGGTCTGGTTCAGTACAGTATGCCGGGCGGCCAGAAATGGTGCTGGCACTCACAGTAGATGTTGGGGCCGACCATACGGAAGGTTTTGCCGTTCAAAGTCAGCTGTTGACCACTCCTCTTCACCCACGTCGTTGGCCTGGGCAAGGTTCCTGTTCCAGAAATTGTGGTATGGGACCCCGCATACCTACTTGCACAGGTATCTAAAGTTTGCGGGAAGCTCTGATCAATTCACCTGCCTCCACGAGTCAAGATCAGAAACCTCGCTCACTAGTGGCCATCGCCTTGACATTTGCGGTTTTCGTCGTTGGAGTAGTCTTGGTTGTAGTCTTAGTGGTGCGTGAATAAGTCGTCGAGGTTCTTGAGGTTGCAGACGAGCGACTCGAGCTGGACCCGGCTCGGTTGGTCGACGATGCTTGGCTGCTACTGCTGCGGTTCTTGCTTGCGGAAGGAGTGGACGAGTGGCTGGATGAGGAGGTTACAGACTGTCGATGCGAAGACGGAGTGGGTGTACTCTTTGTGTTCGTCGACTTGGTGGCAGCTGGGGATGAGGTGGCAGAGGTGGCAGCTTGGGATGAGGTGGGCGAAACGGCTCGCTTCTTGAAAGCTCTTCGGATAAAACGGCCCTCGAACGAGTCGTCCTCCGCTGCCCCTGCAGAACTGTCTTGAACGAAAGAATTGCCGTCTTCCCAGGTCATTCCGACTGATCCAAAATCATTCAGGGGTACCCCATTCGAGAACGACTCCTCGCCCGTGAAAGGTATCGATGGAATCGCTTCGTCGCCGACTTCAAGATGAGGTTGCTCGGCGAGGCTCTGTACTGCGCTCGCCTCCGCAGACGAATCGTAAACTGCGCCATAATTGGCCATCGTTGTCCCGACCAGCAATGCCAAACAGATCGAATGGGAACGCATGACGACCACCGTGGCAAGACAAGTTGTGACGTATGGTACGAGAGTGCTGAGCCGCGAGCCTCCACCCAGATTCCTGGCCTGCTCCCTGGCCTGCCAATTGTCAATCTCACGTGACCGTGACAAGTGGAGTAGGTCCGAGCACTAAGTCGTAGTCGAAGAGCGCAGGTCAACGAGCAGAATAACTGCCTACCACGTAGCCCGGACTGGACGGCACCAGATCGAGGTGTTTTGTTTCTGGAACGAGAGGTCACTGAGCAGTCCCCTGCAGCAGGTGCCAGCAGGCGGCAGCAATCGCCGAAGGTTCGTGAAAAGAGACGCTGCGCAGCAGGGCCACGGAGCCCGCCCTTACAATGCCTCGATCGGCTCCCCCCACATAACTCCAGAGACCCCCCGCAGACCACCCCTGGCAGTTGGAATCTCTCCGACTTCAACTTGAACACGGCTATACGAACCTCGTTCCTTGGGTAATTACTGACTACTAACTAAGTAGCCTAGGCACTTTTCTTACTTACCTCGGTGTAGTTCGACCTCAATCCGCTTCAGCTTGGGCGGGTTTCACCAGTCAGTCGGGGAACGACGCGACGCGGCGCGACGCGTCACTTCACCTCTGGTAAGCCCCAGTGCATCCTGCGATACAACAGTGAGATTGCAAGCCAGCGCACAGGGCTCGAGGTTCAGGTTATTTTCATTTAGATAAAGCGAAACGATATGTGGTCCAGGCCCTGCATAGTGGACTGCTCATTTGCCCCTGAGTGGCTCCCCGGCAGCCGGCGCGCGCTGAGTGATTGGCCCCTCAAACCGAGCCAAAAATCTTGATTCGCAAGAACAATGTTCACACACGAGGAGAATGATCGGTATCCTAGATAGTCTTCTTCCTGGATATACTTGTACCCAGTTTAGATGCACGAGTAGGGCCTTCGCGCAAGTCTCAGACCCGCGTGAGGCTAAGATGGGGATCTAGAAATTACCCCTAGCGCGATGTTTCCAGTTTCAGCCCCTGAGGCCGACGTGCGCCAGGCCCGCCCTACGAGATCGATACGGCCCCCACAACGCCCACAGCTTTCTCCCGAACGGTGCGGGACCGTCGATATTGACTGACTCACCGTCCTAATCTTCATCTGCGTTCGACTCACCCGTCCCTTTGGTGGTGATACTCACCTCCGCTTTCGTTTGGTGCGGCACGCGTTCCCATCGCACTGTGTTAGGACGATGTGGCACATCATGGAAGAACTGGATGCGGATAGACGAGAGAGGATGTGCCCAGCGCGCGCATGGGGTTTGGGCGACCGTGAAACCAAATTGACCTCGAGCGAGCCTTGCGATGGCAAGCCCCTGTTCCACATCCGCCGATGATAGCTGGAAGTAGTTAAATTTGGTGCTTCGCGATCTTTGGTCCAGGGAGACGAGAACACGAACTTCAGTCAACGGTCGATAGCAGAGTCAATGATTGGTGAGGAACCAATCAAGAGAACTCCGCCCCGCCGCTGACGCAGTCCGCGCCTCCCTGGCCAAAATGGCTAAAACTACCCAAAACCCCCAAAAACGCTCCTAGTCATTACTGCTCGCGCAGTCCCTTCCAACACGCCCCCTGGCGAGGAGCGTCCACCATTCCAAGCATCCGAACGAACGACTCGTGCGGCACGCGCGAGAGCCCCTTGGTGAATCCGTCCGCGACCATCTCCTTGGTCCCGATCCATCGGAGCTCGATGATGCCGTTCGAGACAAGTTCTCGAGTGAAGTGGTAGTGTGTTGCAATGTGCTTGGTGGTCGCGTGTGAGGTCGGGTGATCGGCCAAAGCAATTGCTCCCGTTGAATCTCCATGAATGATGGTGGGTGAAGATGGAGGGAACCCAAGTGAGAAAAGCAGAGAGCGAATCCACAACGTCTCCCGGGCAGCAGCCGAGAGAGCTTGATACTCGGCTTGGACGGACGAGGTGGCGACCGATACTTGGCGCTTGGATGCCCATGTGATCGCCGACCCGGCCATGATGACTGTGTAGCCTGAAATCGATCGACGCCCCGACTTCTCCGCTCATGATCCGAGTCGCAGTACAAAGTCACATCGATTCCCAAGTGTCGATTGTACTCGAGTCGACGATTGATTGTGCCGCGGAGATAGCGAAGAACTCGCCGCATTTGCCTAAAGTGTTCCGGTTTCGGATCGGCGCAGTGTCTTGACAGTTGGGTGACCGCATAGGAAATATCGGGCCTTGTGAATCCTGAGACCCAGAGTAGCTCCCCAACGACCTGGCGATAGTTGAGCTTGAGATGAGCAGTCCCTCCATCTGAGTGCTGATCGCTGTCGAAGGTTGGAGTTGCCACAGCGGAAGCGTTCGCAAATCCGTGATTGTTCAGGATGGTCTCGATCTGGTGGCACTGGTCAATAGTCATGATCCCCGATGCGTCGTCGGTGGAAATCTTCATCCCCAGGAACAACTTGACCTCGCCTCGCTTGAGCTTGAACTGTTGATCGAACTCGCTGAGGAAGCCTTCGAGATCGTCGTCACCGGCGAGAAGACCGTCGTCGACGTAGATGGCCAAGAGAGTCGTGCGATCGACGCCCCTGATGTTGCGAACCCTTCGGTAGACCCCAAAGTCCTCCTCCATTCGCTTGAAACCGCGATCGACGAGCGCAGCATGCAAGACCTTGTTCCACTCACGACCCGACTGCTTGAGACCATACAGGGATTTGCGCAGTCGATGGGTGGAACCGTCCGGCAGCTTGATCCAGAGTGGCTCGGTGATGTGACCGTGAAGGTAAGCGCTGTTGACGTCGAACTGAAGCCGCCGATACCCTTTGACGTGAGCTATGACGTTGATCATCCGGATGGAGGCGATTCGAGCTGTCGGTGAGAAGGTTTCCCCGTGATGGTTCTGGAGATCCCCCCGTGCGACGATCCTTGCCTTATACTTGATGATTTCACCTTTGTCATTCCGCTTGCGGATGAGGACGACCTTCGTTGGGATTGCTCGAACTCCTGGTGGCGGATCGGTGGCCTCCTTGTCCCATGTGTTCATGCCGTTTAGAATCGAGTACTCGGTCATGAGAGAAATGGACCAGTCCTCGCGATCCTCGCCGGCCATCGCCTGCTTGTACGTCGGCTCGTCGGGGCTTCTAGTCCAGACCTGGTACGCTTCGAGTTCCTCGATCCCGCTGATGCCCTCGGTGGATCCTTGAACGATCGACGGAAGGTTGGTCCAACCGTCGCATTCTTCGAGGTTGACGACGACGTTGAGGACTTGTTCCCATTCTGGAAGCTCGTTGAGGGGAATCACGTCTCCCAAGATGGTCCCCACGTCGACGGGCATTGCTTGCTGCTCTGTCCCCCCCTCGACGGCGGGACCCTGCAGGAGCCCCCCAGCGTTCGGCCAACTCGGAAGTCCGCTCGGTCGTAGGTACCACCGGCTCGTAGCCATCGGGAGTCTGATTCGGATCAGGTGGGTTGTTGTCAGCATCGTCGTCAAGAAAAGGAGACGGGCGACGCTCGGCGACGGGAGGCGGTGCTCCACCGTCGCCAGCAACAGGAGCTGGTGCTCGACCGTTGGGAACAATAGGAGCAAGCTCTTGACCATTGTCGTGGTGAACTCTACCGTCGTCGCCTGGAGCGCGGTCGCGACCAGGCGCAACGGGAGTGTACTCACGATCAGGAGACGTTGCTCGACCGACCGGAGGAGGGGTGTTATCTCGACTGTCGCCACCCGGAGCCAACGCTCTACGGGCAGCAATAGGAGCCGTCGCTCGATCGTCGGTGCCAGGAGCCTGAGCTCGACCGGCCCTGTCGAGAGCGAAATCTTGTTCGACAGCATCGTCGCCGTCGATGTCGAGGAATTCGGCCGGAGGATCGCCGAAGAGAGTAGTTGGCGAATCCTCGCGAAGATCAGCCTCGTCCGAACCCCCCCGGTGAAGCTCGAATGAGCTCTCGTCGAAGTTCGCGTCATCCGATACGAACACAGTGTTGGTGTCGGGTCGCCAGAACATCCATCCCTGCTCCGCATAGCCAATGAAACGAGCCTTGACTCTTGGCGGTTCAATCTTCGAGGCACGACGTTCTGGCACGATCCGGACGTACGCCACGCAACCCCATACGCGAATACGCGAAACATTGGGCTTGCGAAGGTGGTACATTTCGAAGGGTGTCGAACCCGGTAACGCGGCGGTAGATCGACGATTGCTCACATAGGTAAATGCGTTCGCCGCGAAGGCCCAGAAGGACAGCGGTAACCCCGAGACCAGGAGCCAGATCCGCACCGTCTCGAACATAGTGCGCCATCCTCGTTCAATGACGCCGTTCTGATAGTGAGCGTACGGAACTGTGGTCCTGTGCTCAATGCCCCGCTCCCGAAAGAATGCCTTCAGCGAGTTGTTGACGAACTCCCCGCCATTGTCGGAATGGAATATTGCCACGTTGCAGTCGCGACTTCGCTCGACTCGCTGAATGAACTCAACGACGAGAGCAGTGACGCTGGACTTCTTGCTGATCGGAAAACTCCATCGGAAGCGCGAGTATTCGTCGACAAGGCCTAACACCATGACCTCGCCGGCGAAACTCTCGTGGCGCACCGGACCCCAGAGATCGGCGTGAATGGCGTGGAGTGGCTTATCGGTGCGGGAAGCCGGACCTTTCGAGATATTGGCGTGAACACCTCTTCCTTGCATGCAACCCTGTCATTTTGCTACGTCAAAATCTCCTCCCTTGATGCTCAACCCCATAACAGTCTCCTTTCGTTCCATCTCCAGCAGATAAGGCATATTCAGATGACCGAATCGTTGATGCCAAATTTCGCGATCTGCGGAGTTGGAACGTACGGAGACCGTCAGCGATTGTGCCTCGGTGGGGTTGGGAGTAGATAGACGAGCCTGGAAGATGTATTTGGATCCGACTAGTTGAGCGATCGCGAACGTCTTGCCATCCTTGCTGAACTCGCAGCGGTCTTCTTCCATTTCGATGCGAACGCCTTGCTTGCACAACGAGGGTCCCGAGATAAGGTTGACGACAAAGTTGGGAACGTGGAGGACGTCGGCGATGGACATCGTGGAGGTCGTGCCATCGGCGAGTGCGAACTCGGCAGTTAGAGTTCCTCGCCCTGCCGCCGGAGTGCGCGTTCCCGCTGCATCGATCATGAAGATCGGGCAATCTAACGTCGCATAGTCGCTCAACATGCATTTTTCGTTGACGAGAGACGTACTGGCGCCGGTGTCAAAAATCAACTCAGGATCCTCGGCCGTCGCCGCGCGGAAAGTCGTCTGCTCGCGCACTTCCGCCGCATAGTTGGTGAAGTGAAAAGAAGCACCCATACGATTCGCGAGATTCATGAGAACGGGATCCTCGACGAAGTAGGTTCCATGGCTTGTGACTGGAACGTTGATGTCAAGCGACTGAAGAAACGCAATCCTGTCACCTGTCGGGTTCCTTGAGGTGCACGCCGCCCGGCGATGGCCGAAGCCGAAGCAGTTCACGCATTGGTTGTTGGCACACATGAACTTGCCATCGACGATCTTGCCCCATTTTTCGGAGTTGGCGTAGTGTTCCGCGCGGGTTTTGGATCCCACGCGAGTACCGGTGCGACCATGTCCTCCCGAGCGGTAACTGTTCCTGGTGGGACCCGCGTGACCCCCGGACTGACCAGTCGTCGCGAATGCGTGGGGTTGCTGTCCGCAAGCGCAATTGCCGTTGCAAGGCGGTGCCCGACCCGGATCGGCCTCTTGGCGAGCCGCGGCGAACGCGCTCGCAGGTGCTTCCGTTTGCTCCTTGTGGTTGACACCGTTCATGATGACGTCTTCATCGTTGGCGGTTCGGACCTTCTCGAGGAATAAGTCGACGTCCTTTTCTTCGCGGAATGCGAACGTGTACTTCTCGGGAAGCTGCTCCATGAGAACGGTTTTGATGGCGAAATCGTCGACGTGTAGGACCATCGACAAAAGAGCTTTGCCACGTTCCTCTCCAAGGATCTCGACGATCTGAGCGTAGAAACCCTGCAGTTCCTCTGTGCCGATCCCAAGCTGTTGCTTCCAAAACGACAGTTTCTGCCGGTTGCAGAGTTCCCCAAGTCGTTTCACCTCGGTCGGTCATGAACGATGTTACGCTCGTTCCTGGCTCGTAGCGGAGGTTCCAGTACGCTCGCAGGGTCTTGGTCCCCACGAACGGGACGGTGTTAGTCTCGTAGGCTCGCACGAGCCCGGTCCAGACTTGATGCAAGCTGGCGTCGACGGCTGCTCCCTTCAGCTTGAACCACGTGTTCTCGTCAACATGTGACCTGATCAGGGTCCTCCCTTTGGCGTCCTTCGCATCGTAGTCGTTGCATAAGGACGTGTAATCCTTGAGCGACTGATTGAGCGGCTTCGAGGCGGGCGGCTTCTTTTGCTCGCTGTTCGCGACGCGGAATGCGCTAATCGACTGCAGCGCAAGACGCATCGCAGGCGCCCATGCCGGCCAGTTGATGCGGGTGAGAAGACCAATGGTTTCGAGGGACTCAGCCTTCCTGGACATCGTTGGGTGTGCTCTTCGGTTTGTTGACCAGTTGTGTTTTCGATGATCGTGCACCACAATTTGAGTTCACGGTTGAACTGATCAGACGCTACCAAGTTAAATTTGGTGCTTCGCGATCTTTGGTCCAGGGAGACGAGAACACGAACTTCAGTCAACGGTCGATAGCAGAGTCAATGATTGGTGAGGAACCAATCAAGAGAACTGGGTCGCCCCGCCGCTGACGCAGTCCGCGCCTCCCTGGCCAAAATGGCTAAAACTACCCAAAACCCCCAAAGACGCTCCTAGTCATTACTGCTCGCGCAGTCCCTTCCAACAGAAGTGAGATCGATTGAAGTCCGGGGAGAGTGAGTGATATTCCAGTGCGCTCGATAGGTAAGCTCAGAATCTTATTGCTGACGTTGGTGATGTTCATGAGCTGAAGTAACTGAGGATGCCCCCGCCCAGTCGGCGCAGGGATCTACATGGTGGGTCGAACGGCACTTCAGGTCGACTGCCCCCACTTTCTTCCTTTGAAATGTGGATTTTCGTCGAGAGTTTGGCATAGTCATGAACACCTTGGCGCGGCTCAATTTTGAGCGAACATCACATGATTATGATGACTCGACTTGGAAGGTTATAGCGCTTCGCGCTGCACTGCCGGCCCATGAAGAGAAAAAAGCGGAGCCCGGTTTGTTCGGAATCGACAAATCAGCGTCGAGGCACAGAAGCAACGGTTGGCGAGTCACGATCAGGCCCTAAGGGACTATTTGCATACTCATGCAATCCCACTACAGAACTCCCCATTCCCAGCGGACGATACGAGACCAGATGATGAGGTGAAAAGCAGGGTCACAAATAGGACGCCCCTGTTCGGCCGACAGGAAGTGCTCACCGCAGAAAGTCTGCCAGGAAACGACCAGCCGAGGCACCAACTCGTGCATTCAAGCCGGAGCAGTGTAGCCAACGACAAGAAGGCGACAATATGTGTCCGACATTGCTCTTGGTGACCAAGGAACGAAAACAGCACGCAGCAAGGTGAACGATGACGCATGCCAAGGTGCCCGGGCCTTGATGACTTGCGGACTAAAAAACGAGGGGCTTGGGACGAGGGACTTTTGCGAGCGGGACTTTTGCGAAACGACTACCGGTCCGAGTCAACTTGGCCGCGAGATTTATGGCTTTTTCGCTCTCGGGACGACGAAACGCTGGCCGGCTTTCGTTGCTGCCTTCTTCGCTTTCTACACACCCTTGCTTTTCCTTGCATCTTCTCGACGAGCTCAGGCTTACAGCTTAGCCCCGCCGACCCCTCAAACCCTTACTCGATAAATCGCTCGACTCGGCTCGCCCAGCCTCGTACTCAGCTACTTCTCTCCGCGCCGCCGGCCCGACGATGTCATCGGCGATGCCCAGCTCGCTTCCGATCTTTGATCTTCTCTGCGTCGGCTTCGGCCCCGCCAGCTTGGCCTTGGCTGTAGCCTTGGTTGAACAGAACCAACAAGCACAATTGGTGACGCCCAACGTCTACTCGTCGCTAGGAGGCCTACAAGAGGCGCTTCGCGATGGCTCGGAGCTTCGCAATCGAGGGTCGGAGCTGAACGCTGCGAGTGCCGATCCAGCAGATCGACCTGGTATCAAGGTACGATTCCGGGGACCACACTTATCTCGAACCCATATCATTCCGATTATGCATCACTCACGCCGCAAATATCGCTCACACAGTCCACGTCCGGTCCGATAAAGGTTTGCTTCATCGAGAAGCATGACACGTTCCGATGGCACCCTGGCATGATGCTCGATGGCAGCACAATGCAAATATGTAAGTCAATCGAACTCGGCATCGGTGCTGGTAGGCGGTCGCGCCCATCATTTAGTGACCGTTGCCGAACGAGCGAGCGCTTTTGAGCTGAGGACGTGTTGGCTTCTCGGAAGCGGAAATGGCGCCGAGGAGGCTGAATCGGAGATTGCCGTTGTCTCACAGCTTTTCTCAAGGATCTAGCGACCTTGCGCAACCCCCAGTCGGCCTATACGTTCCTCTCGTACCTCGCTTCCTTCACACCCTCTCGTCTCGTCTCCTTCATATCTCGCGAAACTTTCACACCGAGCCGAAGAGAGTACACCGATTACCTTGCATGGGCCGCACGGAAGGTCGAGGCCGAGCTCGAGAGTCAGAACGGCGAATTTGGTTACGGCGAGGAAGTCGTTGGTGTCGAGGGCGTTGTGGAAACAGGTGCCGACGTCAAGCTGGTCAAAGTCACCTCGCGAAATGTGGCCACGGGAGAGTTGAAGCAGCGACTGGCGCGAAATCTCGTCCTCTCGACCGGTGGTTATGCGCGACTACCGAAGGCGCTCAATGCACCCGAAATTCGAGCAACAGGCCGTGTGATTCACTCGTCCGTCTTTTTGGATCGCGTGGAGAGCATGATCGACTCGTGCCTGTTGTCGCTGCCGGCCTCGCGACCTCTCAAGCTCGCCTCGTTCGGTTCGGGCCAATCGGCCGCCGAGACCTTCCTCGCCGTCAGCCGCGAGCTGGCCGCTCGCCTTCCCCACGACATTGCCCACCGACCTGAGATCACCCTTTTCATTCGCAAGGCGACATTACGCCCCGCGGACGATTCTCCTTTCTCGAACGAAGTCTTTGATCCTGCCATGTCGCAAGCCGTTTACGGGCTCGAGCCAAGGGGACGGCAGATCGTCATGAGCGACGCCAAGGCGACGAACTATTCTGTGGTCAACCCCAAGACACTAGTGTCCATTTATGAGGCAATGTACGCCCAGCAGGTCGAGGAGGACATCGCCAAGCGTGACGGGACACTCGACTCGCTCAAACGGTCTCCTAAGCTGATTATTCACCCGTATACCGAGCTTGTTGGCGCCACGACTTCGAGTTCGTCGTCTTCCTCCTTGACGCTTGTCCTAAGGAACCTGGTCGCGTCGACGGTGCATTCGGAAGAGTTCGACGCCGTCGTTTGCGGTACTGGATACGATCGACAGGCATGGAAGGGGCTGCTGTTCTCGAAGTCGGCCGAAGACTTGACAGCCACCCCTTCCGAGACTGTGCCCCTTGCCACTTTATTTGAGCGAGTACAGACGCCCTCCTCGCTTGACTGGCCCTCCCCATCGGAAGCTCTCCCCGCCTCCGACTTGTCCGATCGCTCCCAGAGTCATTCTCGCGAAACGACATCAGCCAACGAGAGTCCTCTCTTCTCCAACTCGGCCGTCTCGTCGAGCGCGGCGTCATCCCCTGCCCCGTCGCGAGGGTCGTATCAAAAGGCGGACAAAAGCTCCTCCAACGATTACGGCGTAACCGAGAGTTACCGGCTACGGTTGCCCACCAAGACCGTGGATGGTGGCGAATTTAAAGCCCGGGTTTGGCTGCAGGGCAGTTGCGAGTCGACTCATGGAATCAGTGATTCTCTCCTGAGGTAAGTCAGCCGTTCCCTAGCTACGGTGTCGCCGTACGCTGCCGGTACTGACGGAAGCTTTTATGACTGCCACAGTGTTCTTGCTGTTCGTTCAGGCGAAGTAGTCGCCGATTTTATGAAGGAAGGCTCGTTTGACTGAGTTTAATATACCTCCGTTCGAACGGTATGCTTCGCCGGCTCGTGTCTCTAGATCTGAATCGTTTTCATGCAGCCCACTTCCGTTCACGCTTCCCAGCACCTTAGTTCTGTACAAATTTCTTCTCGTAGTTCGCTTCTTGCTCCAAGTACTTTGCGTTAAACAACCATTTGGAATGCAACCCCTGTAGTTCGCGCGCATAATCGCCTCTGTAGACGTAACAGGTTTTGTCGATGACCGGCTGCTCGGCCGGCAAGAAAGGTTGCCTAGTGGCGGATGATCAAGGGCCTTTGAAGGCAAGTTGCAAGGGGCACGCATGACAAGCTAAGAAATGTTGCTGGTAAGAGTGCTGCTCGCGCAATGGTGCGTGCGTGGTCAAACAAGTTGCAAAGTCCTCAAGGGACTACGCTGTGACGTCGGCTTGCGCCACATTGGGCCGTGAGCGCAAGAGCCTAGACTCATTTCGCCATCCGTTTCGTTGCGTTGGCTCATTGACCCACTTTATCGTGGAAATCCGGGTAGTTATAAGGGGAAATTCCCTGCAATACCTTCTCATTCTGAAGGCACATCAGAAGATGCACCATCACGGCAGAATAAACGGGACTCGTGGCAGTGCGAGCACTTCGAGCCCCACATGCCTGCAGGCATGTGCAACTGCGCTGAAGTCGTCCGAGCGAGGTGCCCGGAGTCCGCCAAGTGGCGCGGGTGTGACATGGCCGTCACGAGGCCCGCAAAGAATTGCGTCACGCCTGCCCTTTGAGTGATCCGCGTTAATAAAGTGGTTGGGCGGTCGTGATTGGTGCCGTTTCGTCAGCCAAGGCTTCCGCTTCTCCGGGCTCTCGTATAGCTATACGAGCACCTCGGGCAGACATAAAAAGTACGCCTCAACCGGCGCGCGCGCAGCGCCCTCCCACGCGCCTTCCAAGCCACAATCCCGGCGGGTTGCAACCTTGCTACCCCAGGTAGCAGATTAGGCCCAGGTCAGGTGTGCCCTCCTCGATGTCGAGTTGCCGAGACGTTCACTCCCACTACAACTCCATGGAAAACCTGGAAACAAAGGCGCAGTCGGCGAACAATAGTGTATTCGGATTTTTGGATATTTTTCGAGAGTTATTGCTGTCCTCTGCAAGCTGAACAGGCGCTCTACCTCGAACACGTGATTCGGCACGGGTCGCACGGAACAATTGGGGCCGGGACTGGCCGGGACGTCGACGCGTCACGACTCCGGAGACGCTGGAGACTGCTGGAGATGGCGGCGACGCGTCGCGCTCGCGCATACCGCCCATTCTTCTGCTTTGCCCAATCGCCCCCTACTACGTATACGAAGTAACGAACTATGCAATGAGCATCCGTCACCTTGCGACAGTCTGAAACGAACGCCCACTTCGAAACACCGGATCAGTCATACTTCTGCTGCTCCTATCATGATGAGTCAATCCAATCAACTCAACCACCTCCCGAATCGCAGCCAACGTTTGGCGCTCCGGCGATGAACAGCAGTATGTTTGCCGCCGATCGACACGGGTGCTCTGACTGGACTACCGGCTCACGATCACATCTGACACATAGGTTCGTATGCTGCTTCTGGGTACGAGTCGCGCACCTCGCCTTGGACTCCCTACCAGTCCGCATATAACGACTATTCGGGTCCGTGGGTGGCCGTCGCGTCGATCGCGTACAGCATCGGTCTGTTCTGTCGTTACACCGTCGTGCTCCCGATCCAGCGTCCACTTCCGCTGGCGTAACGGCCATCTCGAATCCTGCGTCGTACAACTATCAATCGTCTCCGGGATCTGCTTCGTCCAACCAACCAGTTTACCGTCCTACGTTCCCCGATCCTGGACGCATCGATGGCCCGTATCTAGCTCCGCCAGCAAGCAACAATCTCGCAAGCATCGCAAGCATGGTCGAACAAGGAGGGAATAATCCTGACGGCACGGGTATTGTCTTTGACGCGGCAGGTTTGCCAAATACTGCACCTTCCGCTCGCGATCGCCAAAAGTCGCGGGCCGCACAAGTTTCTCAAGACGAGGAGGGAGGCCGCGCATCAGGAGGGAGGGATGTATCAGCGAATGTCTGCGCACAGCTTGGAACGCACCCGTGGCCGACAAAAAACGTTGAGACCAAATGCCAATGGTACAACATCATCCTCAAGGAACTGTTCCGTGAGTACAAGAAATGTAGCCTGCCTACTCTTCCATACACGGTGCCTAATTTTGACCCGGCTCGCTGTTTTCAGAGTTCGCGCTGCGCCGACGCTCCGTGCTGGACGGCGAGAAGATGCAATCGCCCAAGTTCGTCTATGACGTAAAGGCTCTCAGGGACAACACCAGAATCATTGTTCAGCGCGGCGCGCTCCTTCGCAAAGCGGATTTCCGAAGCCCGAGTGGCAAGCTCAAGTTGTTGGGACCAGACCTGGTTCGGATCATCCCATTGCTGCGTGCAGGCGAGCTGAGCTTCAGACTGGAGGAAGAGGTAATCGGGCCAAGTGCAGACCAGGCAATGGCCGACGGCGATGAAGGCGGCGACAGCGATGCTGACCGGCGGACTCGGAACACGAGCTCCGACGAGGGCAGCGAGTGAGATGACGATGGCCGAGCTCTCAGCGCCAGCCGGACTCGTCGACGCGCATGCGGTGCGGAGATCTTGGCTGTTGAAGGGCCAGAATTCGTTGGACAACACAGGCCACCACATTCATATGCATCCCGCTCCTGGTGACTAAAGGCGGAGAGGGTGATTGTTCGTTGCCCTTCGTGCCTAATCTTCCCCTGGGCCGCTCGAGACCGACCTCTCCATGTTGACGTGGGATGTGCCAGTGACGTAATCCTGCTCACAAACATTATCCCTGTGTCATCTGACGAAGACGAAGTTGTTCTTGTTCTGGGTTGTTTTCGAAGTATTATGTAGAGTTGAATTGCCCAGTGAGAATGGAGTGCTCCCTGATCCGTGGTCCAGACGGAGCGTCTGCTTTCCGGAAGTGACTTTTTGAGCAAAGAATGAATAAACAGAATTCGCAACACGCTTCCACTAATTGCAGTGTATGTGAGCATCTTTTTATTATCTATTAGCACTAAAGTGAACGGGCAAGGGTTGCATCTGGCCGGGCTCGGTCTTCGCCAAAGTGCCAATCAGAGCTGCTGGGCCACGGTGACGACCCCCGGCCGGCTGACTTCAAGCGGCGCGCACTCCCAGAAGAACGCGAACTCGTCTGAGCCCCTGAACGCGCAAGCGGAGCGGAACACGTAGGTCATCAGTCGTAAGTAGCAAAGTAACGACAAAGTACGTGCTTGATGAGAGGTGGGTCGTACTCGATAATACATTCGGTGAAAACATGGAAAGCTTAGGCTTGCCAGTAACAGGCTCTTGGAGCGAAAACCTCAATTGACTCCGAGACATGATCGATGGCCGCTCATACCTACCTCTTACTTGACAAACATTCCCTCTCATCAATGAGGTAGGCCGCCAATCCTCAGGCCACATGGTGAGTGCTCAAAGCAGAGAGAACTCTTGCATTCGCCGCACTAGAATGAATTGTCAGCACTTCTGCCCCCGTCAAGCATAGACTAAACTTGATCTTGAGATCTTGACACCAAGCTCTTCTTAAAACAGGCCCAAGTCTCGGTAGCAGGGATCGGGATCGGTGCAAAGGGCCTTTGGTGGCGCCATGGCAGGAAGTCGAATCCTTCGAGCGGGAATCCTCAGAGAGAGAGAGCCGCCGAGCCATCTTGTTCGGAAGAAGGGCTTGCACGCACATGCCAACTTTGCTATTCAACCCTGTCCGAGGGTAGGAGATACATTCTCTATATTGACCAAACCCACTCACCCATTTTCACGTGGAACACATTCTAGGTACTCGAGCAGTTGCATGCGCTTTAACTGAAAAGTCACCCGGCAAGTCACCCGGCAGGAGCCTAGTAAGACAGGCGCAGCCCAGAGATTAGGTCTGACAATATTTCTCTCTATGAGACGGTGATATTACTCTCACCCACCGCAATTGAGACGACGTTAGTTTGCAAACACCATGTCCATTGTTTCAACATTAAGTTACTCCACTAATTCAATCTAAATCAGAAGCTGGTCTAAACGCCCGAGAAGTATTCGTCTTCCTGACCAGCAAAGTCATCGCCGTAGCTTTCATCCGAAGAACTGCCCATCTCACCGTCCTGCTCGAGGAGTTATAGGCCCCACCTCCTTTGCGAGTTGAGCCTCGTCGCTCATATCCATCTGCGCCTGAATGACCCGCACTTGCTGAACGTCACAGGCCAGCGGTGGAGGCCGCGCCGAGTCGTCGAGGCCAGATGTCTCCATAGGACCGCGTGTTCCCGATCGATTATGTGCAGGTAGCTGGTGGTGTTTCGCCTTCTTGACACTTCTTCCCGTCGCTTTCAATCGTTGATGTAAACCACGAAATTCTGACAGTGCAGAAGGCATGGGCTCGGAATCGCCCTCTTACTGCCCGCGAGTGTTGAGCCAAATATCGAAGAAATGGTCGTTCTGGGACCAAGAACATTCGCGCAGCTGAAGAAGCTCCATCCGGCGATCCAGTATAATGAGCGCGCGGTCTCGGATCTCTTCAATATCTTCAGTGCCGAATATGGACTTGGCATCAGCTGGGTCGATCGATTCAGGAAGGGTATCTGTTGGGATGGTTTGAAAGATGTCAGGGCGACATAAGAGGTGATATGGAGCACGCTGTATCGAAAACTTACCCGAAACGTTAGTCCAAAGTGTTTGGCAACTAGTGATACGAGTCTTTTCATCTTCGATCCAAGCCAAAGCTTGCCGCACCTCGGCGCCGATCCGCGCTTTCTCCTCACCGACTCGATCCTTGGCGCGCACAGCTGCTACTCCTCGCGGAATGAGCGACCGTAGCCCGCTCCACAATCGAAGTTCGGAATGAGGCGGGGGTTGAACTCGACTTGGCAGGACCAGATATGGGCGTATGCATGGAAGACGTTCGTGGCGAACTCCAGTCGCTTGAAAAGCTTTGGCAGGAGCTGCCTCTGGTGACAAATGATAGGAAAGTACGCGCATTTGGTCTGTGCCAACGAGACTGAGGAGGAAGGGACGCGTCGTGATCGAAGCATACCTTTTCAATGTGGTGTTTGAAGTTACAAGCAATGTCGTATAAGACTCCGATCTTGGCGTTTTCAGGAAGGCGCTCTGAGATGTGCTTGAGGATGGCAAGCGCATAGTACAATCTGAGTGGTCGGAGGGGAACATGCGCATTAGTACTGGGAGAGGAAAGCGGAAGCGACTAAGTCCCGCCAGACAGCTCTGCGCTCACTTTTCACTAGACCTCTCAAGATTGACCATTTTCAGGTTTACATCATGACGGCATACGCAGGCAACGAGTCCGGTGTCGACTACTCGTGACGAGGTTGAGCCAGCTCCGTCGTCGGCACCCTTCCACGACTCTGTGCACGCCTACGAGGGTGGGTGGGTGTAGAGGTAAGCAATCCCATTAAAGCAAATACAAAGAGCGGCACTGCGGCATTACTCACCTTTTTGGTCGGCCGCACCGAAGCTTCAACCTCGGCCTTCATCGCCTGAACCTCTTCCTCACCCAAGAAAATGTCCGGAACGATCTGGTCGTGCTTCGAGTTTTTCTCACGCGTTTGCTGAAAGCTGCCGTCGTATGCAAGCACGCAATCCAATGTGACGTCGTGACCAGGTTGATTAAGTCACGTTGGCCCGAAGCACGCGGGACACTTGTTGGAACGAATCGACGGTGCCTACGAAAAGGTCCCCGCTGTCCTTCTCGCATGTTTCGAGAGCGCGGTACTCGTCGATCGCGTTGCTTCGGAAGGTCTTTGTCCTGCATGCGCGGAAGGCAGGCTTTCTGAAACGATGGCGGCGTCCAAACTCACCCAAGGATGTCCCGTATAGTGACCCTGATCCCACCCACAACGGGAGTAATACTCTTTGAGGCCGTCCGCATAGCCGGTGAGAGCGCGGGGGCTGACCCTCCAGCTCGCGTGGGCCTGCTCGACCAGTCGAAATGAGAAGGCGGTCATCGGCATTGAAGCGGTCGAAGAGAAGTTGGGCCAAGCGTTCGACGTCCGTAGCACACCGCGACTCGGAGGCACAGAAGGTGACCTGCAATTTGTAGACCGACGGTTTGGACTTGTATCTTCTCTTCGGCGGCATGGCGACGCCGAGTCAAGTGCATGAGCAGGAGGACGAACGCGAGCCGTGGGGTCTGTACAGTCGATGGCGACGCTACAATGAGCTGTAGCGGAAGCAACGGGGTGAGGCGGCAAGTCAAGTGGAAGGTCCCTCGCGTGTTGCGCTGGGCCTCTGCGCGCGTGGCCGACTGCCGCCAACGCGTGTGCTCGGACCCTTCGATCTCGGGACCGAAATCCCGCGCGACCGCTTCGGACATGTGACTCTGACGACACCCGAAAGATGCGAGAAAAAGATGAAGGAAGGAATGCATCTACTACGCACTTCCCTTATCAATCTAGCAGCTGTGAGAGTGTTGTGTGTACACAGAATCGACTCGAAGCAGGGAGTTGGGCGCAACCTGGGCCTAATCTGCTACCTGGGGTAGCAAAGGTTGCAACCCGCCGGGATTGTGGCTTGGAAGGCGCGTGGGAGGGCGCTGCGCGCGCGCCTGTTGAGGCGTACTTTTTATGTCTGCCCGAGGTGCTCGTATAGGCGTTGGGCGCATCGCGCGTCGCGCTCGGTTGCACCTCGAAATCGAAAAGTGTTTGTCCCCGACGGGTTTGACGTCATGACCCCGATGACCCCGATGACCCCCTCACGTCGCCGACCTTGACTTGGAAGGGGATCAACCCTCCCCCTCTTTCTCTCCTATCCACCACACCACTTTATAATCTACTTAGAACCAACCGTACCCAACACTCGATTAACAACCATGTCTTCCATCGGTGACAAGATCTCCAACGCCGCCTCGTCCGTCAAGGACTCGTTCGGCGAGAACTCCGCGTAAGCCTCTTCTCCCCCTTTGTCCCTCGCCCCACTTCCGCTTCGAGCATTGAGTCCTTCATCATAGGCTTGAGGACTACGCACTTATACTTCTTCCCTTCATACATACAGTGCTGCTCAGAAGGAGAAGGACAAGGGTCAGTGCCTCGATGCCGTTCAAACATCAATAACCCGACGACGCCTCAGACGTCACCCTTCACTGTCGATCTACGGACGGAGTACTGACCCCGCCACGTGATTCACCTTCCCCTTCTATAGAGGTCGCCAAGGGCAACACCGGTGCCGGAATTGGAGATCGTGCCTCGGCGTAAGTCACCCGTCCTGACCCACTCTCATACCCAACCGCGTCGACGACTGACCATCGAGCTCCTATTCCTTCCCTTCCTCCTCTTCAGCGCCGTCTCGGCTCTCGGCAACAAGACTGATGAGGAGAAGCACGCCGCCTCGAAAGAAGGAAACAAGGAGGCTGCCAAGCACTAAAGGATCATACCACGACGTACCAGAAACATCTTCTCCAGCTCCACTCGAACGAATTGGATCGAGTGCCGAACCTTGCACGAAAGGCGCGGGGAGGACTTGAACTTTTCGTCAATTAGATGTGTTTTAAGCTTGTAATGAAATGAATATATCGTTTTAACCAATGCCTGCCCTGAAACTTACCCTGTGAGGGTACATGACGGTACACACACTCGCTTTCCGTAACGTTTGATGCGGCCGAGCTCCCAGGGCAAGTACTGTGGGCGTGTTGCGCATCAGGTAGACGATTCGCAACAGCCCAGCTCAGAGGTGTGACGTGTTGCGAAGTAGACTATGTTACACAAGTAGTAATCGATCTGTAGAATGCGAAGTGGGGCTGGGTAAAACTACGGAACTACAAGCTGAAACAAAACGAGGGTGGGGCTCGAAAGAAGAAAGGACGAAAGGAGATAGTGTCAAGTGTGGTGTCGGATGGCGGCCTCACCAACAACGTAGTCGAGAAAGCGCGCTTTCGCAAGGCGGTACGAGGAAAATATCTGGAAGTAGGCCGATTATCATGGCTTGGTCGCTTGCTCGACGGGGGCGGGCAAACTCGACGACGTGGATTTGCTCCACTTCTTCTTCAACTTAGGGCCAATCTATTCGTGATTAAAGAAGGCCACGGTCAGTTCTCTAGACCTCAGGCGCGCACGAACGGATGGTGAATACTCACGTATCGCAATGACTTGATCGGTCCGGCGGAAAGGATGCCTTTCAACGATTGGTTGAACGTCGGTCGGCCTACGATCTGGGCGAGACCTTCGAGAAGAGCCGAAATTGAAAAACCATTAGCATCAACACGATCGCGAAGAGAGATTATCTGGAACCCACTCTTATCAAGCATGACGTCAAAGTCGTCGTCCTGCACGATGCGTTCCCACAAGGCCGTCTCGCTCCCTTCCTTCTGCACCCTCAACTCCTCCTCACTCAAAGCCTTCCCCACCATTCCCGCCTTTTCCCCCTCCCCTGCACCCCCCTTAGAAGCGAACAAAGCCTTCTTGAGATTCCACTTCCTCTCATAATGCGCCAAGACTTTCCCTTTCAACCCGATAGGCAACTTGCTCGCCGTCGTGGCCCTCTGTTCCGCACTCCGGTCCTGCCTCATCAACCTCACCTCCCCCAACTCGCCCGGTCTCTCCCCAATCACATGAACCGATTTCCAGAAACTCTTCAACAACCCTCCATACAACGATCGGAAGGCGTCGAGTTGCGCAGCGACGATGTTGCGTACTTTGAGAGGGTTCTCACCGACTTTCATACGGAAGTCGCCGCGGTAAGAAAGACCGGCGATCTCTTCGAACAGTTCGACTTCGGTGAAATCTTCGGGGAGGCGCAGGAGGGCTGTACGCAGGGCCGAAGCGAGGTTGACTTGGTTCGCGAGACGGACCCGAGCGTCGTCCTTGAGGATGCGGACCTGAAAATGCGGAATCGAGGCCGCGTCAGATCGCCTCTCTACTAGCTTCCCACGAGAGCTTTATTTTCTTTACTTACAGGTTTCTGCGTCCTCCCACTAACGTAGAGCGTTTCCCAATCGAGCATGTCCCGACACAGCGCATCGATCGAGATGACGCCGTACTTGAGTGTCTGCAAAAGCCGAGCCACGAATCTCGATGAGCGTTCAGTTTCCGAACACACCATCAAAGCACCTTATGGGGTCTCACCTTTCCCTTGACCTGCACATCGACATTGAACCACACGTTCGCGCCCAACCCTTTATCCTGCATCCACGCGACAGCGTCCGAGCCCAAGAGGCGCATCGGCATCGAATAATGGTGTGGGTTTTGGGCCATGTTGATCGCGTGCCAATGCGAGGGGTGCGAGACGGCAAAGACAAAGTCCAACATGGGTTGCTCCTGTGGGCCAAGGCTCGTTAGAACAGTCAGCGTTTTCCTTTCCCTCCAAATTTGTCTTGTCTTCAAGTCTCGCAGCGAAAGTTGACCCACGCTCGCCGCATAACCCTTTTGCCTGAACACGCCCGAACCATAAGCGAATGCAAAGCGTACGGGCGCCTTGAAATCGGCTAGAATTTCCTCCAATTCCATCTTGACCTCGTCCGAGACGGCGATGATCTGGTTGCGCCCGAACGATTTGGGCAATTCGGTGACGGAGGTGATGCGACGTTTGGTGAGACGCGCATCGACGGGGGGTGGGGTGGGAGGCTTAGGAGGGGTCGGTATCGGGGGTTCGGTCGTGGTGGAGGAGGCGTTCCATCTCCGGGAGGACGAGGTGGGTGGTGGGTAGGACGACGAGGATGAAGTGGAGGTCGTTGAGCGCTCCGTGTCGAGGCGTGATTGAGCCGACGAATGCAGCAACGCTGTCCGGACCAGTGTCTGTTGCAGAGGCGCTAGCGTAAACATCGGTAGTAGCCGATGGGCCGTCGTCATCATGGCGATGGTCGAGGAGGGACGGGAGACGGGAACGATTCGGGTCGAAAGTCGGAGCATGGTGGCTGCGGTGCCGGGTGGGGTTGAGCTCAAGCTGCGGTGGGGTTGTGTTTGATGAAACACTGCGGTGCGTCACACCTAGAGGTCAGTGTTCCATATCATCGCAGAGTAGTTCATGGCTTGTCATGAGCCCGGAGTCGCTTCTAGGCGAGTCCTTGACGAGCCGAGGTCCGGCATCAGCCTCCCCCGACCCGACAAGTCCGCGCCTGTTCAGCGCCGTATTCGCCCACTACTGGGCGTAGTCCTTGCTACCGTCCAAAGTAGTACTGGAGTAATGCAGACAGTCACATATGCCGAGTAATGTCCGTAGGTGGTCTGAATTTGGACGACCAACTCCAGATCGATCCCGTCTGGGCCCGGCCATGCCGATGGCTTGCGAACGCCGTTGCGACACGAGTCCGGTTGGCCGGGCGCAGCCTCGATCCCGAGACGCCTGACGAATGACGTGGAGCCGCGGCGAGAAGCAGGTACGCCTTCTGGACTGACCTCGTTACAAACAGGGTACGTAGCAAAAAGCGAGAGTCGGGCGAGTTGTTGTCGTGTATTGTATGCTTTGGGATGTGTTGAACGGTCGAATAGTTGGGAGTTGGGGGCACCAGGTCAAGGATTCAAGTTGAAGATGCCCCCCAAAGGTCCGGCTGCTCCGCCCGCTGCCCGCCCAAATTCAAACCCGAATTGGGATTCGGCCGGCCCGTATTCGGTCTGCTTGGGCAAGGGCGCGCCTCAGCCTCCCCGAAGCCGAGCCCCTGACGGGTGGGTTTGAGCATGCGGTCGTACCGGAGACGCACTCAAACTCGCATTACATACTTGCCAAACCTTCGTCACGCTTAGTGCTCTCATACCTGACCCTCAATTCGCATCTTTCCGGAGCCCACGCGCACACAGCACACTTCACTGACCCTCCCCTTCCGACTTTTGGACATTAACACAACACACGCAGACCTAAAATCGTACCAAACCTTTTGACTAATCATCCCAGCCCAACATGCCTGTACTCCTCCTCGAACCCTCACTAGGCGCCGACATCTTACCCCTTCCTTTATAAAGTACTCCCCCATTACGGTTACCCTCCCCATTCCCCACAGCTTCATCCCTCCAACCCCCCATCCCTCTCCCATCCCCTCTCCTCGTCTGTCCCCTCTGAACCTCTCTTTCGACCCTCATCTTCAACTCCTTCAATTCTCTCAACCTAGCTTCCTTCTTCATCCTTTCATCTTCTTCCTCTTTCAAAGCCTGCGCTTTCAAAGCCTCGATTTGTTTGGAACGTAATTCGGGAGAAGAGGAAGGTGATCGCGCTCGACGTTTGTGCGAATTACGATCAGCTTTAGAAGAACGATGGTGGCGGGAGGAACGTTTGGAGGGTTTTCGTTTGGGAGAGGGAGAGCGGGATTGAGAAGGGGTGCGCGAGTGGGAACGCGAGCGCGAACGCGAACGCGAACGGGAGCGAGATGGGGACCGGTTTCTCTTCTTGGGTTCGGGGGAAGCTGAACGCGAGCGACAGGCGGAGCGGGAACGTGAGCGTGATTTTGAACGATCGGAAATGGGGGAAGGGGAAGGTGTTGGGGTTCGCGCTTTCTTGACCGGAGCTACGGATGGGAATAAGGGTTAGCTAGTGAAAAAGGCGGTCGCGTGCCGAGATGGGGAATTTTTGATGAGCCTTACCTTTTCGTTCGAGTTGACCGCAATGCGAGATCGTCACCAACTGCAAGGGGTGATCCTTCTCGTTGACAGGAAGCTTTGAAATGGCTTCAATCACTTTGTAGCCTAGTTTGAGTAGCGGTCGAGAGCGAATCAGCCACGACCCACTTCGGTCTATGTTCCAAGGGCAGACCTAACCTTTTACGACTCGACCAAAGACGACGTGTTTGCCCAACAGATGGGGACACGGCCGAAGCGAGACAAAGAATTGCGACCCGTTGGTGTTCTTGCCTCGATTGGCCATGACCAACAAACTGTGCACCCTCACGGATTCAGCTTTGGCTCGGTACTCGAGCCTCATGGGGACCGAGGTCGACTTACCCTTCGGAATCAATCTCTCTTCTCAGATCCTCATCCTCGAACGTAGCTCCATAGATGGATTGACCACCCTTTCCATTCCTCAATGTGAAATCACCACCTTGTACCATGAAGCTGGAGAAGTGACGAGATCGGGCTCAGTGAGCATCGCCAGGGTATCTGAGGCTGAGGCACAGCAATACAGTCGTAGTCTTACCCTGCTATTATCCGATGAAAGGGAGTGCCTTTGTAGTACAAGGGGATACCCATTTCGTTCACGCCTGCTGAACCGGTACACAAGGCTCGGAAGCTGGACGGGTTGATTGTTGAGCACGAGGGACAGCACCATCGCAAGCATACGCAACACAGGCAGGGATCAAGAGAGACGAGATGATCATCAGCTCCCATCTTCCTCGGTGGCAGTACAGCTGAGCACCACAGAAGGAACGTACTTCTCAGCGGTCTGGGGCACGGCATCGGCAAAGAGCTCAAAGATGACTCGGCCGAGCAATTCGCCCTCGAGCGATATGTCGAAGAAGCAACGCGGGTTCGACATGGTCACGAGGTGAAGAGGGAGTGGTGGAGCGCGTTTGATGAGTCGGGATGGGAGGAGGGAAAGGCGGGGGATTGGTTCGCGATGAGCGGAGGAGGACGAGCTTGGATCCGCGCGCCGCCTCTTCGCGCTTCTTCGCAGCTGACCCCATCACTAGCCATCAGTCTCAATCACCAGCGCTCAACTCGTGCGGCCGCAGAGAACAAGGAGTAGGGAAAGGAAAAGATGGGAGCCAACGCATCGACGGAGAGTGGCTCAGGATCGACAGGCTCAGGCCAGCGGAAACCCGGAGCTCCGCTCGATCATTACGAGGGTCAGTCATCCCTCCTTCGCGGTCACGTGGATCGGGTCCGGTCCCCCCATTCTTACGGGTGTGCCTTGACGGGCTTCTGACATGGGACTGTTTCTCTTTTATCAATTGTCGACGACCACAGTCCTAGGCATCTCGACCGAATCGACCTCGGACGAGATCAAGAAAGCGTAAGCTGTCCCTTCCAAACCCACCCTGACTCGACATTGGATCGCCCGACCCCCCACTAACCCCCTTCCTCTCCTTCCAAGTTTCCGCAAAGCCGCCCTCCGTGAACACCCCGACAAGAACCCCCACGATACAAAAGGGTCCACGAAACGATTCGCGATCATTCAAGCTGCTTATGAGGTGCTTTCGGATGAACAAGAGAGGGCTTGGTACGATGATCATCGCGAGCAGATTTTGAATGGTGGACAGGCGGATGAGGGACCGCAAGGTGCGCTTTTCAAATTCGAGCGGTCAAAAGAGAATGGACATGATGAAGGAGTCGAAGATTGCTTACTGACCCTGCGATCCCCTCCCCTCCGTTTTTCAGACCTAGCAGCCGAAGCCTCCTATTTCGACTCGCTCCGTCGAGGAGGTGGCACCAGCGTTCCTAAACCCCGGTCCGCCTCCACCCGAGGCGTCACGATCCCCCAACTCATGAAATTCTTCACCACCTCTTCCTGGTCCGGTTTTGACGAATCCGCGACCGGATTCTACACCACCTTTCGAACGTTATTCGCTCTCATCGCGTCGGAGGAAAACGCTTTACAATCTACATATACCTATCCGACCTTCGGCACAAAGGAATCGGATTATGAGAGTGTGGTCAAAAAGTTCTATACGGGATGGTTGGATTTCGCTACCGAGAAGGAGTTTGGGTGGTTGGATCAATACAAACTCGAGGAAGGGATGGAGAGGAGGATGAAGAGGGCGATCGAGCAAGAGAACAAGAGGCTACGACAGGGGGGCAGGAGGGAGTACAATGAGACCGTTAGGGTGAGTACGGGATCGCACCTTTTTTTTCAGCCTGTGCACGTGCGAAGAAGTTGAGTTCGTCGCAATCGCACCTTCGCAGAACTTGGTCCTCTACGTCCGTCGTCGCGACCCACGGTGGCAAGCCGGTCAATCGACCCTATCCCCCGAAGCACAACGCGCCGCCGAACTCGCCAAAATACGGGCCGACCTCCTCCTCGCAGCCAAAGAACGTGCTTTGGAGAATGAACAGCTCGCAGCGCAGTACCAAGCTCAGGAATGGCAGAAGGGGAATGACGAGGTGTTCAAACAATGGGAGGAGAGGAGTGAAGGAGACGAGGGGAGTGAGGAGGGGGAGAATGAGGATGAACAGTGGTGTGTGGCTTGTGGGAAGGGTTTCATGAGTGGTGGGGCTTGGGAGAATCATGAGAGGAGTAGGAAGCATCAGAAGAATTTGGAGAGGTATGTTTGGGTCATTTGCGTGGTAGAATTCTGCGTTCGATAGACGCTAACAGAGTTTCTTCGGCGAGTCTTGATGCAGACTTATCAAGGAGATGCAAGAAGAGGATGAAGCCTTGGGACTAGGGCGGACAGAAGAAGCTGGACAAGAGGATGTCGGAGAGGAAGAAGACCTCGATGACGATGAAGGCGAAGACGTGGACTCCCCTCCCATCGCATCGACCTCGCGCTCCCCATCGCCGACATCCTCTCTCGCCGAAGATGTCGCCGCGTTCAACCTCGCGAGCACAAACGATCCTGAAGCGGATGATGAAGTTCCCCTCCCTACGAAGGGGAAGAAGAAAAAACGACGGAAAGCTGCAACAGCTACCTCATTGGATGAGATCATCTTGGACGAGCCAAATTTGGCTACATTAGGGATCGCGAAGAAGAGCAAGAAGGGGAAGAAGAAGGGCCAGTCTGGGATATCGACACCGATTCAGATGGACGCGGCATCGGATCTCGAGGAGGATGAAGCACTTGGGAAACAAGTCAAAGAGGTATCACTACCTAGCGGTGGAAAAAATCAGGAAGGGCGAAGGGAAAGGAAAAGGGGAAAGAGGCTGAAGGATCGGGCTTCAGTACACCTGCCGAGGGAGGGGGGATGAGTACCCCGACTGAGTCATGAGGCGCGAAGGAGGATCTGGAATTAGCCATGGCGGAAGAAGCGGAGATGAGTAAGAAGGATAAGAGGAGGTTGAAGGAGGCGGCGAAGAAGGCCGGGACGGGGACTGAGGAGGTGAGTGACTCTGGGTATCAGTTTTTTTCAATGTCGGAAAGATTGATGTGGATTACCTTTTCCCGAGCAGAAGTGCCACGTCTGTTCCGTGGCCTTCCCATCTCGGACGAAGCTCTTCGACCATATCAAAGCCACAGGCCACGCTCTCGCCGAAGGTCCAGCCCCAACAGGGAAAACAAGTTCCAAGAAGAAGAACAAGAGGTGAAACAGAACGGCAACCTCCCACTTCTCATACGTTTAATCCCCCTTTACTGGGCGTACTTGTTGAACCATGCAACGGTCTGCTTGAACGAATCTTCTTTGCCGAACTTGATCCTCTGATCCGTGATGTCGCCTCGGACGGCGAAACCGTGCGTGCAGCCGGGGTAATAGTTCTGCTTCCAGCCTGGAGCGTATCGCCCTCCGCCCATCATCTCCTCGGCTTTGTCTTGCTGATCGCGCGGCCACTGTCGGCGTGGGCAAGATGGATGACCTTCTGATCAGCAAAAGAACGTTTATGAGACTCATCACCATGGGTGGGGGTGTGGACTCACGGTACGGTCCGTCTCACACGCATTGATTAAGAGAGGGGCTTTACTCTTCTCACGCAAGAGATCGAGGTCCTCGGGAACTCTGATGCCCGAGGGATGAGCCGCAACAGCGCAGGTGACGACGTTGTCCACTGCCAATGCGACGGCGTATTTACCACTGTAAACAATGACAAAACGCACGGGCCAGCCGCTTAGTGCAATGCTTTATCTCGGAAGGGAAGCGACGGACCCGAAGCAGTAACTTGTGCATGCGAATTTTGTGACGCCTTGCTTCTTGAGCGCAGCAATGACCTTGTCGAGGGTGGGGCGGGTATGTGCCTCGGTGTGGTTCTTGCTCTTTCATTTAGATCAAGTACGATGGGATGAGCACTCCGCATGTACACTACGAAATGGAGAGGAGTCGCCCTACCCAAGCTCCGAGGTCAAAGCGACCGGCGTTCATCTCCTCAATTGGTACGGGGTCTTTGTTGAGGTAGTCGGCTGCAATGCGAAAACGAAAGGTCTTGGTCTTTGACTTATCCCTTGCGCACCACATCGCCTTTGCTTACGGAAATACGTGGCGTAGCCATTATCCGCAAAGCTATCGCATATGAGCTGTGGGGTGAGTCGAAAATGTTTGATCAGCTCGGGCGCACACAGCTCGAAGCAGACAGGTTTGTCGGCGAAGTCACGAGGTCAGCGCACTGACCTGGGCGTTAGAATAGATTCCATAGATATCACCTGCAACATAAGATTGAATGACTATAATCAGAAACCCCCCGCCGCACGTTCCCCTCGTCTTCGCCGTGAAACTGACCGAGAAAGAGGACGGCCAAGGTCTCGTCATACTTGCCCGCTGCGGGTAAGGTGACGTAAGTGTCGACGCCGTCTATCGTGGCCATGGTCCCTTTAGGGGTTCCAGAGTGGAGAGCGCCTTTTAAACAGCTGAAAGAGGGGAAACGGAGGAGGGTCCCGTCAGCGTTCAATTAGAGCTGCCCGCCATGTGGGGATCTGCTGTCGTGGCAGTTGCAGTGGGCGGAGCAAGTGGGGCACGCCGGCAACCCTGATCGAAAGGGACTTCGACCTAGAGGAGGAGATGTACTGAGTATGCACGTACTCTTCGCAATGATCAGGCATGGCTACGGATCCTTTCTAGTCCAGGTGACGGGTGCAAGAGTGAAAGGGCGTGAATGATTTCACGGATTGTCGAAGTCGGTGTTCACCGGCTATGGGCTAAAGATATCGCGGGTGGATTTGTCAGCAACCCGAACCCTTCGGCCGGGCGCGGGCGCTCGAAATAGGCTCAAGGACGAAGCTTAATAACGGAGGTCGTTGATGGATAATGAAATGATTCCGGTGCTCGCCCTGGCGACGCTCGATCGCTAAAGCTCGTGTACGGCTTGCTCCAACCGATCAATCCTTACCACCCCACCGCTCCTCCACCACCCCACCTACTAACACCGAATAACACCGAATCTCATTCATCATGTCGCTCGGATCTTGCTGCATTTCCGGTGTCAAGGTCAGTCACAACGTTCCACTTCCCCCTCGGCTGTGTCAAGCTGTAGCCGTCGAACGGCAGCGAATGCGCGCCCTACCTCACGACCACGCGCTGCGATCCAGCAACTCGATGCCCACCCCAGTTGCTGAACCTTGCAATTCCTGGCCCCTTCCTACAGCACGAAGGCACCCCCGCCGGAGAATTCACCACCATCAACGGTGCACGTGTGTGTAAGTCTCCTCACGCAGACTTGACCTTGGACTACCCTTCCTCACCGGCTTCGACTGTGCGCTGTCCCGGGCGCTCGTGCGTCATCGACTCGGGTGACGACCGGCCGACCGGCCCTACTCGCTCTCCGTCCGCCGAAAACTCCGACGGCTTTGCTGATCAGGGTGTGCATCTATCTGCCTTCTCTCGACTGCAGACCAAGCCCTCCCCAAGGGTGACTACGACAAGACCAAGGCCTTGTTATTCTTTACAGAGTCAGTCCTACCAAGTACCGGGAATTTTTGCGCGAGTTCTGACTTTTCGGTCCTTGCCTTCCCTTTCCACCGAAATAGCATCTTCGGTAACTCGCTTCCCAACGGACAGGTTAGTGACATATGTTCTGCCGCGCGAAGCTTCCACTCGATCGCTGACACGATCATTTGATGCTCCTCTTCAGCTTGTCGCCGATGCTTTCGCCGCCGAGGGCTTTGCGACCTATGCCGTTGACTGTGAGGAAGACATGCACGAAATATGTAGCACACTTCCTGCCACTGAACGAGCCCACCATATCCTGGATACCGTTGTTTCTTACCATAACAGACCTGAACGGCGACGACGCCCCCGAGGATGCCTTGAGCGGCAACAAGGACTTTGACTTGATGGCGTGGCTCGGCAAGCACGGCAAGGCCGAGACGTACCCTCACATCACCAAGACCATCGAGGGCCTCAAGCAGCAAGGCGTCAAGGACTTTGCCGCGACCGGCTACTGCTTTGGTGGTCGCTATGTTGTCGATTGCGTCCTTGATGTCAGTCATTTCCCTATTCTGGACTCGCAAATCATTTCTCCCGCTCTGCTCTAGCTGGCTTCGTGCTATTCGGTCATCCTGCTATGAAGCACAGAAGCACCGTACTAAATCATAGGATATTGATATCGGTCTCTGATTCGTATTCCCAGGGTCACCTCAAGGTCGCGATCGTCAGCCACCCTTCGTTGCTCAAGCCTGAGGAGGATTTACCCGCCATCAAGGCCAAGTCGATCCCCTTCCTGTGGAACACGTGCGAGAACGACCAAATGGTGAGACAAAAACAAGCTGTTACTTCCATTTCTACCACATCGTCGTTGCAGCTGACTGACCCTAATCTTTATCCTGTGGTTCGTCGCAGTGGCCCAAGGAGTGCCAGGAGAAGGCCGACGAGGTTTTCAAGGGCGACAAGAACTACCAGCGCAACTGTGGGTCACCATTACAGACTGAAAAGATTGACGTTCAGTCGACCAAGGTGGGCTGTACTAAGCTTTTTTCTTCTTCTGTTTGGTGGATTCGCAGACTACGAGGGCGTGAGCCACGGTTTCGCTATCCGAGGTGACCCCAAGGACGAGAAGGTTCGTGCCAAAAAGCTTCGCTTTCCTAGTGGACGCGAGCTAACTCGAGCTAAGGATTCTCACTCGCTCACCCACTTGCCCATCTTTACAGTCGCGCAAGGCCAAGGAAGGCGCGTTCGAGAGCTCGATCAAGTTCCTCAAGGAGAACCTTTGACTCGCCGACGGTGCCAGTTTGACAACCAAAGGAAAGCTCTAAATAGTTGTGGACACAAACACTTGTTTTCGAATAAAATAAACATACGGTGGGGAATGCTATATGACGTGGACTGCGTTCTCATGATCTCGAGCTGGGTGATGAAAAGCTTCGTAGATTGGAGGAGTTGGGACTTGATCCTGAGATTACAACACGAGAACGGGGCCAACGCTTTACAAACAATCACACAACCTTTCCTCAACGCTCATTCTCCCTCTCCTTGAAGTACTCGATCGGTGTCCTTTGATCAGGCTTGACCATATTGTCCCGTTCGAGCGCTCCAGGAAGGGGTGTGGTCCTAACCCTCGGATCGAATGCCGCTCTTTCTCGATCACTGAGCGTGAAGAGACCCGAGGTTTGGGCGTCGAACCATCGACGGATCTGGTGGGGGAAAGAAGGGATAAGTGTTGGAGGCGGGGTGGGTGGGCCGTAGAGAGCTTACGGGCATGAAGCAATGCTCCTTCTCGCCGAAATCATAGATCAGCACCGCGTAAAAGGTGATACCTATAACAACCCCAACACCCCAAAATCCAAAATCCAAAACATCAGTACTCGAACTTCAAAGCTCCTATAGCGCAACCCCACTTCAATACCTGACGTACCGGTAGCGAAAGCGAACGCGCCCAACTGAATCCCCCTCGACAAGGGCGTTGGGAGGACCGTTTGAGGGAGTGCAGAGACGGGGACGGGGGGGAGCTTGATGCGCGGTGGGGGTTGGCGAGGTGGGAAGATGGCCATTCCTTGGTGTTCGGTTGAGGTAGCGCGGTGGTGGTAGGAGGGGGGGGGGGGAGGGGGCGAGCGAGAGCGGTCGGTGCGAGGCATGGAAGGTTCCACCACAGCGCACTACCGCTTGGACCTCTTGGACCGATCAGCCAGGGTCAGCCCTTTTGGATATTGGATTTGATCTACTACCTAGGTTTTCCCACGAGACCGCAGAAGCAATAACCCACCTTCTAGGTCGTAGAGAATTATATATATATATATATAAATGAGCAATTGCATGTCGACTGAATAATACCTGGTCGAGTGAGATGCCAGGTGGGGGGGAGGGGGGTTGGACCTCTCGAGCGAAGTTCGGAGAGCGAGCTTGCCAGTCGTATGACCCAATACTAGTCCAAAAGAGTGGCGGCTCGCGAAAACACTGCTATTGTGTGGCCTGCTCCCGATCGCCATCTGCTAGGCTCGATCGGTGGTTCAATCCGGGGTAAGTTGACTTTGTAAGTACACCCCCATCGCATTGACAGAACAAAAAGCGCGTCGGAACCGGACAGGGTTGCCCGGGCAGCAATCGCTTTCGACGCGTCAAAGCCAGCCGCCGTGGCCCAACGCCAGCCAGCGCCATTTATCCGGCCCGGCCAAACGCGCGTCGCGTCCCAGATTTTCTTTCCTTCTTTTCCCCCTCATCCCTGATTCTCATCTCTCAGCCCCTTTCCATCCGTTCCCCTCCTTCCTCTCAGCCCACGAACGAACTATGTCTGCTGATCTCCAAACCGGAAAGACCCCCGCTACGGCGGCCAAGGGCCACAAGTCGAGCTTGTCGGGCGTTATCCCTCACTCGGCGCCCGTCGGTCTGCAGAGCGTGAGCATGACCCCTGCGCAGTACAGGACACGCAAGGTCGCTCTTATCACTGGTCAGTCTATCGTGGTCCTTTAGTCTGGATGTATTAGGTGGAGAGTGGTGCTGGGAGGGGCTATCTGGTGGCGCTTTGATCCCGTCGCGTCGTCGAAAATCACCAGTCGTGCATCGAATATCGACTGACCTTAGACTCTGCCACTTTGTTAACAGGTATCACCGGTCAAGACGGCTCTTACCTTACCGAGCTTTTGCTCGAGAAGGGCTACGAGGTCCACGGTCTGTGAGTGGCACTTCAAGTTCGCTCTCCACAGAAAAGTGGTCGACGAAGCGTCGTGGTCGCGTGCGCTCGCTCTCGAATGAACGATCAGTCACGGATCTCCACCAGCTCTCCTCAAAGTAGTCAGACCTGACTCTCATGATCGATCACCGCGGTTTACAGTATCCGACGATCTTCGTCCTTCAACACCGGTCGTATTGAGCATCTCTACAAGGATGTTCACGAGCGTGCGTTTCTGATTTCGCCGTGGCTTGCTGTCCTTTCGGACACCGCGAGACGCGTTCCAAGCTGACCGTTCATCATGATAATTCCTCGTTTCTTCCCATCATCACAGGACCCAAGATGGTACTCCACTACGGTGGTGAGTACTTGATCGAGGTCACACCCCGTAACGGCTGTTACAGCCTCAAGCTGACGATGGAAACGATCTGAACTGCACCACTCCAGATCTTACCGACACGACCAACCTCGTCTACATCATGTCCTCGGTCCAGCCCACCGAGATCTACAACCTTGCTGCCCAGTCCCACGTCAAGGTTTCGTTCGACATGGCCGAGTACACCGTGAGTTTCTTTGCTTTTTCCCCAGCCGCTTACATGTATCGTTCCTCGGACGCCACCAACTCACACAACCCAGCGCTTTTTGTACACAGGGTGATGTTGACGGTCTGGGAACACTCCGTCTCCTCGACGCCATCCGCACTTGCGGCTTGACCAAGCACGTCCGCTTCTACCAGGCCTCGACCTCGGAGTTGTACGGCAAGGTCGTCGAGACCCCTCAGTCCGAGACGACTCCCTTCTACCCTCGCTCGCCCTACGGAGTCGCCAAGTTGTACGCCTTCTGGATCGTCAAGAACTACCGCGAGTCGTACGACATGTACGCGTGCAACGGTATCCTCTTCAACCACGAGTCCCCTCGCCGTGGCCGCACCTTCGTCACGAGAAAGATCTCGCGCGCCGTCGCCGAGATCTCGCTCGGTCAACAGGATTGCCTTTACCTCGGTAACATGGAGGCCAAGCGTGATTGGGGACACGCCCGCGATTACGTTGAGGGGTAAGTAGTCCGCTCTTCTTTCTCTACGAGAGCCCTTCCTAGTGTATTTGATACTGACCATTTCTTACGTCCCCCTCTCCCTCCCGTTCCGCAGCATGTGGATGATGCTCCAGCAAGACACCCCCGACGACTTTGTCCTCGCGACGGGTGAGACACACCCCGTCAAGGAGTTCGTCGAGAAGGCATTTTCCCACGTCGGCATCACGATCAAGTGGCAAGGCGAGATCGAGTCCGTCGACGAGGTCGGCGTCTGCGCTCAAACGGGTCGCACGCTCGTGCGCGTCGACCCACGTTACTTCCGACCCGCCGAAGTCGAGTTGCTCCATGGTACGCCCGCCAAGGCTGAACGCGTGCTCGGCTGGAAGCGCAAGGTCGATTTCGACTCGTTGGTCAAAGAGATGGTCCTCGCTGATGTCGAGGGAGCCAAGAGGGCCGATCGCGATTAATAGACGGAGGGCTACCCTCCTCCTTTCGATCTTATCTTTGCTTTTTCTTCCCCTGTTCTTTATTTACCAGCTGAACTCCTTTTGTTGCTCTTGGTATCGACTAGATAAGACAATCTTCACCCATCTTCTACGCAATAGAACGTTTTGTCCTTCTTCTTCCTCCCCCTCTTTGCTCTGGTACATCGTGTTGAACCCGCTCCCTTGCTGTAGCATTCAGCTTCTTTGGCTTCTCCCCCTTTTCTTTCTCTTTCTTGGGTTGTATGTGACCTCTCGTTTGAAAGAATGTGCAATCTTGATGATTTCGTATTCGCAAAACTTGACTGGGGAATGGGTGTCAGCACTTGTGTGTGAAAATCGTTGTGGTCCTTAATGTGGACTCGGCTACGAGAAAGGTTAGCGGCTTGCAGTGAAGTGGTACACAGAAACGAATGTGGACGTTTTTGATTGCAATTGGGCACTGACGGATGCGAGAACGAGATCGAGAATGAGATCGAGAACGAACTGGTGAGAAAAGCCGACGCCAGAGATACAGAGCACAGACCAGAGACCACGGTCGTACGACCGATCGAAGGAACTCTAGGGTCACGATCTGTTGGAGAAGAGGATTAATGTGAGTGATCAAGTAGGAGAATGAGGTCTGAAAAGATGAAAAACAGACTCGACCCATGATGTAGACAAATTGGCCTAGGCCTGTGCGACAGGACACGAAGTGAGGGCATGCGCGGTCAGTCGAAGCCACTTGTGCGACGCCTTCCGTTGTTCCGCTGGGGCAGAGGCTTTCTCTGAACGCATGGGCTGGTTTGGAACTGACCAGGAACTTGATATAGTCAAGCGCTTCACCAAATTCGTAATCGGCCATGCGGCATTCGAGGAGTCAATGGACCGATGCAGCCAAGGGTCCGCATTAGATCAGATCACCGCCAGATCAGATCTGATCTGATCTGAATTTTTCTGATTCTGCCTTGATTGATCTGATCTTGATCTGATCTGATTTGATCTGAGACATGAAATTGCCTAATTTGGCACAGAGAGACTTCTACATGTCTACATAATCCTCATCTTCTTCCTCCACAACCTTATCCTCATCCTCATCCTCATCCTCATCCTCATCCTCATCATCCTCCAAAGTGATCACCTTGCTAAGCCGCCGCTTTTTGGAGGAGCTCCCCGCTTTTATGACTGGATTGCGTCGCATGATCCCTATGAGAAAGTGTTTGCAATGAGTCAGCACCTGACACTGCAACGAAGGCCCATCAGAGGAGGACCACACCCTGTAGTATTTCTGTGGCGCGGGGCCGACACCCAACTTTGCGGCGGCGATGGCAGATGGCAGATGGCGCGCTCCATTCTCTCTCATGCAATGATCAGGTGCGCCGCAGTTGGCATTTCAAATCACAATGGCAGCATCCAGGTACCGCCTACTTTTGGATTTTTTTCCTCAAGGCTTGATTGATCTGAACTTGATCTGACCCCCGTCAGATCTGATCTGATCTGATCTGAAACTGATTCCATTGAAGCTTTGCAGCTGGTAAGATCGCGCTTGCGCCTGTGGGTCCAGGACTCGCCAACTGTGGCCGTCGAAGCCAGAACCGGCTGGGGGCTCAACGGTCTGCATGCTCGAGTTGTAGGTGTCAAGGCAGCTGACGACCGGGTGAAAGAAGATTCGAGCTTGGCCGCGGCTGTTGCCATTGGTGAAGACTCCGAAACTGGCTTGCGTAGGAAAGAGCTCCTGAATCACGCTGTTGGAGACGAGTCCGAGGGATTCGGTGCTCTCAACACTGCAGTGAGGCCTTGCTGGTGACGGCTTTGTGTAGATATAGCGCACTGTGGTGCATACAGACGCCGACGTGATGAGCAACTTTTCTCAATTGCAGTGAAAGGGGTTCGAAATGCAACAAGCAAGGCGCTTGCCAGCTTGATGTACGCGGCGTCGCGTTTGTCATTGACCTCAACATTGCTTAGCCAATCAACGTTATCCGAGATGGTTGACTTCAGCTGCTCGACAGGGTCCAGATGCTGCCAGAATGCTTCGGAACCGATTGGCATGTGTTCCACTATCGACGTGCAAGGGGATCGAACCTCGATGGATCGATAGCCGGAGGCGTACAATTCTCGAAGATCGTGAGTTTTGTTGAATAATGCGCGGGTGGTGCTATTGGGGCGAATCTGATGCTGACGGAATGTTGGCTCGAACTCGGATACGGTGAGCGTTGCGGTCAGGTCAGGCCGGGTAAATTCGAACGCGAGAAGCTCGCCGACAGTGAGCTCGGCAACAGGAGGCATAGCGGCGAATTGCTCATCTGGAATCTCGAGCACGTCGTCTAAGAGCAGTTGAATTCGTGTATCTGGAGGGGCTGTTGTAGTTGACATGCTGTCCTCTTAACCCTTCGCAAGGGCAAGCAGGGAACTGCGCAGAACGTAGGATGCTCGCGACGTGGCACAAGGTGCAGTGAGGGTGGTCAGAGGCTGTCAGGGGCGTCTATTGGCATTTGTTTCACTTCCAGCGCCCTTGATTTGGTGAGCGTCTGTGAGCTCTGTGAGCGTGAAGCGCATTTTTTGCATTACAATCGGCTCGCGCGTCCAATTTCGTTGAGAAACTCATTCAAACGAATGGACCGCCAGTTGGCCAGCGGCGCGCGCCTACTGATCCAGTACAAATCGGACCCTCCGAACCCCAAACTGCGACTCAAAAGTGGTACAAATTGGAAAAATTGGCACTCCAGATCTTGGAGGTACGTCCTGGATGTGGTACAAATCGATGTACCTCGACCTCGCACGTCCCTGGTCGTCCCCTGCTCGGCCGATGGCCGAGCACGTATCAGCGGCGGCGGTCTGGGAGCAGGAGGTTCTGACGGCACTGCACACGATTCTCAACGGAAGGGAGGAGATGAGATGAGATGAGATTCAATGCAAGAGAAGGTAAAAGTCTAAGCTACGAAGACTAGAATGGCTAGAATGGGGTTTCACAACGGGCGCGCCGCACGCGCGGCGCACGGCGGAGGCGCTCTGGGCTTCCTGACCCAGAACACCCCCCTTTTTTTTTCTTTTTTTTGATAGACTTCATTAACAGCATAATTATATTAATACCTAGAAATCTTCGGAAAAGTCGGAGGGAATGCTGTTACGCACACTGGCAGAAGCCAGTAGTGTAGGACTCATTGACCCTGAACGAGGATCAACCATACCCACTAAAACCCCCTTCGGTGGCTTACAGAGACACTAGGCGACCCTTGGACTCCTGAATAGAGGCTCGAAGCCCCTCGAAGTCCGTTTCGGCGATCGGTTCCAAAAGATCCGACGAGAATCGGCGACGGCGACAGAGCTTCCAGATCGAGTGAAAGAAGAGCACTCGTAGTTCGACAAGTCGACGTTCCGAGCGAGACACGACCGGACATGCAAAGTCCACAAAGACTGGGTGGGGGGTGGGGGACAGAGCAGACCAGAGACGCCGCGCGAATGGGCAGCCGACCGCGAGGTGGGCCAGGCACTCGGGTGCTTCCGAGAGGAACATCACACAGGAGGCAGATCGATTTTTGGGGTGAGGGCTGGTTGGGGAGGCGACTTGGCTGCCCGGATGGAGGGACCCCAGGGAGAGAAGGTGGCCGGTATCCTCGGCGTCCGAGTGAACCCGGCGAACCTTGCGCAAAGCCTTCCACCAAGCGTTCCAACGTTGCTCAGGCAGATCGAATACCTTCTGGTGTCCCTTGGGGAAGATAGGAGGGAAGATGAAGACTTGGTGGCGTTTGGACGCGTTCACAAACGAAGACGGGGTCATCACCTCGCCATCGGGCCCTCGAAAAAGCGTCGGGTTTACCGAGAGTTGTATTCCGTGGCCCGCTGGGAAGTAGAGTACGTGCATCGCCCATTGCTCGAGGTTCTGGCTCTTGGAGAGTTCCGGGGGATTGAGCGTGGTCACCGACGCCCAGGCTTCGAAGTATCGGACCCAACGTGCAAGAAGAAGTTTTCTCGTCTTTCTCACCGCATGGTCCCACTTTGGGGGAGGATGGCAAAAGTATGCCCACCAGATCCAGATCCAAGGGCGACGATGCTGGTTGGGGGCCGGTCTGGACAAGGTGAAAGGGGTTGATTGGTTCGGTGCCTGGAGGCGAATGCGGATGTCGAAGCGGTGGCGTGTGAAGCAGCCGTCCGGGGCCCGGAGCTGGAAGACCCACTTCGCGTGATCGATCGCTAGACGCCGAGGCAGATCAATCAAGCCGAAGCCGCCGTGATCGAGAGGGGTGCAGAGGCGCGACCGGGAGACCTTCAGACGTCGCTGAGTACCATCCGAAGCTCGACCGTGAATGGCGAGCATGACGGCCTCCTCGATCTCCTTGACAACGCTCTTGGGGGCGGGGAGGAATCGGCTGTAGTACAGGATCTTTGTGTAGCAGTAGATGTTGATGATCGAACACTTGGCTGCATATGGGAGATCGTACATCGGAATTGAGCGTATCCGAGCGATGGTCGAGGCCTTGACATCTTCCCAGCCCGCATCCTCGGCGATCTCCACCCCGACCTGAATACCAAGGTAGCGAAACTGCGAATCGCTGAGACGCCAGGTCCCGAGATCTGGGGCGATCGGCCGATCCCGAAAAGCTCCGAGGGGGTAGAGGAAAGATTTGGCGTTGCTGAGCTTGCTGGCACTTGCCCGTTCGTAAAGCTCGATCGCCCGGTTGAGGTGGTCGAGGTCCGAGAGGTTGTGGAGTGCGCAGCAAGCGTCGTCGGCGAAGAGGAGTTCTCGAATGTTTTGGAGGCCCGCAATCTCGATGCCCTTGACTCTCAATCGAATCTGACAGGCAAAACGTTCGATCGCCAGAACGAAGAGAGACGGAGCCAGAGGATCACCTTGCCGAACGCCCGACAGGATGTCGAAAGCGGCAGAGAGCCAACCGTTGAGGAAGATCGAGGTGGATTGGTTGGTGTAGGTCGCTCGGTACCATTGGCGGGCTTTGGGGCCGAGGCCAACGGCGCAGAGGACTGCATCAAGGTACGTGTGGGAAAGACGATCGTAAGCCTTTTCAAAGTCCATCACCGCTAGGATGCCGGACACGGGTGTTGAGCCCGGAAGTCCAGGGTCCATGAGACACTGGACGTCAGCGATGTTCGTGCCGATCCAACGGTTCGGAACAAAGCCACGTTGGGTTGGGCCGATCAGGGACTCGAGCAAGGGAGCGAGGCGCTGGTTGTGGGCTTGCGAGATGATGCGCTCGTCCGCATTGATGAGCGATATGGGGCGTTTGTTCGAGAGCTGATCCCTCTCGCCGCGTTTGTGGATGAGATGGATGTGGGCGGTGTTGCGGGGAAGAGGTCCAGGCTGACGGGCCTCGGTGGGGATCGAGTTGATGACGTCTCGAAGAATCGGGCCAGTGGCCGGCCACCAAATGAAAAAGGAGCTCTGGCGACGAAATATAAGAATAGCCAGGAGATGTGGTGAATTTGTGGTCGTATGAGTGTGATTTTTTGATCAGAACCTGCGTTGGACGTTGGCCGTGTCGTACCTGCTCCGCTTCCTTGTTCCGGCCAGGGGTAGTATGTTGTTCGTCTCTTGGGTGGTTTTGCCCTCGTTGCGTGCCTCCTTGTCATCGAGATGAAACCGCGGTAAGTGCAGGGGACGTCGTGTCACAGTCCCCTGAGACGAGCGGCTCCCCTGAGTCGTGCGCCAATAAGAAGGCGGCTTGACCGCGCTCTCGATTCCCGTCCTCATCCTCGGTGTCGGTGTCGTCGTCCAAGACATCTCCTGGTAGGTCTTCATTCTGGGTACGAGGAGGGTGTTGTTCAGGTCGCTGTGCTACATGAAACTCGTCCAAGGTCATTGGTTCTGTCGTTGGGAGCGGGAAGTCGTGCGGTGGGTGAAATAGCTTGAGCCGGTTAGCGTGAAAGCGTCCGGCTACCGGCGAACTGTCCCCCAGCGACTCAAGCCAGACGTCACGTGCTCGTCATTGGGGTTCGCCGCGTCGTCCGTGCGTGTAGCAGGAGCCACCACATGGTACGGTCCCAGCCAGTGTGCCTGAAGTTTGCCTCCAATTCGATGTGCCTCAAGCCAAGAGGCATGCACAAGGACGAGGTGGCCCCTCCTGAATGGGCGGTCCCTTTCGTCTTTCGGAATGGCTTTGTTCCAACGTTGGAGTTGGCGGCCCTTGGCCTCCTTCCGGCGTGCTTGGGCGTCCAACATGGTCTGGTACGCAGTAGAGACACGTCCCTCTGCGTCCGCGACCATGCATGCTGCCCTCAGTGTCAGGTCGGCCCACGAGTGAGCGCGTGCGCGAGGATCTCGATTGCTTGCTCTTCAGGGGGTGCCCCTTCGGAAGGCATCGACCTCGAGAAGGTGAACATCAGATCCGCTGGTCGATATCCCGTGGTATGGATGATCCTATTTTTCATCGCGTACACCACCGCTTCAAGTGACTGACACCAGGGTGAGAAGGTAGTGGCGTCGACCGATCCAACTGTGGCGCGGGAAATCGCTTGCAGAATGCGTTTGTTGCAGTGGCTCCTTCCACGGCCCCGTTGGTATGCGGTGCATAGGGCGGGGTAATGATGCGGAGTATGCCCTTGTCTGCGCAGAAATCCTCGACGTTTGCATTCTTGAAATGAGTTTCCCCCATCGCTCATCAAGATCCGTGGCGTTCCAAAGGTCTTGATGATCTCAACCAATCCTTCGATGGTGCGTTTTGCTGTGCCTTCCCCTTTGAATTTGAAGGCCCATACATAGCGAGAGAAGAGATCTGTGACCACCAGGACTGATTTGTACTTGTTGGGGCTCACGGGTACGGAGAAGTAATCCATTGCCAGAAGGTCCATTGGTGCTAGCACTGTGATCGGCCATATCTTGGACCGGATGACTCGTTTCCCGAATTGTTGGCATCGATCGCAAGTGACAATTACTGGAGCGACCGATTGTGCCATTCCGGGCCAGTAAAACCGTTCAGAGAGGTGTACCACCATTAGATCTCTGCCTGCGTGGTTCAGCGATGTGTGCGTGTCTTCGTTCAACTGCTGTCGTTCATGGAGAGGGATGCACTTTTCACCTTGCTTGAAGAGCAGGACATCAGGGGCCCGGATTGCGTAGCGCCTAGCCAGCTGGCGGAGGCGGCCCTTCTCCGAGTGTGATGCCCCGGTGGGGAATTGGCATGTTGTCAAGAATGTCACCAATGGTTGAAACAGGGAGTCGTCCTTGTATCGTGCTTCCAGTGCGGTCAATGCCGTTGCCTGTTCAAGGAACATGACTTGGTCTGCCAGCGCGTCATCCGGCTGAGTTGGGAACATCGGCGTGGCCAAGTCGTTGCCCTTTTCCGCCAGAGCTGTCGCTTCCGCCAGAAGAAGCAGCTGGCGTCGCCCTGTACTCTGGATGTATTCGTCCCAATCTATAGGTAGCTTGGACTCCGGAGATATCGACTCAGAAGATTCGAGGTGCTCCACGACTCGAGACAGCTCATCACAAGCATTATGCTGTTTCCCTGGTTGGGTCGTGAACTTGACAATATCCAATGCGAGGATACTTTTCCTCCACCGGACGTGATTATGGTTCACCTTTTCGTTGGACAGAATGCCCGCCAACGCAATGCAATCCGTGACAATCTCGACCTGGTTGCCAAAGAGGTACTTCTCATACTTGTCCGTTGCCCACTTGAGACATGCTAGCTCGAGCAGAAACGCTGGGTACGCTTTCTCAGCTGCCGATGTTGCCCTCGAGGCAAATGCGATTGGGTTGTCATTTGATATGTGTCTGTGCCTGTGGTATCTGCGCGGATGCGCGTGCGTTTAGTCATTAGTCACTTTGGTATTGGAGTTTGATCTGTTTAAGTTAGGGAGCGCACGGGGCTTTCTTCCCGCGCGGCTGTTTACTCTTGGTAGCTTTCTCATCACTCGCTCTACATTGTGGTCCTGACTTCTCGGCGTCGTGCACCCTCACCTACCGGAAGGCTTTACTTCCGCGCTCGCATCTTTTCTGCGATATGGGTGGGTCCTAGTCACCATTTCTCCTGTTCCGGAATGGGCGTACGTGAAGCGTTGTGACAGTGTCACGGCGCCCATCCCCTTCTTGCTGGCGTCCGTCTCAACAATGAAGGGCTGGTTCCAGTTTGGTGACCGCAAGATGGGGAACGTTGATAAGGCCCTTTTGATTGCCGAGAACGCCTCCTCTTGCTCCGGTCCCCATTTCCAGTCCATAGGTCGAGTTGAGTCATTGCCCTCTTGTAAGCCCTCTCGCGGTCGAGCCGTCCTTCCGGCGGGCAGATTGTTCCACTCGGACATCACGTGTGAGTGCCGAAAGAGGCTCGGAGATCGCCGCGAAACCCTTGATGAGTTTACGATAGTACCCCGCAAGATTGAGGAAACTCGAGACCTCCCAAGGTGTATTCGGTTTGGGCCAGTCGATGACTGCTTGTACCTTCGCCTTGTCAGGTTCTCTGCCCTTGGCGGAGAGGTGGGATCCGCACCATACGGCCGACGACTGCGCAAACGTGCATTTCGCGGGGTTGAGGGATAGCTTGTGTTCTTGGCAAGTGTCCATTATGAACCGAATCCTTTCCAGTTGTTCGTCCAAGGTGTTGGTTGAGGTTGCGAGATCGTCCATCCAGGCTTCCATAGTGGTACCAATCGCTGGGCCAAAGGCGGTGGCAATGAGTTCACAGAATGTCGCGGGGGCACCCTTCAGACCGAAGGGCATGACAACTGCCGTTCGAGCGAAACAAATAAGGTGCAGAAGCGAACAGGCAGTTCTCTCGCCTACTCCACTCTAAGCGCATGCGCGCCAGGACCCGGGAAAGCTCAGCCCAATGTGCGTCCCCGAAAATGTACTGGGTCAGGAAGCCGTGGTACGGCGGTACGCTATCGTACGGCGCTACCCTCGCGCGAGAGACTCGGCGCGGTTGTCACGAAAATTCGATGAGTGGGAGGGAAAAGGCGAAAATTAGAGAGAGTAGCGTATTCACAGTTTCTGGAACCTCATGTTGTTGTTGAGCCCCTAAAACCGGTGTCGGGATGCCAGAAATACGTCACGTGATCGACGGGGCATCGCGCAGCGTAGCCGCGCCCGCGCCCGCGCGTCAACGACAGCGAGACCACGCCTGAGATCTGTAGAAGAAGTGTCATGCAAACCCACGCGCTTGCTATATACATTACTAGGGCTCGGGGGGCGCGGAGCGCCCACCTCCCTGCGTAAATGAAGGTCGTTGCGAGCTCCGCCCGCACCTCCCGGACCGTGGGGGGGAGAAGAAAAGATCGGCGCGCGCGCGCGGCTGAGAACCTTATTTAGTCGTGCATTCTTTTATGTAGATGTAGAAATCCTAAACAAACTGATCAATAGTTCCCCACCATATCAAAATTCGACAAAAATTGTAGTCGGGCTGTAGCTCGACTTTTATGGTCCAGAAAATGCAGAAAGGGTCGTGCATGAGTTATGATTGGGACGCCGATACCACAGGCAGGTGCGGCAGACTCAACAGTATACTGATACATTCCACACTTGCGGCCCTCCGGCCCGCAACACAGACAAAAACAGCGATTTTAGGTACATGGGTCGCGGATCGACACTTATTTTTTACTAGTTAGGGTAATGACGACTGATTTACCAACCACACTCGTTTTTTCTCATGGTATTGACGATCACGGTATGACGATTTTACGATGATGAAGTCCATTCTGGACTTGGGAAGGAGGATGTGAGGAGTGCGCCCCTCCCACGGGCCTTGCCCACAACTGAGACAACTTGCTCTCCTCTCGTTTGAATAGATTTGTCACAGTACCTTTGGATAGTCTCTCTTTCCTTTAGACCTTGAAGATGACTTAGACGATTTGGATCAACCTGAAACGACCAGAACACGTAAACAGTCTATTGTAGCAGTTCTCGCGACCTTTGAGGGATCAAACCCTTACAGAAGCACTTGTGACTGCCATGTAGACCACAGGAACACCGCCCACGTCGGTCGGCCAGCGTACTGACATTAAAGGTGTGCGGGTGTGAGTGTGAGTGCTGTAGGTTGTCTGTGCGAGAATTTGATTGCGGCGAAGATTGAGCGAGGGGGTTACGCGTCTTTAAGAAAGGAGAGCGAAAGAAGAAGAGCGGGCCAATTCGAGGCAGGAAGAAACGCTCGGACCCTCGGTAGGTGCAACTGTGAGCCCCGACTCCGTCGGCGCACCTCGTGAGCTGCGGCCCATCGAAACAATCATACACGACCAAAGTGGGCTGGAAAAGTAGTCGAACGGCTTCTCGTGCCACCGCTTTGCTTGATCACCAACTAGGTCCGACGGAGCAGTCAGGTCTTTACTAGTGACTTCCTCTTCCATTTCAGAGAACAAACCCCCGAGCGCGATGCCTTCCTACATCCACATATACTTCACCTGAGGATGTCACGACCGCAAAATTAGAAGACGGCCATTCCCCAACAGGGACTTGGGCGTCGCTTCGCGTCATGCATGTACGCAGCTTAGATCGATTTCTCGCCGGGGCGTCGTCACCGACTCGGAGGGCCTGTGCACAACAACCAGGTGCGTGCACACACGCGACAAAGATGGTGCGAGCAAATTTTCGGTTTACATAGATACATTGTAAGCAGTGTTTATCGACGGCAAAGGCACAGAAAAGTCGGCGTCGGGGAGGCAATCTGCGCGTTCAAGTCGTAGTGCCATGACCTTGGCCGACACCGGACGCCGAGCGGCATCGGGCGAGTCGGATTCACTCGAGCAGAACAGTGCTTGCATGGGCCCTAACTTTTTGGAAAACCCCCTGGGAGTCTTGCTCGTGGAATACGAAAGCCACGAAGGTGTTGGCTCAGACTCGTGCGTCATGGCCCCCGGTGTGAACGCTAGGCTCTATGATCGAAGCGCTCCATCGAAGCGCCATGTGTCGGCGCGCTGCTGTGCCGCGCCCGCGCCCGCCAAGTTCACTTTTTCGTTCGAATTTTTCCTCCACCATTCTCTCGGTCTACGCCTTGCAGAAAACTCAGCACACCCTAAGGAGATAAAAGAAGTCCTGGATGTTCGGCCAAAACCGCGTACGAGGCGGTTTGTTGCCGGACGGCGTTTTCTCACGAAAGTGGAGCCCGCATCAGTCTTCAGTCTCGATCCCATCGTCAGTGCATGACGTAGCCGAGCTGTGGCTCCCCCGTCTTGGGCTCGCTGTGAGCTCGCTTCCCTCATCTATCGAATCCGGGTTGAAAGAGATGTTTCCGTCGCCGGCCCTCTCTTTTCTCTCTCTCTTTCCTTCCCACCACATCTAAGAAGCCCAAGTTCGTACACCAACCCAAACCAAATAACCACTACTATCATGTGAGTACTCTGTGCTACGCCTTTGACGACAACTTCGTGCCGACGAAGCCCCCCCCCCCCCCCCCCCCCCCCCTCTCTTGCCCACCATGTGCTTTGCTGACTCGGTCGGGCTCCACGTTGTCGTCTACGGCTTTCTTTGCTATACCTGGGCATCCTACCCCGACTCTCATTCAGGTCTTCCGCCACCAACAACACCACCTCCGGCAGCATCGCTGGTCAGTACCTTCCCGTTGCGTTGTGTGCAAACCATTCCTCGTCACTCATCGCCGCCTGCTCCTCTTGCTCGATGCCTTCCTCTCGCTTCCGTGCACAGACACCGTCTCCAACGCCGCCAACTACGTCAAGGAGACCGTCCAAGGTCAGTGCAAAACCATATTCATTTGTTTGAACTTCAAAGCAAATGCTAACGCATTGCACCTACCCACAGAGTACACCTCGTGCGTTCCGTCCCGGTCTTCTTTCGTGGGGACATCACCTCATCACAACATCGGGTGGAACTGATATTCTTTCTACCTCTACAGCGCATCCTCCAAGGAGGCCAACAAGCAGCAGATGTGCGTGTTTCTTTCTCAGTCTTGCCGATAGAGCGCATACTCCAGCCGCTAACAAACGGCCCCTATCTTGTCGACCACAGGAAGAACTCCAACGAGTCCCTCGGTGACCGTGCCTCGGCGTGAGCAGTATAATTACCTCATGACGCGCGTGATACATTCCGGGTATTAATGCAGATCCCTTATCCCGCCACCCATAGCGGTTTGTCGGCCGCTTCGGACAAGATCGAGGAGTCCGGCCACTCCGCCAAGGTGAGCTCGGATAATGATCAGTTCCATGAATGGTTCTTGATGGCTCACTGTTATGTCATTCCATCTTACACAGGCTGACGCTCACAAGGAGACTGCCAAGCACTAAGCAACTCGCATTGTATTGTCCGATTCTACCATCCTCGTGCTTCCTGTGCCTCGGCCCGAGTACTCTGTTTGACGAACTGAACCAAGCTGCAATCGAATTTGATAATTGAATTGTTCAACGTCTGGATTGGTGAGAATGAAGTCTTTGAAGTGTCTTGTTGATAGGTGGAATGGATGCATAGAATCTTCTGCTGCGTTGCGTCCAATCGTGTTTTAAGAGTTCATGAGATTGCGTCCTGTCCCTGTCGCGACGAGCGTAAGGAACTAGGATTGCGGACAAGTACGTAGCGAGGTATCGCAGAATACATGCGACCAGGCTCGAGCACGAAGTTCACACATCACTGTTACTGCCTATGATACAATCAGTTGTGTTGTTTGCTTCCGAACAGCAATCACAAGAATTGTAGAGTTCCGTCTTGCCCAGGCGAGGCCCGGGCGATGGACGCCCTGGGCTGAGTAGAAATCAAATCCGGGAAAGAGGCTGGGGTTGCAGAAGCGAGTGATGTGACATAGTATAACAATTGAGTGAGATGTGGCTGTAGATACATAAAGTCGATCAACGACTTGGTCCGGAATGAGTTCCAATCTCTCCACGTCCACTCCGCGAGAAAACCATCCTTCTCAATACGCTCTTTCAACTCCTCGCCCTTCGGCTCCGCAGCGAGGCTCGCTTGCCCTGCTGGGCGGCGCGGTCAACCACAATGTCCGCACAGAAGCCCTCCATCTCCGGGAGAGTCCCCTTGGCTCGCTCCAGAACCTTTTCGTAGCCAAACATGCAAAAGGGCCTCTTGACCGTGAGGAGGATCTCCATTCGGAGTTCAGGCTCGAACATATCCCACGCAGCGAATTCGCTCGCACGTCGAGAGTGGTACCTGGAACACATAGGGCAAGACGGCTACGGCTCAGTACAGGTGTGGCGGTCAGGTGAGGAATCCAGGAACGGCAAAGGACTTACGCTTCGTGGGATTCGTCGTGCTCGACCATGCACGCCAAACTCTCGAGTGAGGGAAGGTCTTCTTCCGGCAGCAGGAACGCGAGCAAGCCCATCATGTGGGGGATCGGCGAGGCCTTGAGGTCCTCGTAACGCATGGTGTGCGTCAAGATGGGCACATCGAGCCAGTACATGGAGTGGTCGGCCCATCGCTGTGCCATGTCGAGCATACGTTTGCCATGTACCTCCCCGAACTTGCCACCTTCAATCGCGGTCTTTGCGTTGTGTTGCAGGTAGCCTTCGGGGGTGCGCCCACTGTGCTGGAGCTGCCACCACGATGCCATAGCGTCGATGGGATTGCGAACTGAGATAGCACCACAAACAGATATATTCCTCAGTTGTTGAGTTCCGAAACGATCGGGCATTGGAATAAATCGACGTACCGAGCAAGAACGTTTGATCGAAGGTCTTGAAATAGTCCAGATTATTTTGGATGGCCCCCTTGGGAAGAGCAGGGAAATGAGTCTGTGTGTCGCAACGAGAGGGAGGAGAAAAATGTTCAGCGACAAGCACAGAAATCCGCATACAAGGTGGTCTTTCGCCAGCCTCACTTTGACAAAGAAGTTGGTCTTGTGGTCGCATTCGCCCGTGAACGTTTGACTGAGCTTTTGATCGCAGTCTGTCGATGGAGAAAGTGTAAAGGACGCTCACGTAGAAATCAGCATTCCGTAGCAAAGGATACCGGGCGACGGCGCCGAACAGTCGCAACTTACACACCGACGACGTCTGGTAGCCCGTGGCCCTCTCCACTAGCGACCTCATGAACGAGTTACCCGAGCGAGGGAACGAGACGAAGCCTGTGCGCGTCTCCGTCGAGTACGGGACCGTGTCGATGTGCCCGCACTTGGGCTTGACAGCGTCGTGGAGCTGCTGCGCCCATCGACCCCCTTGCAGCTCGACCATTTCGGCCGACTCGGCTGCATTCACCTCGGCGAGCATCTCTTCCTCGTGCGCGTTTTCAGTGTTGTCCGCTACTTCCTCCGCGGGGGCCGAAGCCTCCGGCGAGTCGTCAGCCGCGGTGTCGTCGAACAAATCAGTGGTCTCTTGGCTGGGAAGGTAAGCTCCGTCGGCTTCGGAATCGGTCGACTGGGCTTCCTGCTGCTCGATCTGAGCCTCGGCCTCGGCTTCGGCAAAGGACTCGGCGGCGCTGGGATCATACTTATCCGTGGCGGAGCTGGCGGTGCTGTCTTGGGCGGTGGAGCCCATGAGCCACGTAGGCGCATGCTCAACCCATTTCGTCGGCCATTCCTGCGCCTTTGAAAGCGCACCACTCGATTGCAAGCTTCCGCTTGAGAGGGCAAAGGGAGCGATGACGATGGCAAGGGCGAGAGGGACGAGTACGGGGATGAGATATTGCAAAGTGACTTCGGGGATGATCCAGTCCCCAGTCGGTGCGTCAGTCCCAGTTGAAATTGCTTTAGGGTAAAAACGTCGAGTGCAACTCACAGATCTTGATGTGTGACGGCGACTTCTTCTGAAAGTCGTGAAGAGGTTCCTCAGCCTCGTCCTTGAGGGCCTCCTTCTCGTGGATAAGGTTGTCCGATTCTTCGTCAGAGTCTTCGGAGAAGACGACAACTCTGGGCAGGGCCTTTTCTTGCTTGGGCGGGTCGAAGGACTTGTTGATTTTGATCCAGATACCGCTCGCGACCCAGCCGACACCGCACCATCCCTCGATGCTGACGGCGCCAAAGTTGCCGAACAAGCCGGCGTTGATGAGGATTGATAAAAATTGGCGGATCGTCATGATCAACGAGCTTGTCAAAGCGCCCTGCAAGTACGATCCAATCGCATCAGCACAGTCGAGAACGATTATGGTAAAGTCATCCAACGGGACGGATGTCGTGTGCTGCGGCGGACTTACAAAGGAAGCGATGGTGTTGAGAAGAATGATCAATCCGATCGCACTCGCGGCGGAAAAGGTGAGGATGTCCCAAACGAGCGCAGGGCTCGTCATGAGCAACACCACGTTGGGCAGTAGGGAGCCGGTGGTGCTCGACAAGAGAGCCACAACAAGGGCAATGCCGCCAGCAAAAACGTTGGTCCAGATCTTGGAGCAAGTGAAAGCACAATTAGCGACGACGGTCAAACTTCTCTTCCGCGCGGAGGGGTCCGAGCTCACCATCTGGTCGAGCACGGGGGACTCGGGCCCGAAAGGATCAGACGACGGGTTGCGTCCGAACACTTTCTCTTGCGTCGTAGAGACCATTCCGTCGAAGAACAGGTACGCGATCAAGAAAAGTGCCCCAATAAACCCGTTCCACGCCGAAGGCTGGTCAGTCGAGGTCGAGAGGTGCTTGGGGTTGGGCGGCTGCGAGAAAAGGTACGTCGCGCAGCTGCGCACGCAGCAAGGTTGGCCAAGGCGCAAGGTCAGTGTCACCGAATGCGGAATGCAAAAAACTGAAGCCACAAAAAAAGGTGCACGTACCCCATCAAGATGACAGCGCCGGCGACCCACTCCCTGCGCTTGTGTTGCTTCTTCCAGACCACGGCACCGACGACGAGAACAGGGATCATCTTGCTCGTCTTGGCAAGCGACTGGGTCGTGTACGAGACATACTTCAACGCCTCGTACTGGGAGGTTGTGCTAAGGAAGTTAAATACGGCGACACTCGCGTAGGCGACCATCGATGAAGCTGGCCGCAGTCGAGCGGAAAAGCTGCCGGCCTCGGGCGTTTGGCGAGATTTGAAGAAGAGGATACCCAGACCGACCGAAACACTGATGACACGGTTGGCGACAATGAGCAGCGAGGATGAAGTGAAGCGTTCTCCGTTCGGGCCTGCGCATCGTTCGAGAGACCGGGAGGCATGGGGTGACGATTGTCAGAACAGGAAATATACTAGGCAGAGCGGCCGCGCAGTAGCCAGAGATGGGCTCACCGTAAGTCGACTTCATGATCTTTTCCTGTTGGGAGAAAACATACAAGATTGGGGTAGAGTGTCAGCCCGAGTACTCCGGTATTGAGCCCAGATTCAAGCTCTTCTAGCCTGAGAGACCCATGCTCAAGCGAAGCTCCTGACGCGAGCGCCGACGCGTGACTGCCGCGGCGACCGGGCGCTTCGGATCAGAACGAGCCAGATACATCTCGAAAACAACACCTACCTGGAGTACCCCATACAAAGAGTAGACAAAGATCAGCCCTGCTCCATGCAAGAGCAAAGACACGCGTACTGCTGAGATAGCCATGGCCTGTGCACAGGTGGAGGTGGAGCCTGGAGGTCGCCTTGGCTGAGGGGCTCCAAACAAAGTCGTCGAAGTTGTGGCGACGTGAGGTGGGGATCAGATCGAAAGGAGTGTGGTTGAGACCAATGTAGGAATCAAATCAGGCCAGGTACAGACGGAGCGATGTTTGGGTTGTGTTGACGACGATTACAAGTGTTCAAAAGCAGAGGACCTCGTTATAGGCAGGGCAGGGCCTAAATCAGCCGAGCGTTCTGTCGACGACGCGTTGACGTGACGTCGCGTCCGTAGCCCAACCCCGAATTACTGCGCAGCGCGCGCTCTGGGCAAACCCAACGACCTCTCGTCAACGCGCGCGGGCTCGCGGCCAATATCGCCGAGTGCCGCATTCTTGGGCCGATGCCGGACAGGGCCTTGAGCTTGCGGAGTCGTCTTTCGTCTTATATAATTAGGGACTTCTCTTTCTCTTTTGTCTGGGTTTATTTTCCCAGTTCTGCATTTGATCTGATGACATTGAAAGAATTTACTTCCAATCCAGCAATGCAACGTATGTGAGGATTTATTATAGAACCTTGCTTGTAAATGTTCCCAGTGACGCCGCACAGAGTTACCGGAGCTGCCGCAGAAGGTTGACACAGAGTCCAATTGGGACTTAGAGTCGACGAATTGCAATAGCCTGGCAGCAGTGCAAAGGTCTAAGGGGAAGTGTTGAAGGTGTTAGTAGACCTTGCACTGATATCAGGGGCCGGATAGCTTAGTTGGTCAAAGCTTTTCCAATGAATGGAAGCGACCCAGGTTAGACTCCTGGTCCAGCCGTTCTTCTTCTTTTGTTGATCATTTCGGGATCATCGTTGATTCCAACAACGTAGGTACCTACTCCTAGACCGAGGAGAGCAAGGATTCTCTCGGCGGCGGCTCGCGACGCAGAATGTTCAATCCTAGTAGGAAGCCTTCTTTGGCACGGGAGCTTTCTGCTCCACATAGCAAATCTCGAGCGATAGTGACCAACCTGCCTTATGATCGGCAGTATTCCAGTCTTATCGAATTTATGTTAGCCTACGGAAGTACTTACTACACTCGTCGTACAACAGACGCTGCCAGAACCACCCCGAAAAGACTCCTCAAAGTTTGACGCGTGCATGAAAGTTTTTGGCTTTCTCGAAGATCGTATTGAGGTGGTTGACTCGATATCCGTCTTATATCTGCAGCATTGAACAGGCAAAGAAGAAGTGACGCTGCTGCTAAGTACCAGTAGGCATACGTACCTGCTAAATTATCTACCTGGGTAAAGAACTCATAGAACTGTGAGTTGCTCTCATGAGTGCCTGAGTGGTCTTCGGACACCGTGCGGCCTTCCTGTTATCGGATTAGCAGATCAGAGATAGACGCCTGAACCGGCTTCTCACTGGTAAGCACATCCGATTTCCATAGATCTCTTATGTTGTTTGGCTTCCATAATTTGTGCTAAAACGTTGGTATGCTGCAGATGTAGGGCAGAGCCTCGGCTGTTTCTTCCGTCCCAGTCTAGGTCACAAGATTGGAGAATTGTTTCACCAAAAACAAACGTAGAGGAGCACGCCTTGATCAAAAGACTGTTTTCGAAGGCACAAGGAAGTGATTATTCGGCTGCGGCCGGACGATCGGCTGGCGCCCAACTCAGCCGATCAGGCCCTGAAGCCTTGCGAGCACCGAGCACAAGAACCTCTTCAGCAAGCCGCGCGGCCGAAAACGCCAAGCATTTTCAACCCTCTGGCTCCCTCTACGTCGCCCGACAATCGCGCTTCGCCAATCTTCACCCCGACTGCGCAAACGCGCACACAGCACTTTGTGATCGTAGCATTGGTCTGACAAATCACAAGGTTTGATACACCCTCGAGGATTAGAGCGACGTCGATGAGCCGTTGCGCTCTCCTGGGCAAAAGTTGGCTTCCTTCTCCCGCTGGCCGTGGCCCGTGAGCCGGGCTGACCAATCGGAAGGTCGTGCGCTTTCAAGAACCCGCTAGCAACAAGCGAAAAAGAACTTGCTGCCGCAGTTGTCTCTTTTGTCAATGGAATGATTGACGGGACTCTTTTGCCTCTCATGCCGCCGCTGCCGACTCCCCTAGCTCAAACAACCATTGCTGCAGCATCTGCCTGCGGGCTCCAGGACCGCCGCACGGTCGGCGCTGCAGAGTGTCTTTCAAATGCGCTTCGGGCTTGGGACGAGTGACGTCGCCAAAAAGCGTGTCCAGCCGAACGCCCCATCAGCACAGTTCTGTAGCGTGCAGGGACTGCTGCGAGAGTCACTAGTAGTGATGTGGAACAATCCCAAGGGCAAGAACATTTTATACGCAGCTAGCAAAGGATCCCCTTTCTAGAACACTCGGTTAGGTATGAGAAGCATTCTACTTCGAGGGGACGGTCAACAAGAACAGAGCCCTCCGTATATGTCTATATGGTATAGATACCCTACGCAGCACGATATCATATTTATGGAATAGAAAGGTTGCCCTGCACGTCGTTGTAAGGGATGCTGTCAGTGCTCGGGGCGCTCAGATGGGTGGCGAGAAGCTCGTAGCCGAACGGGCGAACAAACTGACCTCGCGAGTGAAGGTGAGGATGTGATCGCCAAGAGCGCGCATAGAGAAGCCGGTCTCGCAGTACACAAAGTAGTCTGACGCAACACGCATCGGAAGATCTCACCGGTCAGCATCTCGTGTCACCAATTTCTTTCGCCCGCTAGGAGGCGGTGCAGCAACGACCATGACTCACAGATCCATTTTCGCTTGAACGTGTCGATGCCCTTGCGACTCTTGAGCTCGGGGTAGGCCTCGTGTAAGGCGGGCACGATCTCGTCCTCGAAGGTCGCCTCGAACCGTCTTCGCCATTCGCGAAGGGTACGTGCGTAGTCTAGTCATCGGAAGGTGTCTTGCGTCAGATCTAGTCAAACACGACTAGTAGGAGGGGGCCGGCCCACGAATGACTTACGAGGTCCAATGTTCTCGATCTGCTCGACGACGAGCTTGCCCTTTGTGCCTTGTAGCAACGAGTCGACGAGACAAGTCACGGACGGCAAGAAGCCACCGGGGAAGATGTGCTTCTGGATGAAATCAACAGACCTGTTCAAGAACGGTTGAACCGAAGGAGTTAATCAACATAATGCAGGTGAGAAGTCCACCGAGTCCGAGTCCTTCACTCACTTTCCGTAGTCCTCGAAGCGGGCCTCGGGCATCGTGATAACTTGCACGACGGCCAATCCTCGATCTTCCCTCAGTACTCGATTGACGACTTCAAAGTAGGTCGGCAGGAACTCGCGGCCCACGGCTTCGATCATCTCGATAGAGACGACTCGGTCGAAAGCGTTGCTGGAAGTCAGGGCACTGAGCCACGTCAGTGATCGCTGCCGATCAGCAAGATTTCAAAGGCCTGCTTAACTCACTCGAATGATTCTGGGAGGGCACGGTAGTCGAACAAATGAACGGTAATCATCTTGGAGAGGCCTGCTCGAGCAATCCTGGCTTCTGCGAGTTGCTTTTGCTCGATTGACAACGTCAACGTGTCAACGGTGCATCCGGTCGTCCTGACGGCCTGTGAAGAAGGTGCAAATTGGTTCAGTGCAGACTCCTCGATGGAATGAACGCTCTTGTGCTTACCTCGATGGCAAAGCTTCCCCATCCACTTCCAATCTCCAAGACTCGATCACCCTTGCTGATCCTCGCACGTGCGATGACCGTTCGCAGCTTGCGCATCTGGGCCACCTCGAGCTCGTCGACGTCGTCCCGGGGTGGGAACTCGCGGTCACCGACGTGTATCAGATCACCTTCAACACCACCTTCCTTGGGACCCCAAATGGCGCAGGAGTAGGTCATATCGGCGGACAAGAAGGATTCAAACATCCGGTTCGAGATCTGCCGAAACGAGGGCCGATGTTAGCAGCTAGGTCCAAACTGGGAGGCACTCTGAATGTGATACTGACATCGTAGTGAGCAGAGATGTTGGAGATGGCATTGCTAAGAGAGTTGGCAAAACGAGAATTGACGATCGCGTTGAAGGTTGAGAATATCTTGCCCGCAAAGCCAGTCGAGAGCTCATTCAAGCTCGATCGGTTGATGATGAAGAGCTGTGGGTTTTCAATCAAGTTACAGTTAGCGATTGAGAAGCAGAAGTGACTGAGGTGTGGGTTACTACCAACCTTGAACAGAGCGTCCAAATCATCAACCTCGATATCGCCGTTCATGTAAGCCTCGGAGAAGCCCAAATCGGCCAAGAGCAACATCCTGACCCAGAACGCATCGTTGAGCACCGTGATCTCAGCCCGAATCTCGTCCCTTGCCGGGTTGGGTTCCTGCTGCTGCTTGTTCGGGTTCGGGTGTTCTTCGTTGAAGATCACGGGCGTGCCAAAGGTGAAGATGCCGTCTTCCTTGGTGATGACTCGCAATTGACCTGGTGCGGGTAGGTAACGGATGCGAGAGGTCAGTAAGATCCGGTTCCGTCTTTCACGTTGGTCCAAAGTACCCGACTGGTTGCCGGGCCGACGGATAGGAGGTCGATTCTCGCGCCCTTGAGCCTTCTCGGTCGATTGCGATCGGCAACGAACCCGAAGTGGGGCAGGCGCGGGCGGGTGCGGGTGCTATAACAAGCTAGCCTCCCAACGACTCGATCCCAGCTCTTCGAAGTCGAACCAACCAACCTCTCTCAATATGTTCCATCATGCTGATGATCGCGGTCCTAGCGATGACGACGAGCGGGGTCCAACTCTTGCTGAGCAACATGTCCTTGCCGCCGTTGACGAGCCGATCGGCGAGGGACACGAGCTTGCCTTGCTCGCGGTAATTCTTGGTCGAGAGGTACGACGACGCCATAATTTAATTCTGAGTTGGGGGTGGGTATCCGAGACGGCAGGAAGTCAAAAAGGCGAGGCTGGGGATCGATTCCAAGCTTCGACGTAAGGTGGTGGGGGGAGCCCGAACTCGATGGCCGGAGGGACGGGAAGGCACTCAGAGTCGGTCGACCGCAAATCGGCCCGGCGCTATGCCCGACTTCCCGGTTCCGCGATCATCGACGTCCCGATGCCCGTCCACCGTCTCGCCTTCTTTCGTAGCTCTTGACACCGAGTAGTCAAAGTTTTGATTAGCTCATCCTTTCGAAGCGAGTATGTCTGAAAATTCAGTGTTTTATCAAAATGCAAGATCCATCCACCATGCTGAGCTGCCGGCGTGCCGCTCGTCCCCCACGTGGTCACCCCGAGCTGCTGCTACTGCCAGAGACAAATATAGGTAGCCCGCGCGGCGAGACAACTGACCGCTCCCCCCCCCACCTCGTGCGATTACGAAGCGACAGAAGACGGTTCTTTCTTGCGCACCAATAATCAAACAAACAGCTCTTTTTAGGTGAAGTACCCCTGTACCACCACCACCCCTCTACATGTATTTGCCTTCCGGTCTGGCATACCCGAGCCCCGATTTGGTCGTCCCCGTCTTCAGTCGGTTCCTCCCCGCGTACTGTTAGACGTGGGGGAAGAAAATCGCTGTTAGTTGGGCTGAAACTCCCGAGAAATCTCCTCCCGACGATGAAGCTGATGACGTACGACAAAGGAATCGATCAGACTGGCAACGGTCAACACACCACCAACGATCGCACATGTCGACGTGAGGAAGTGCGCGAACGATTGTCGCTCCTCACGGTGGATGACGAGCATCGGCGAGACGTCGTAGTTGAAAAACAGGCCTGTGGGTACGAAAATGTGACATGGGATGCATTAGATGAGCTCGCGCCGGTTGAGTCACCATCTGCGTGTTTTCTTCACTCACCTGGCACACCAGCGTAGCCATGGGTCGTCTGATGCCCCGAAGAGTCCTTGCCGCTCTTATCGCTCACTGCCGTGTCAATCCGACGGGTCAGAATTTTTGTCAAGCTTCAGCGATCTCCAATTCACCCGATATACTCACAGTCTCGCTCATACTCGGTGACCGAGTATTGATGAGTCCTCAGCTCGCGACCATCAAGGAAAATGAACTTGGTCGAGACGACCTCTGAGAAGTTACAACCCATATGCTTGTCAGTGCCCACAGTCTTCAACCGAGTGCTCCTTCATCGAAGAGGCAGTACGTACTGAGGAAGTACTGAATCATATAGTTCGACTCCTCGATGTGAACCTTGACTCCATCCAGCGGATTCACGATCCCCAAATCCTTCTTGGTTTGTTCCAAGCTCCTACCACCGACACTGACGAACTCCTCCTCATGCTCAGAAGCGAAAGAGAAATGACGAATATGATGACCGAAATCGTGTCGGTTCCCGTCTTGGAGGTAAGGGACGAGGTCGTGGACGTGCATCGCGTTGGCCTGGAACGACCGTCCGGGCGAGAGGTGGAAGTTGCCGATGACCTTGTTAACGCGCACTTTGCCGGCGACGTTGCAGCCTTCTTCGGACTGTTCCTTGATGCGATCGGTCCATCCTTCCGATACGCACTGCGAGTAGGGTACGTAGCGTCAGCTCGCGCTCGCCCAGTGCCAGCGGTGAGATCTTGAACTACTGACCTGTTCAACCTTGTCCGGGTTCACGAACGACCACCCTCGCTTGACATACGACTCCCTGACGTCATCGCAAGTGTTGCAGCACCCAGGTCGGTCGCCTTCAGTCGGCGGTACACCTCCGTAGCAGTTTCCGCCTGCGCGATATCCAAAAGATTTGAGCTAATGCGCGGAGCAGTTTCGAAGGAGGTGGTGCTCAGGCTCAGACTCACAGTAGTTGGGATCCTTTGTCTTGGCCTGTCGCTCGACATCACCCGTCAAGCCTGTTCCTTTCGGTCCATCGATCACTTTGCCTTCCTTTGACAGACGGGTCTTGGTCATGTCGTGGTGAATGTCTGCGCGCGGTGTGGGCCGAACGGCACGAGGTTAGCGTTTCCAGGTGTTGGATGACGCGCTTTTAGAGGCAAGAAGCAGCTTGTTCACCATTTTGGTGCTCTCCTGAGATATCCATGATATCCACACTCAAAACTGCGGTCATGACCAGGAAGAGCTCGTCAGCACGTAGGCCGATTGATTTGGACATTGAACTCGCCCGCGCTCTCGTGAGTCAACGTACGGTAGCAAGGCACCCTGGGGAAGTCAATATCAAGATTGACGACCAACTTCTCTCCTCGGGACTTGTCGACCACGACCGATGGTTCCTAGAACATCGGGGACGAGTGCGACCGTCAGCTCCTCGTTCGGGTCGAACGGGATACCAGACGCGTCGAATTCGAGCAAGCTTCGATCGCTTACCCAGTGTACTCTCCGATAATCGACGAATTCGTATATTGTCAGAGCGAGGATGATGCTTAGCGAAATGAGGGTTACTGCAATCCGGCGTGTCGGCCAAGGGAGAAGGGAGGTTCAGTTACGGGGCGAACTTCGTGTGTCTTGAGCCTGACAGTGTGGGGTGGTTCCCACGCACAAGCTCCACCGAATCCCGTCTTGATCTTGACATCTTCCATCGTCTGTATGGGGAGCAGTTCGCGTCAGCTCATGCATCGGCAACAACTGCGAACGAACAAAGGCGCAGGCGCGACAGGCCGACTTTGTAAGACTTACCTTGCCAAACGCATCCAACCCTCGCACCGAAGTAAAACGTCGTCCCATATCGACGACCCTGTTCGAACTCTTGGGCCTAGTGGTCTGAAGCCGTCGCGGTTGCGAGCGTTTCTTTCGGATGATCCAAGGGAAGCACGCGCGAACCTAGTGGAATGCCCGAACGACGGAGCGAGCCGAACGGAACACGTGTTTGTCGTGTGAGTCGGGTCTGGAGGAGACAACTGAGCGGATGAGGAAGGCCAAGCGCTTACGGAGGACGAGTGAACGGATCGACCCAGTAAACAATGCTGGGTGCGGATAAGGTCCGTGGACGATACGCGCGGCGTCGAGAGACGAGGACGTGAACGAGGGCGAATTGGAGACGGACGGGAAACGAGAGGCGGCACAGCGGCTCACAGCGGTGGCAGGCGGAGGCGCCGGCGCGTGGGCAGGCGTGGGCGACAAAGCAAATGGCTGGGCTGACGGCCAGGCCGAGGCCCTCTATCAAGCGCGGGAGGGGGCACTGCAGGTACTAAGGCTCATTACTATCGTGTTGTCATATGCTTGCAAGAATTTTGCACGACGTCACAAAAGGTAGGAAGAAAGAACTGAAACAGAAGATGCTTATTAGGGGGGTGATGGTTGACACCTTAATTAAGCATCACCCAAGACCCGGTCATCAAATCCACCCGGCGGCCCAGGCGCCCGTTCATCCTGTCTCACCCAGCAGCGATATTCTTCATTCGACGCCGAACGCGATCAAAGCGTCATGCACAAAATGATGGCTTTGCGATTATACCTTCCACCTGGGTAACAAGGAATACAAAAAAATACACGCAAACAGAACCGAACGAGGCAAGGCTCTAAGCCTGTCCACCGATGGGTTGGGCGGGTGATAGCAGTAAGGATACAATGAGAGAAAGGTGAAGTCCGGCTGGCGTGACCTCTACGGTCTAAGTACGGAAAAAGATGACTACGATGGACCAAGTCGGGGGTTTATCCGAGAGACCTGTAGGGGAAGATTATAGAGCTCGTCAGTAAGCTTGTTCCGGCAGCGTCTTCCGAGCCAATAGCGGGCTCACCATTCTTGTGCGATAGAGCTAAAGGTCGCTAGCCTGCACATCACATGATGAGCATAGTCAGTCCCAAGACGTCCGTGAGCACGAGCCAAGCGCGGCGACCCACTCTTTCTCTCGAGCGCAATCTATCCGCGGTAGCCTCAGTTTCCTGCCCCGCTCGTCCATTTCGCTCCGGGGCAGATTGATCGTCGCACCTCGATGTCCTCTCATCCATGTCGCTGAGGGGTTCCATAAAGGGATTGGGGCGGGTCAGCGCTGGCTCGCTCGCTCGCTGGGTGTACTGGGGCGTGCTCACGAATTTTGCCAAAACCGGATCTTGAGGTAAGGATTTGGAAATCAGTGGCTGTAGTGGAAAACGGTAGAGCGGCAAATGTCAGCACGTCACGCGCATGTGTGAAGCAGCCCGAGTAGCCAGCGATGCGCAGACGAACATGCAAATATCCTATGCAAACAGGGCAGAGAGAGAATCGAACCAAGTCAGCAGTCACCCCGAGAGACCGTTCCACAGCGTAAAGACGCGGTTTACGAGCTCACCATGCTTCCGCCACGCTATTATACATGTCGGTCAAATCCTTTTCGGCCTGGTTGGGATCGAAAAGCTTGTCCCCGAGCTGCTGCATCTTCTCGTACTCTTTCTGCACAGGACCACTTCCACCATGTTCCCCATGAACCGGCAAGAACCCGGTGACGACGGTGCCGGGGAATTCCTGCAGAGCTTGCTGGCGCAGTGCGCCTGAGTCGGTGATGAGGTAGAACAAGACGCGTTGGCCCGGTTGAGAGTAGGTCTCTGCGACCTCGCGCGCACATTGGAAAAACTGCGAGTGGTAATTCATCGTGTTGATCGCCGCATCGGTAGCTAGGTTGGTCTGTGAGGAGACAGGAAGCAGCGCCGCGTCAGCAGCGTGTCCACGGCTCCAACGTTGATCAAGATCAACTCACCATGGCTCGATCCCCCGTTCGGATCTGGAGTCCGATGCTGAAGACAGACGGGAGGGAAAAGTACGATGTGTATCGCGTGATGAACTCGAGCGAGCTCGGTTTCGGTCGAACGATGTAGTTGAGCAGGCAGCGGTAAATCGTTTCTTCCTTAAGGCCCATGTCCAGCAGACCGAGACCCGCGTGATCGTACTTGAACGCTCGGAACAAGACGCCTCGGTTCAAACCCTCCATCTGAAGGGGAGCAGTCCGAGTATCAGTGGCTCTGATGCGTTCGAAAAGGGGACATCGTGCATCGCTCACCTTGATCCACGACTCGTTGGCGTAAGTTTCATGGAAGTTTGACCAAAAGCCATCTACACTGGGGCCCTTCATGTTGTGGCCCTCGATCACGGCAGACACCGGCAAGTTGTCCGCATTGTAGAGCGCTCGGGGTGCGGTCGAGTGGGCGCGGAAGCGAGTGGACCAGTCGACGCGCGGCGAGTCGAAGACGATGTCGGGTGGGATCGGATGCTCCCAGCCGAGGACGAAAGCACGTTTGGTCAAGACCGCGAACAGGAACGTTGAAGACAACCCGATCAAACTGCGGTCGAGAGCAAATCGTCATCAGTGTGTTTGTTACCAACTCCAGAGCCCAGAGTATGACCTACCGATCCGCCAGGCCACCGCAGACACTTCCAGCTGAGCAAGCGATTTCCATGATTCGGGTGTCGCGCTGTCCCGTCATAACCTGGTGGGAATGTCGCAGAGTGTGAGCCCAAAAAAAAAAAAAATCCGAGACAGGGGGCCTGTAAATGACGAGACGCACCTCTTCGTGCAGTTTTGCGTACTCTTCCTCCCAGTCGAACTTGGGACAAGACCCGTAGGATTGCCCCGTCATGGCCTCCTCGAGCAACTGCGAGAATCTTCGGGTGAGCACAACACATGTGATTCAGCTTTTCAGTCCCGAACATGAAGGCATCACAAGCTCAATCTTGTATCTGGTCTTCACTCACTTTGGCCAAGATCCCCCGTAGAATTTGATGCCGTTCTGCGACGTCCACTGCCGGCGCCACTCCTCGTCCTCATCCCCCGATGAAATTGGCCGCGGCGGATCATCGGCGCCGAGTCCAATCCCTGTCCCTGATCTGGTTTTCAGCCGCAAGGTCCTGGTCCAGTCTCGGAGGTTTTCTTCGCTCTGATAGACACGAACCAGATCGTTGAGAAGCGATGTGAATCGACGAGCATAAACGGTCAGCTTGAAACACAACCCGGATCGGAAGGTCTTGCTTCCACCAACACCGCGACGCGCCAACTTACAGGGGTCATCTGATCCAGCCGGACCTGCAAACTCTCGTGAACGGCAGGCGAATCCCACTTCCAATTTCTCAGCCACTGTTCCTCTTCGGTCCATTGGATATTCGCCTCTTGGGTGTTCAGCACGCGCCTCCCGTTCGTGCGGCGGCCCCTGTTGCCCGCTAACGCGGGCCAGGACAGTCGACCGGCGCGCCAGTATTTGGAAGCGGTCGATTGCGTCGATTGAATTAGGTTTGAGGCGTGGTTCGACAGAGATCGCTCGCTTGTGTAGGCAAAAATGCCCAACACCAACATGGGGAAAACGATCACGAGTTGGCGTCGCGTCGGGAAAGCCATTTTGATCGACGACGCGAGCGACCCGACCGAGCGACCGCCCGAAATGGTCGGCGAGCCAGGCGGGGAGAAGGTTGTCGGCAGCGACGCCCTGCGGGCCTGAGCACCGAGCAAAGGCTCCCCTGAGCCACCACGGCTCATTGCTATCGACGACATGACCGATCCGTGAGATGGTCTATCTAGGTGAGGTTGCGGGAAAGCGACAGCGTCGTTTGGCGGCAAAGCTTGGGGTTTGCAACGAGGAGAAAGGGTAAGCTCTCGAATTGTGACACGCGACACGCGGCGCCTGCGGCCTCCTCGGAGGTTCCTTCGCTCGCGTACCTTAAGCGCGTTTCGACGCGACGCTCCTCTCGGCATTCCGGAAGCGCTATCTGCTCTTGGGCGGATGCTACAGGCGACACCAAGGACGCGACATAACGCGCTCCTCTGATCTTTCCTCCTTCCCGACTCGACAACTATTTGTTCGTCTCGCCTATCTTTTTGCGACGGCGGGCTCGATTCAGTCGGCAAATTTCCGCCTCAAATCACGATCAAAAATTACAGCCCGTCATCTTGAATATTGAACCGCAAGCTCCCAAGCAGCTTGCCGTCGCTCGTCAGGCTTCTAAAAATTATTCATATTTATTCCACCGGCGGTGATCTCGAGCTAACTCTGATGTAGCGACCCCCAACTTTATTGTCCTCGCGCTCCAGTTAGGGTTTCGGCTTCGCTGCCGTGCGCGTCCGTTCGGGCGGCCACAGCACATACAAGCGCGCGCGGTACAAGTGCAATGTCTGCAGATCGCAGTGGTGTGCAATGCTGTTTCTACGTTCGTGGCGTGGCTCGCGGAGCGCCAAAGTCACCTCTCCCCTGGTCTTGGAACGCGTCAGAGACAATCCTTTCGAATTGGGCAAAGTACAAACATACAAAGCTGCAGTAGTGAATGGAACAGAGACGATTGTCGTCAAACGAAAACGACGAAACGGAGTGATAAACGATCTAACTAAGGTAGCTGGGAGATAGGGGAGACGCGAGCGAAGGCCTCATTCGATGACGACAACATCGGGTTCGCGGCGGTTGCTCTTGTTGTTGCTGGGGGAGGCGGTGCTCTGGGTTTTACCGGAATGACGGAGGGAAGCCCGAGGAACGCGTTTCGATACCGCTGGTACGACAGCTCGAGGAGTTTGCGCACTCGGAGGCATCTCCATCTCATCGCGTGAATGATTCGGAAGGTCCGGAAGGTCCGGAAGGTCCGAAGAATCCGATGACTGGCTGATCTGACGACGATGCCCGCTCTTCTTCGCGATGGGTGTGCTTGAATTGCCCCCAGATACGACTGCTGATCCATTGGCCGGCAGCGCAGACGCCGAGCCCACCTCCGACGACACGGCCTGACGCTTGTTAGGTGGCAACTCCGACTCGGCTTCATCGCGAGAGCGAGTTGAACGCGAGGGATGGTAAGGCGCAGAGGGCGGCGGGAGGACGGATTGGTGATGCTGAATCGCATTGGTTGTGCCTATCGAGGCAACTTCGAGCGGAGACGAGTCGGGAGCAGGAGCAGCTTGCCCAACTTCAGTGATCATCCGGTACGCCTCGTCGACATTGATATCTCGCGAGGAATCGATCGTGGCCGGAATTAAACGGTTTGCATTGACTGGGGCGACCGTCGGGGGAGCAGGCGGGAACAGAGCCAACGGCCTCTTGAAGGCGGAAGTACTCGCCTCGGCGGACACAGGGGTCACCATGGGAGCTCGCAGCGCTGCTTCGCGCGCTGTTAGTCCAGTGGAAGTATGTCGAGGAGCACGGGGCGGAGGGAAGATATGGGTGATTGGGACGGAAAGCTTGTCGTCGAGAGGCCTCATGCGTTTGGGGGGCGACGCGCTCGGCTCGTTGGACTCGTCCCCGCTCGAAAGGATGATCTCTTGGGCCTCCTTCTTCTTCCCTTTGCCGCTTTTGCCCGCAGCGGCTTTGCCCTTCTTCCCGTAGGTCGTGACCGGTTTGCCGTTCTCACCACCAGAGGGCCCATCGGCTGCCACGTCTGGTACCTCGGAGGTGGCCTTAGGCGTCTTCTCTTTCTCGACCTCTTCCACGCGAGTCGCGGCGAGAGGAGCGTCATCACCCAAAGTCCGCTTCACACGGGTCGATGGAGGCGGGTTCGTCGCCTTGGCCTCGTCAGGGAGGTCGGCCATATCGTCGCCATGTTCTGCTCGAGTCTGAGCGAGTTCAGCGGCCAAGCGAGCCTCCTTCTCCTCGGCTTTCCGCGCCGCCCGCTCCAGACGTTTGCGCGCCTCTTCCTCCTCGAGCGGTCGACGCATCTCAGCCCATTGTTCGGCGAGCACCTTGACCTCTTCCCGCAGCTCGCCACGCTTAGATTTCGCGGCGGCACCTTTCCAGATCGAATCTCGCTGTCGAAGCAGTTCCTGCAATTGGGCTGCTTTGTCCTCTTTTGACGAGTCCTTGGCTTTCTCTGCACGGGTTTTCTCGTCCCGGTATCGCTGCACAATGCGATCGAATGGTTCCGGGTCAGGCTTTCGCTTCAAGTTGCGAGAGTGACGCTGCTGTCTACTTACGAGGATGTACCGGAGTCGATCATCCGGATCGACGAGGAACTGCTCGACGAAGTGGATGAGGTACAGTCCACAATCACTGCAGTTGTCTTGTTGCGGTACCTGAAACAAGCAAAAAGGTTTGAGGCAACAGGCACTACTCTGACCGTCAGAATGCTTTGAATGAATACTCACATCGACGGCAAAAGCCTCGGCATGAGATTCCACCCAGCTTTCGGAGATGTCGAGGCCTTTCTTCGCCAGAGCTTCGCGCCGGAGGTAGTCCTTGAGATTTTTGCCCACAGGTCGGTGCGCGTCGCCGAGCGAGTCGAACGTCATGATGTAGCATTGCGTCGTCACATCCATAGGAGGGAGTGGGGTAGCTTCATTGTCACTTTCACCGATCGTCAGCTCAGCCACATCGTTCTTCGCTTGTCGTGGTGGCTGCGGTGGTGGTGGTGACCTCGTGCCAGGTGGTCGAGTCGACGGCGAGATCGGCGTAGGGGTGCGCTTGAGTGGCTTGCCTGATTGTGCGGACGTGGGGGCCGAGAGGTTGACCTTGGCCGTAGGACCGACGAGAGCCTTCTCGACAGCGCTAGAAGATTCGGCGTCGGTGTCACTCGAGCTTGCCAAGACCTCGTTGCGGGAAAGCTGGACTGTCTCGGCTGCAGTTCCGCGGTTCGGCACGGACGCCAGGGTGACCTCGCCATCGGTCAAAACGGTTTCAGTGGTTGTTGCTGTACCGTCTTCATCCTTTCCAATTTCTATCTTGACTTCCAGACCTTCACCGTTGTAGAGGTTTGCATCGTCTGCAAGTTCATCAATCTCCATCGCACTCGGGTCCTCCTCGGGTGTCTCCTCGACAAGCTCGGCGGCAACATCCACCACGCTCTTGTCGGTTTTGAAGGCCGTAGGCTTGGTGGCTTTCTTGGACGCTCGCGGGATTTGGAAGAACCGACTCGTTTCTACAGGTTCTTGGAGATCGGGAGGAGGCACGTCGGGCTGTTCGATAGTCGTATCGGTGGCCGATCCAGCGGAGCTGCTCACGCCCGATTCGGTGGCCATGGCATCGGCCTTCTCGAGTAGACTGTGACGGGTCTTGCGCGTCTGCTTTGGCACGGTAAGATCGCCTTTGAGGATCGCACCGGGGTTGTACACGATCGCGAGGTACCAGTGATTCCTGCAGAGAGAAGACAAGGGGTTTAAGCCACGTTGCATGGCGCTCGAACGCTTGTAGTGGCTTACTTTTCGTTGATCGGGACAATGACGATCCGCTTCTCGAACAGATCAAACTTGGCCGTCCATTTGGCGACGGAATCGTAGGTTTGCCTACGAGGAAGAGACTACCATCAGCACCGAGGAAGTAACGCATCGCGGGTTGCGCGCAAACTCACTGTTTGCCCAATCCCCTCCGATCAAGCTTCTTGTAAAAGAACGAGTTGAACATATGCACCAAAGGCGCCAACGGCTTGCTTCCCTCGACGAGTTTGGTATCTCGCTCGACGAGGTTGAGGAATGCGCGCTTGAGACCGTACTCGATCAAGGTGTCGTTCAAGTATTTGCCATCCACGAGTCGCTTCGTGTCGCCATGCGTGACGGAAACGACGGTCTTGTCCCCCTGCAAAGGGTACACCAGAACGGTCCTCTCGAGCGGTGTGCCGTCCTCTTCAATCTGCCAAGCGTACCGCTCATCGACTGTGTCGGCCATTGCTTCCGCGAACCTTTCTCTTGCAGCTTCGGCCGATTTACGAGGTACGCGCTTCGTCCGTTGGCCAATCGAAATCATCCCATTCTCCAATTCTTGCGGAGACTCGCCCCGCTTCACGTTCGAGCCCGCCCCATCTCGATCCGATGTTTGCCTCGTTCTCGGTGAATTTGCCAGCGTGGACGTAGCCGAGTCGACGTTGACGAATCCTGCACTTTGCCTACGCGTCGACATGGGACGACCGCTCGAGACGGCCGTGTCGAACATCTCTATTCGGGTGGCCATCGCCGAAGATGAGCTGCGCGCAAGAAATGAGCACGGGTGATCCGAAGCTCGAGGTGAGCTGCCGTCTTCGAGATAACCGAGTTGGCGAATCGTATGGACTTACGTGGTGAGGGCGGAGTCGACCCTGATTTGATGCCTATTGTATAAGTGCTTGGGCCAATCGCGCGCCACAAGATCAAAAATTCGGCGGACGGCATCGGCTTCGGGCAAATCTCTGAGTGGCTCGCAGATGAAACGTAGCCACACGACGATTTGATTATTTGGCGTACCCTCTGTGGAGAGGGATGATGAGAACCGTCCAGCCTCGCGTCAGTCGTGCCCTCACTGACAAGTGAAAGTCCACAAGGGCTACAGTTTGTAAACTCACCTCGTCGAAACTTGCAGGCGTGCGCTAGCTTTGTGGCGGCGTCCGTTGCACTCGCGGACAGCTTGATGGCAAGCATGGGTAAGTTTTTATTGTCGTCGAGCTTTTCGAATCCTGATATATCGCTGGACCTCAGGTAACAGACATCATTGTCGCCGCAGCGAAGGGTCAACTGCTGCAATCCCGCGACTCCTTTGCTGTTGTGCATGATCCTGCAATCTCCCGTGCTGGCGATTCGATAAGGAATGCCGAGGGCTTCGACGACGAAGACCATCGTCGCTACCGAGGTAATGTCCTCCTTGGGTTTGTTGGCTCGACGAGGTATGAACTTTTTGGACGGTCCAAGGATCAAGTCGTTGCTGGGGTTCCCGTCCCCGTTGACGCTCCGTACCGACGCCGGCAACGGTGTCGACGAGGCTGGTCTGGAACCATTTCGGGGTTGCATCCTGTTGATCACTGACGCCTGTTTCTTAACGTCGACGTTCTGTCCGCCAATCACCTCTTGCGCGTGTCGAGCACCTTCCCCGACCCCAGCGTGCCCACGAGTGAACGGCCCAACGATGGGAGTGCTCTGATCACGGTCGCGGTGGAAGACCGCACGTTCGGCTTTGTCGGGCATCGCTAGCGCATCCGGTGAGCTCTCCTTATTGTTCAATCTTGAATCGTTCGAGGGTGCAGCCGAAGTCGACGCCCTGCGCTGTCCGTGACGATGAGAGTGTTGTCTCGGCTTTTCGTCGTCGAACCCTTCAATGTCGTCTTCCAAGTCCTGATTAGGCTCCTCTTCATCAGATGATATTTCCAGATGGATTTTCGATGGTTCCGGAGGTTCCGGAGGTTTTTCTATGGCTTTGCCCTTGCCCTTGACGTCGAGTTGCGGAGCTTTGCTCGTCGCGTCCGCGGTGCCCTTGACCTGGACTCCCGAATTGGCTCTTCGTTCGATTGCGGCTCCAGCAGCTTGCGACAAAGTTCGCTTTGATGTGAGTTCAGTATCGGGCGAGAGCCTTCGGGGTTCGGCTATGGGCGGAACGAGATTGGATGTCAGCATCAACAACAGCCGAGAGGACCAGAACGAGCACGCCGGAGATAAATTTGACGGACAATCGACGGGTGCACCTTGTGAGATCCTGCCAATCCTCTTCATGCCTGCGACTTGGTCCGGCTTGGGTTCCCTATCCAGGGGAAGCGCTTGGGTGGGATTTCGCCGCGAAGCTGGGTTCGCTCTTGGGACGGCGCTTTGCATGGCCTGGTTAAAGATCTTGGCTACACCGAGGACACCGCTTGGCCCCAACATTCTGCGTCTCGTTCCAGCATTCTGGTGCTGAGGTTGCGAGTAGCTATGCGACGAAGAACCCGAGTTTGACCAGCCCCCATTGCCGGCTGTGTAACCGGAAAACTGACGACTCTTCCCCTTCATCGTCGGATCTTGGGGTGCGAACGGCACGCCCGACTTGTGGCCATGAGACATGTCCAACGAGGTCGATCGATTGTCGGAGCTGTGGGTACAGGTCGAACATGGGATGAAAGGATAAGAGAAAACCGATCAGTAAACATGTCCGACGCACGAAAGGATGACGATGATCATATCGACCCCAAAAGTCCTCCCGGAAGAGTGCAGACGTCGGGTGGAAAGAGTCTGACTCACCTTACGCTGTGATGCACGTCCCAAGCTCGATCCGCGTTCCTTCTCAAATTACCGTAGGTTGTAATTCTGTTGGACGCGATGCGATGGGTGAGGGGAGGTGGGGTCGAAGCTGCAGAGTAGAACGAGGCAGCTAAGACTTGACGATTCGGCAAGGGGCCTTGCTGTTGGATGGGACGCAGCTCGTTGCGGTCGATGCGTGGGGGTCCTCTTGAAGTCCGAGTTACGATAGGTGGTGATTCCTCCTCGTGATCGAGTAGCGTGAGGTCCAAGAGATGATGCGAAGAAGTCGAAGCCGTGGTGTCCGCTTGTGCCCGAGTCAGCACGGACGACGATGATCCGGCAGCCTGCGAGGCGACGAAGAATGACAATCGCCGCGGATCAGTTCGACGGTGCGCATCCAAAGAGTAATGCAAGAGTAGCACTAACAGATGCGGAAGTTGTTGGCGCGTTTGGGAAGCCAAAGTTGTCCTTGTGCAGCGACGAATGCGAGCTCATTCGGCTGGTCGTTCGTTGGTCAGCTCTGCTGAGCACTCCACGCTGTTGATCGGCCTCGTCCTACGCCCTGTCGTTTCCAACGGGGCAGGTAGGAAGTGAACGTGCTTGGCGATCAGCACTCAGAAGGCCAAGCAACGGACGCGTGTAGCCTGGCCGGTAGGCGAGCGCTGACGGCAACGATGGCGGTCGAGAACCAGTGACGAGCGCCGCGCGTGCACACGACTGCCGAGACGGGCTGGCCGGGAGAGGCCGGGAGAGGCCGGGAGAGGCCGGGAGGCGCGCCATCAGCAGTGGCAAGTCCGGAGTCGGGCCAAGTGAGGGCCATCGAGTATGCTGTCAAAAGTTTGATTGTCTGCAAAATTGCCTCTTTTGAAAGTTATGTTTCGGAGGTATTCTCTCTGGCTTCAGTTCAAAAGCCTAGCAGGTCTACTTCGCGGGTGGGCTCGGCTGTTCTCTTCGGCAAACCGGGCTCGGCGAATGGGTTCAACATCCAGACTCAAGCGCTGACTGTACAGAGGAGTTGGGACCAGCTACACCAGGCTCATGTTTCCCTTGTCCCTTATGTGCTTCAACGCGCTTCGCTACCGACTGTAGAGACACCCTTCACGATTGAGATCGAAGCCGAAAGTTGTCCGAAAATTCATCGCTTTGAAACGTTGCTGTGGGGCACGCGTCCTCTTGCGCGCAGCCGACCCCCCTTCAACGTCTCGCAACGTCACACCATGCGACTCCGTTCCCATGTCGACAAAAAGACGGGACCCGCGGTTGTTTCTAATGTAGAGAACGCAGAGCGAGTCAACCGTCGTCCTCAATGCACCTCGATGGCTCGCTCCACGGTCAAAGTCCGTCAACACCTCGATCGGCGGTCATGGCGCATCGATGGCGGACCCTCCCTCCGGAAAATCTGTCGCTATCGCCGAACACGTCGCTTTCGATGCCTGCTTGGCAGTTTATCAAGAGAAGTGGATAAATCCCTACGGTCCGCTGTCGGCACCGCGCGATCATTGTACCATCATTCGCTCAAAGCCGGCGCACTGGTCTGTCAAGCGTGGAGGGACACTCTGCACGACGGTTGTGCAGCGAGTTTATAGTTGATCGCCAGACAAGCACTCAACTTTTTGTACGACGGAAGGGAATGGCAGGCAAGTATTCTCGGCAAATCGTCGTAGCAGCTATCATGCAGGGCTATGAATGTGAGGATCTATTATAGAACCTTGCTTGTAAATGTTCCCAGTGACGCCGCACAGAGTTACCGGAGCTGCCGCAGAAGGTTGACACAGAGTCCAATTGGGACTTAGAGTCGACGGATTGCAATAGCCTGGCAGCAGTGCAAAGGTCTAAGGGGAAGTGTTGAAAGTGTTAGTAGACCTTGCACTGATATCAGGGGCCGGATAGCTTAGTTGGTCAAAGCTTTTCCGATTAATGGAAGCGACCCAGGTTCGACTCCTGGTCCGGCCGTTCTTCTTCTTTTGTTGATCATTTCGGGATCATCGTTGATTCCAACAATGAATACACCTCGTTCCCTGACATAAGGGACATCGTGGTCAATTCTCAAACGCCGCCTCCACCGGCTTAGTCAGCGCGCAGGCAACGTCGTCTTTGACGAGATCGCGATCAAGAATCTCCAAGGTGGAAACGGTAACGTGAGATCAACCATCCGATTCCAATAAGGAGCTCGAATTATTTGGCTGACCGCTTCTCCGAGTAAGATCCGACCCTCGTCATTGCAGAGCTTGTCAACCTTGAAACGAAACTTGATACCTCCAGGACTCTCAACCCGTCTGACGTCGAAGTACTGCTCTTCCTTCCCAAGCTCAACTCGCTTTCGATATCGCCCATCATGCAAAATACTGATCAGGTCTTGGCTCAGCTCGTCATGCCGACCCTCAAGGAGCTGAGCGTGACACGCAGGAACTCCGCTCTTGCGCCCGCCCAAGTCAATCCGAGCACTTCGAGCGGTTTTTCGAACGTCGCTACCTCAGTGCTAACGCAGTGTCTCTAAAGTCCCTGCGATACAAGGCTGTGACGTACGACCAGCTATACCCTGGTATCTGCACATGTCCTTCGAGTGTTCGCGCGCCAATTAACCGCGGCATCAGACGACGTCGGAAGGTTCGGTGCGCTCGACTCGGAGGAGTGCGGTTCCGTACTCCGTGTCCGAGAGACCTACCTTCAGACTCGGACTCGATCGTCCCTTTACTCCGCGATTTCTTTCACTTAATCCTTTCGAGCGTGTCGCTACGGAATTCACCAAGCGAAGCAGTAGTCGGATCAAGGTGTCTGTTGATCCAATTCTCGGCCTCGCTCATTGACTCAATCGAGAACACGACCATGGAGTCTCACCACACTCTCACCTCGAAACGCTCAAGTTCGACATGTGAATCCACGGGGTCTTGAACGATTTCAAAGATTCAACTTCCATCCCTAACCTCACGGAAGACTTCGCGCAAGACCAACAGCCGATCGCGCTTGTGTTGCTTTCGCGGGTCAATCGAATCATGGATCGATTTCGGGGGACGTTTGTGCATTGAGGATAGGGGATTCGCTTTCGAGTTCGAGCCAGAAGCATACCCGGCATAGGATGCGGCAATACGCCTCGGGCTGTACCCAGAAAGGCGACTGCCCAGGTGCCCGATCTAACTCTAACTCTCATCCTGTACGACGCCGCGATTCGCTGGAGTACAAACAAGTCGTCGAACGTTCGGAATTGCTCAACCGAGGTCGAGGACAGGGGTCGAGCTAGCTCGCTTGCGGTCGTGTTGCACCCGAAGGCAGATCGCCTTGGAGTCGACAATGAGCCTTTCCTATCGTGAAGCATGCAACGCCGCCACGAGATGCTTTGTTCCTCTTGTGCGTTTTGACTGGAATCTGACCTGGTCTAACCGCTGTCTGTCAGAGTCAAGACCCAAACGAGGGAAATAACAATGAGGGGATAGAACGAAGAAGGATGGAAGATCTACCCAACGTTGTACCGCACGAGATTCAACGTCGATAGCACTTTGAATGCGCGTGCGCGTGCGTGGAAGATGAAGATTGGGAAGCGAAGTGCAAAGATGGAATGCTGGAGGATGATTCGGGTCAAGGTGTGGGAACACTATGGATCGAATATTACAACTGAAGAAAACAGAAGGAGAGAGAGAGAGAGAAAGGCTACGAAGAGAGACTAAATACTCCGGCCACCGGATCTTCTATTTGCCGAGCCGGCACGTACGTTGAATGGTTTGTTCGCACATTGTTCGCATCCGGAGGGGCAGCCGCAATGTCCCGGACAAGTAGTTCGCATCCGGAGAGGGAACCATACTGTCGCGGATGAGGGGCTCGGATGCGAGGTGGCAATCGGAGGGGGAACCGTGATGTCTTCGGATGAGAGGTGGCATCCGGAGAGGGTACCGTGATGTCTCGGATGAGGAGTTCGGGTGAGAGATGGTTGCTTGAAGATCTTGACTATGACACTCCCCTTGCTTTTACCTCAAACTTCCTCGGTTGAGTCCTGATGGCAGACCAGTTGCTGCAAGATGCCTTGAACGCGAACCCAGGGCAGTGGGTCGAAATTCACACAAGCGACTCACCCGATGAACTGGAGCGTAGAGGGGTTGTGGAGCGTAGAGGGATTGTGGAGCGTAGAGGGATTGTGGAGCGTAGAGGGGTTGGTGAGTCGCTTGTGTGAATTTCGACCCACTGCCCTGGATTCGCGTTCAAGGCATCTTGCAGCAACTGGTCTGCCATCAGGACTCAACCGAGGAAGTTTGAGGTAAAAGCAAGGGGAGTGTCATAGTCAAGATCTTCAAGCAACCATCTCTCACCCGAACTCCTCATCCGAGACATCACGGTACCCTCTCCGGATGCCACCTCTCATCCGAAGACATCACGGTTCCCCCTCCGGTTGCCACCTCGCATCCGAGCCCCTCATCCGCGACAGTATGGTTCCCTCTCCGGATGCGAACTACTTGTCCGGGACATTGCGGCTGCCCCTCCGGATGCGAACAATGTGCGAACAAACCATTCAACGTACGTGCCGGCTCGGCAAATAGAAGATCCGGTGGCCGGAGTATTTAGTCTCTCTTCGTAGCCTTTCTCTCTCTCTCTCTCCTTCTGTTTTCTTCAGTTGTAATATTCGATCCATAGTGTTCCCACACCTTGACCCGAATCATCCTCCAGCATTCCATCTTTGCACTTCGCTTCCCAATCTTCATCTTCCACGCACGCGCACGCGCATTCAAAGTGCTATCGACGTTGAATCTCGTGCGGTACAACGTTGGGTAGATCTTCCATCCTTCTTCGGTCTATCCCCTCATTGTTATTTCCCTCGTTTGGGTCTTGACTCTGACACTGTCCAACATAACTCGATCCCGTCCCGTCTCGAGGAAGGCATCTAATGATCTGCTATGTGGTATCCCTCTCAACCTTTGTATTCAGAACGAACACTCTATATCGCTTCAATAAGACTATCCAAAAATCCATCTTTACTTCGCGCGTTCAAATTCTCTCAACCATCCTACTCCTTCTTCCCCGCCTGTCTTGCTTCGCCCTCCCCATTCAACTGTTTAACCCTCAATTCGCACTGTACGACAGCTCTCTTCAACTCGCCCTCTTCTTCACCCGACAAACCGAACGTCCGAAGGATTTCGGGGACTTTGGACATGGTGAGGACGACTTGGTTCTCTGATGAAGTTGTGGAGGTGGAGGAATAAATCTTGTCAAGTTCTTTGGAGGGGGTTAGGGATAACTGCGAGGTGGAGAGGAGGGTCGAGAGGTATTGGGACGCTTTCCACGCTGTTTTGAAACAGAGGGGGGAAAATTTTTGTGAGCTGGATTGTGTCGGCGTGATATACTGATGTCGAGCTTACCTCGGTAATGCGACCATGCTCGCCAGAGAACGTAGAAGAGACTGCGTGGAGGTGAAAGACAAGGGAGGCCCGAGAGTGAGTAGACGGTATATGGCTGCAACACATCCGCGTTCAACGAAGCTTACGGGAAGCTGTGAGAGACGACATCCCCTCAATCGAATCAGCAATATGCCTCATTGGTGCAACCAGTCGCACGGATGTCAGCTCACTTTGGTACGACCGGAATGATCGCGAATGGAAAAGTCAAGGGTGCGAATCTGCCCAACGAATGCGAACGGTCTACATCAGCCTCATCCCAACGCAGCGCAGACTTTTCTTCTCTCCCATCTCCCTGATCGCCAGACTCACAATATGCATTTATACATGGCCTTCTTATGCAACGGTTCCCGATGGTCCAACTGCTTCCGTAGCGACTCTTTCAACTCTGACTCTTTGAGGATCGACGAAGGGTAGATCACCGAGACCTGTATGACATGCACCCCATCGCAATGAAAATCAGTTGGAATTCCTCGTTTGCTTTATAGTTGGCGACGCTGGCGTACTTTGTCTTCTTGTCTTCTTGCGGCGACACCGTCGGAACCTGCTTTGATGGCTGCCCACGGTTTAGGGGATAGGGCGGGGTCGATCGCTTTCAATGCCCATTCCTGTGGAACATGATTAAAAGCCGATTAGTTTTCAATACAAGCTCTCGCAGTGTCTCCGTAAGGATCTTCGTGCTGTGAGAGGAGTGAGTCCTCTGTGTCTTTTGACGATCGCTCACCTCGAACTCGATCTTGTCCATGAACCTCGCTCCAATAACCTACCAGCCAACCCAACCAAAATCACGCCATCAGCAAGCTTCAACACGCCATCACTCCACAAAAAGAAGAACCTACATAAGCTCTCCTCTTCCAAGTCCCCTCGTCCGCCTGGCCGAACCCTTCCCACGTCCCACTGGCCCATAATGTCGCCCTCGTCAAATACGACAACTGCCTCTTGCCCACTTCTTTCTTACCCTCCCCCAATGAGGACCCTGATGTGGGTAATTGGGCCGAGGGGGAGTCGGAAGGTATAGGTTGGAGTCGTTTGGCTTGGAGGAGGAAAGAGGGGGAATGGTCTTTGGTTGGGAGACGGGTTAGGGGCAAGGCGAGGAGTTTGAGGTGCGATAGGGTGGACGGGTGGAAATGGGCCACAGTGGATTGGCGTAAGAGCCGGAGTGGTGTTGGGTGCATGATTGGGCCAGGGTCGGATCGCTTGCGGGATCCGGGGTGCAGAGAGAGCAAGAAGCGATCTGCACTTCGCGACGACGACAGCCCGCGCGCAAGTCGATGACGACGCGTCAGAAACCGGCCGAGGCGCAAATGCGCAAATTCGATCGATTTTTGAAGAGTTGCTCAAAGGGGCGATGTACTGCATCATCTCAATTTTGTTTTTTACTGCTTCTTTTACAACACATTCACGAACTGAATGGACGTCCTGAGGCCATCTGCCCGACTTTAAGCACCGCCACTCTAGAGAAAAGCACGTGCGCCAGGCCCACCACTCCAATCGATCTCGGTCGGGCAAAGCGATTGCCACTGCCAGTGCGCCGGCAACGCACCTAGCCTCTAGCCTCTAGGTCGGCCTCGGGTTCGTCAACAGATTCATCAATTGGCCCTTGTTCAAATACCTCAGATGAGTTCTTTCGGCCTGTCAAGAGGAATGTCAGGCTTAGTTATCAGCACTGAGCCGCTGTCGGAAGCGGTGAAGGACGCCAGAACTGACCAGCGTCTCCTTCTTGACGTTGTTCCAAACGCTTTCCTCGATTTGGGCCTTGACCAATTCGTCTGAAAGTGTCTTGTACTCTTGTTGAATTTGGTCCAATTCGGTTTGGATCTGTTCCAAAAGAGATGCCTTGACCGAGCGTCTGGAAAAATGAAATTTTCACAATGAAAGAATCAGCTTTCTGCCCTTTACCCCTTGTACACCTCCCATCCCATATAGGACAAGTCAAGCTCACATCTTTTCAACACTCCAATTATCTTCCTCTTCCTCCTTCTCCTCCTCAACCCCCTTCGTTTCCCTAACCTTTTTCAAAAACTCCTTCCTCCGATCCTTAAGCACCATCGCCGAAGGTTTACTCCCATCCTTCGAAGCCTGTTCTTCCGGAAGTACGACGTTCCTCTTTTTGGATCTGAGGCCTGCACCGGGGGCTAATTTGGGCCCGTTGATGGAGTGGGTTTGGTCTCGCGAGGGTTTGATGCGCTTGCGACCGCCTTTACGATCCGGTCGGGGCGGTTGGGAGGTGGAGGTGCCGAGGGAGAGGGATGTCGGGGAGGGGAGGGATGAGGCGTCGGGAGAGCTTTGAAGCCGTTTGCCTAGAGCTTTGGAGGAAGGCGGTTGTTGCGAGGGGGCGAAGCGGGTTGCGTTGGGGGTTGGGGGAAAGATACCGCTTGAAGCGGAGGTCCAGGTCGAGGTGGTGGTGGGGGTAGGCTCGACACGGCCATTCGCTCGTGATAGGGATGATGGATAAGCTGTACCACTGGCTCTCGCTCGTTCCTGGTTGATAGTTTCCCTGTCCTCTGTGATAGCTCGTGGCTGATGGCTGGTGACCGCTGGAGTTGCCTGGGAAGCGGGTGAGCTGGCGGCCGGGGAGCCGGAGGTCGACGCCGAAGTGGAAGCTCGTGATGACGCTCCGAGGTTGGGACGACGTTTTGTTGTGGTCAAGACCATCTTAAAGGGACGTTTGTTTGGAGAGATCAATTCGAGAGTGCTGGCAGGGGGTTTGGCTAAAACTGGCGTCCCTGACTGGACCTTCCAAACGAGCTCCGGCCTAGTCGATCAATCTCACACAGTCCATCGGGTGAGATTTGACTTGGGCCGACCTCGTGTGAGCTATTGAGAGTACACAGAACCGTGGCAGAAAGAGAATGGCAGGGAAGAATAGGGCAAGAAGGCCAAAGCCAAAGGGTTTCGCACACAGTCTCGCGCGATCACATGCGATCACTCTCCTCTGCTTAGCCTCTTTCCTCTCACTCGCTCCACCACCATCACTCGCCCTTACGCGATGCCACCCTGTCCCCGTCCCCGTCCCCGTCTCCCTCCCTCGCCCTCAACGCATGAACTCATCAACTCCCCCTTACACCGCATCCCGACTCTCTGGTCCCTCTACCGACCCCTCCTCCGACTCTCCTCCGTCCAGATCCATCCTTCAATCGAGTCTGGTGTGTTGACGGCTTATGTCAAGAGAGAATTCAGGAGGTCGACCAAGTTGACGGGCAGGGACAAGATCGGGGATACGTTGCGCAAGGGATACGAGGTACGTTTCATCAACTTCGCTACTTTCTCTCGGGCAGCGCTCGGGAATTTGTTCGGGTTCAAGACTTTACCTAGTCGGGAACTGATCCTTCTTGAATTGTGTTGATGGTTCCTTCCTTTTCAAAAAACATAGTTACTCGACCTACTCGAAACACAATCCACCTCCCCCACTTCCTCCGCCCATCTCCACTCCCTCATCCAGCACATATCTCTCTCCAAACCCCACAAAACCCCCACCCCACCACCACCCCCTCTCAAACCCCGTCTCACAAGAGGTATCCTCCAAGCCCAACCTTACCACCCTCCTTTACCTCGTTTGAAACCCCAGCCTTGGAGGTTGGGCGCTATGATTCATGAGAGGAGAAAGAGGATTGCCAAGAGATGGTCGGAGAGTGAACAGGTCAAGATTTGGAGTGAGGATGGCAGGGACGAGGATCGGTTCGAGAGGGACGTGCTTCATGGTGGTGAAGGGGAGGGGAGCGTGAGGGGTAGGGGTAGGGGTGAGGAACAGGTTTGGGCTAGGGAATGGTCAGAGTTGTGGGAGACTTGGAAGGGCAAGGCCCAGAGGGAGACGAAGATCAATGAGGTCAGTGGCCGTCGGGCAGCCCGAGAGAAGTTCTTGCGTTCCTTTCGGACTGGAGTTGGAGCGACGAAACAGCGAACTGATATTACACCATACTGTTGCTAATCATCCACAGATGAAGACGCCAAAGGAGATGCAAGACCGCGCGACGCGAGTCGCCAAGATCTCGGGCAGGGCTAGAGCGGGATACGGGACGATAGATCCCCGACGGACGGGGGAAGACTCGGCGCCGTTGGAGAGTCGGAAGAACCAGGGACAGGGAGGTGGTTAGCAAGGGACGAATGACTACGCTCGTATGATTCAAGGAAGCTTTTAGCTACGCTCGTATGATTTGAGGAAGCATATAGCTACGCTCGTCTGATTTGAGGAAGCTTATAAGATAATCCAATGCTCGTCGTTGCGCCGACAGTTAGAGGGCGGAAGATCGCCGACGAACACCGAACAGACTTCGGCATTAGGCGCCCCCACAACACGGGGGCATCCAGTGGCGAGCGCCATGCTCCTGACGAGCGGTCAACAGTCCGAATCACTTATTAACGAGTAGAGAGAATGGAGTGAGGGGTCCGGGACTTCTTACGCCGAAACACCATGCCACCAGGCTGAACCCTGACCCGCTGTACAAGCTCGGTGTCACGAGATCAGCAGCAGTGGGAGCTTGCCCCTCTTTCTTGATCTGGGGAAGTTCCATCGACCTCAACGTCTCGACGGTGTCCCCGAAGTGAGGGGGACACGCCTCAAACCCACTTCGAACAATTGATTGGTCATGGACGATCACCGCAGTCAGGTTTCACACGGCACGTGACGCAGATGTTAGAGGGTACCAGGTGCGGCCGGGCGGCAGAAGGCAGCGGCCATCACCAGCGTCCAAACCGGATCCATGTTCAACCGAATCGACGTTCCTTCTGTTCATTTGTAAACCCGGGACTTGCTTTGATCAGCCTGGCCTTCTTGGCCCTTACCCCAGGAACCGGGCCTCCGCATGAACCACTACTCCGCCTTCGTCTGTCTTTGCCCCACACAAATCCAAAACGGAAGCTGGTTGCGCGCCCGACGCCCGCTTTTGCTTTGGGCCCCGGCGCCGCGCTAAATTTAGATCGTCCGCGGGGGGGAAAAGAAGGGGAACGAACTGAGGACCGAGCCAGTTCGGGTCTAGAAAACGATTTACAGGGCACGGGATCATATCGTTTGGCGAGTCAAGCTTTCGCCATTACACCCTTTCTCTGTTCCTTCTTCTTTTCCTCATCCTTGTCCTGCCCATTCGCCCAAATCTCTACTGCCTCTTGGACCTTCGACAACTCCAACATCACCCAACACCATGTCTTCAGCAGCAGCCAAGCAATGGGTTGTGCGCGACGACGAGCTCGACGAAGCAACCGCTCAGAAGCAGCACGTCGACGCGGATGCCCTGCATCGGTTAAAGCACTCCGCCGACGGGCACCACATCCTCATCCCTCAACCAGACGATAACCCTCGCAACCCTTTGAACTGGTCCGAAGGCAAGAAGTGGGCCACGCTCATCGCCATCTCCTTTGCCGCGACCTCGCCCGATTACGTACGTTCTTTCTTCCCTCTACTCCTGGTGAACCCAAGACTTGATTTGAGGCGCTCCGACGGGCGGCGAGTGGCGATCGTCGCTTTCGCGCGCGCGTGACAAAACCCGCAGCACCTCTTCAGTGACGGGACTCGAACCGCGCCTGGCCGATACCTTCGCTCGGCGTCAGACTCTCTGCATGTGCCTACAATCCATGCTGACATCTTCGTTCAGTACTGCAGGGATCTGCAACGGGTTAGTTGATGCCTTCACCCCTTCGGGGCCGTTCGGCCAGACTCGGCGAACCCGAAAGACATCCGCCTCCTGTATCGGGGAAACATCACTGACCGGAGCCGTATTTCCTCTCTCTTTATCTCTCTCTCTCACACACACACACACACACACATACAGGTGCGACAACTCTGATCCCCCAGGGTATCGATTGGGGCCTTTCGCCCAACTATGTCAACCATTCGCAAGCCGGTAACGTAAGTTCTCAGACCCCGAAAGCACAATTGCTGCGCCAGCTCCGGCGTCAGGCGAGATTTCGAGAGACTAACCGGCTATATCCGCGCCATTCTGGCTCCCTTAGGTCTTCATGTTGGGTGCCGGAGGTATATTTGCCGTCGCCTTGTCGAACGTGTACGGCCGCTTGCCCGTCGCTTTCTGGATGTTGGGGCTCTCCGTCGTCTTCGCCGTGCTCTGTGCCGCCGCCCCCAATTTCAACACCTTCTTCGCCGCCCGTATCTTGCAAGGCTTCTTCTCTGCCCCTTGCCAGGCCACCGGTTTGATTATCGTCAGGGATATCTACTTCTTCCACTCCCAAGTCAGGAAGGTCAACATTTGGTCGGGTGAGTCGTGGTTCGGTTTCCGCGTAGATTCAGAAGCCGAACTTCTGGACTGACGCATGTCGCTCTACGAATCGAATCAGGTTTCTTCATTCTTTCGCCTTACGTCGGTCCCATCATCTCGGCCGCGATCCTCTCCTCGAATTCCAAGAACATTAAGCTCTGGCACTGGTCCTTCGGCTCTTACTCGATGTTGTGCGCCTTGGCCTTCCTCGGCGTCGTCCTCTTCGTCGACGAGACATGGTACAACCGCGAAATACCCGAACGGAACCAACCCCCCACCGGTGGACGACTCGCGAGGATGACCGGTATCGGGCGACCCAAGGGCTCGTCGACGAGGTACACGCTTTACGAGGCTTGGTACCGTATGTTCGCGGCTTTGGTCAAGCCTCCTGTCTTGGCCGTCTGCATTTCGTTCGGTCTAAACTTTGCTTGGTGAGTTCGAGGCGCTAGGCGATCTGAACGGCTCGGGAATCTCTCAGCTGACTTTTTTCTCCCTCTTCTCTCTCAAACCCAGGGTTGTCGGTATCAATACCACTTTGCCCATCTTTCTTGTCCCCCTGTTTGGCTTCGGCAACAAGCAAATCGCTCTCTTTTACTTCACCCCCGTCGTCGCTACGATCCTCGGAGAAGCGGCCGCACACGTCATCAACCCCCGTATCCAAGAATGGACCCTCAAGAGGAACCACGGGGTCTGGAAGCCCGAGAACCGTCTGATCGTCAACCTCATGGCGTTCCCTTTCTGCCTCTTGGGTCTCGTCCTGATCGGCTTCGCGTTCGAACACCACTACCACTACATGCTCATCAGTTTCGCATGGGGCATCTACGTCTTTTCCATCATGCTCTCCACCGCCGGTTACTACCAATACCTCCTTGATATCTACCCTACCGAATCTGGTGAACTTGCAGCTTGGATCAACTTCGCCCGTGTGATCGGGGGTTTCACCGTCTCGTACACGATCGTCGACTTTGTCAATTCTCAAGGAGCCATCAAAGCGTTCGGTATCTTTGCCGGTCTTTCGACGATCGCTTCGCTCTTCGTTCCGGCGTTGATGTACTGGGGTCCTGCTTTGAGGGAGGCTTACCCTTCGGTCGGTTTGTCGATCCCGTCCAAGACGGCCAATTTCGTCTCGTCCTCTGCTTCGGGGGAGAAGGACACGAGCAGCATTGAGAAGACCGAGGTGCACCAGATCGCTTGAGTCAGCGGGTGTGGCGTTAGTGGGTTTTTCTACTCGGAGGTTTGGTTATGTGTATCCTTTCCTTTTTTCTTCAATTTGTCTACGTGTATATGTTTTCTTGAGTCTTGTAATCGGGTAATCTGATTTAGTGCCCACTACTGCTGTCTTTTGGCGCGCGAGAAGTACGTTCTCGGCAAGAAGTGATCTTGCATTATGGTGAGGGCCTAGAAAGTACCGCGGAACTGAAATGTTGGGATATGTCAAAAGCACAGGAGATGATACAAACCTCTCGAAATCGCAACTGTTCGTACACGCCCCTTCGGCCGCGCTGGCCCCAAGCCCGTCCATTTCACTGCGCATCCTGTGTTCAAACCTCCCCACCCTCCTCTGCTGCCCTTCCACGCTCCCCTTCCCCTTCACCGTCCATACTCGACCTCAAAGTAAGCGCTTGAACTTCTTGCAAAACCGGTCTTCGAAGTACCCCATCCGGACCTGGACCCGATATACTTCTCCTCTGTAAAACGGCTGCGACCTTCGCCGGCGCAAGAACGGATTGGGAGCTATTGGGAGATCCTCCACCCATGGTCGTTTGGCGAATTAAGGAAGGCGTTATGGGTGGGGCCGGTTTACGTTTTATACCTAGTGAGTTGGGGTTCGATGGAGTAGGAGTTGGAGTTCGAGAATGCGGTGGGGGGGAGAGGGAAGTCGTTCGATGCGTTGAGGAAGGAGGGTTGGGTTGGAGAGTTGGACCTACGTTGGCTTCGAGGGAATGACGCGGTGGGTAGGTTGAACTGGAGATGGGGCGAAGGGAGGATTGGAAGGAATGTCGAGCGTTTCGAGGATTGGGGTTGGTGGAAGGCTGAGAATGGTTCAAGCGAGGTAGAGGATCAGTGAGTTGTTGCGGGGGGGTTTAGGCGTCCGGTATGAACTGACTCACCCTTTCCGATTGACCTAATTCATTCATCCCTATCACTGTAGCCCCGTCGAAAGAAGATCGCCAACCCGCATTTTCGACTCCACAAAGTCCACCGACGCGTGGACCACTCACAAATGGGGAACTGATCTTTCGATTACGAAGATCTTCGACGAAGCGGCTGGAGGAGGTTGAGAGGCGTTGGCGAGGGGAAATACCTGATTTGGTCCCTTGGTTAGGAGATCCGCGAGGAAGTAAATTGAGGTGGGTCCAGCTTTTTTTCAAGTTTTGCTTGACGGAGGAAAGTGGGGATGGGGGTGTTTTAGGAGGGCTGGGTTTCGGAATAGTCGCTGGCTTGGTCGTGGTCGAGGTACGCCGGGCGAGGGTCGTCAGACTGAAGCGACGGTGGGAAGCTGGAGCAGGTGACGGTGACGCTGGCCGATTTGGGTCGAAAGAATCTCTTCTCCCCGGGAAAGGAAGGGGATGGTGGACCTCATTGCCCCTCACCCCCGGTCTGCAGTCTCCTGACTGATCAGTCCTCGCGCCAGCAACTTGCTCGGGTCGCGTCGACTGAACCCGAGCAGAAGACGTTGACGGCCGAGGAGAAGCCATCATCTCAGCCCCTTCGTACTGATGTGGATGTTGAATCTTGGGTCGTTCGTTTCCCGACGATGATGAGGGACTGATCAAGATTTTGACTTTGAACTGCATTAAGAATCGAGGACCTCGAACACCCCTTGGCATCGGCGAGATCGGTCCGCTCTCTCCGGTCTGCGGAGCCAGGTCCAAACGCGCAGGACCGTTCATTATGGTCGTTGGGGAAGGGTTTCTGGATCGACGTTTTGTAGTGGTTGTATTGGGAAAAGAAGAGCGATGATCGTCTTGGACTTCGTAGTGCGCTTGCAAAGATCTCCTTCGTCGATCCCTCGCAGTTGAATAATACGATGCTTGGTCGTCCGAAAGGCTACTTCTTCGCGTCGAGATGGAATTCGTCTTGTGGTCGGCTTCGGGATAAGATGAGAGCAAGCATCCGAACGAATGGTGGGTGTAGCAAAGGCACATGATGAGAGCGTTCAAGAGGTCAATTGTAGGACGTGGGGCAAGAGAAAAGGGAGACCGGAGGATGAGGAATGAGGAGTGACGGACTCACCTCGCGACGCGTCGAAAAAAAAAAAAGCGAAAGAGGAGGTTATTTGTCCGCGAGCTTTGAGACGAGGGGGTGTGCAAGACGGCGCAGTGTGTGGAATCGCGGTGCGGAGCTTTGGGGTTGTCACAGTCGAAAGAGGGGAGACTCTGTCGATCGGCGTTCGTCCCTTGCGAGCTCTCACCGGAGAGGAGGCACCTTTTCGCCCACCGGATGCTACAGCACCACCCACGACAGAAGAGAGGAGTCCCCGCGCGCGCGTGTGACGATGAGAAAAAGAGCCGGTGCCAAGCGCCGTCACAATGATTTGCCCGGCGGTATATATGGAATCGTTTACAGCACCAAGAAGAGGAGTGAGAAAGAGAGAGGAAGGGGGTGCGGCATTAGGACAACTCGGACAAGAAAGGGTGTCCGTGCACGACCATTCAATCACGGGACGCGTCCGTCGCGTATTTCCGAGGGTCGACTCGTGAAATCGAGCAACGGAGACAAGGTTTTGGCTCTGAGGGCGTCTCGTTAGGTTTTGAATTCCTGTGTGTCACGCGTTTAAGCTGACCGTTTTCAGAACGAAGGAGCAATAAGAAAAATGAACCACAATTCGCCGCCCGACATATTGGTCGCACACTGGGAGATTCCACGGCGACCGTCGATCGCGTGACATCGCCCCTTCGCGCCGCTGCTCCTTGACCGGACGACCGCGGACACGAACGGACGATCATGATGCCAGCCGGCGACGAAACAGCTACGAGTGCTGCGGCGATTCTTCATCAACGGTTGGCCGCACTTCGATCCTCAAATTATTCTTTGTACGTTAGTTCATTAGGGATGGGTCCGTGAAGTGTTGTGATCTTGTTGATCATTTCGCGTTCCACTCCCCCACTGCACCCCATTGTCGATTTGCCCCACATCATCGTCGCGGCTTCAGATCATCGTCGGGTCCTTCGGGGACTTCATCGACCATCAAGACTGCGGAGGGCCTAGCGAAGAACGACGACGACGAAGAAGATGAGAACCTCTCTCAACTGCTCGCTTCTTTGGATGTACCCGACGACACTGGCGACGACGACTCGGATGACGACACCGACCTCCTCAACGACGGAATCGACGTGCCTATCCAAGTCAAGAACGTTGATGAACAAGTCAATACTATCCACAAAACTTACTTTCCCCTCCAAAATAAAAAATGCTCACTGACACTCGATCTTTCCTGGATAGGTCACGCACTACCTAAAGACCGCCTCGCAACTCCCCAGTACGGCTACCCTACCTCCTTTATCCTCCTCAACCTCGCAAACGAAACTCGAAGCTGCATTAGGTTCCTACGAGACTCTAGCACCAAAGTTCGTCTCCCCTATCGAAGTATCATTCTTCACTCCTCCTTCGACGAACCTCTCTGGACCTTCGGGAGGGATAAGAGGCGATGAGGAGGAAGAGGCACTGATGGCTAGGTTAAGGGATGAGTTGTCCGTTGAGAAAGCTGTACAGAGTCGTGAGGGGAACGTGGAGGATGGTTGGGAAAGAAGGTTGAGCAAGATGAAGGAGTTTAGACCGATTACGGATCCGGAGAAGGAGAGAGAGTATTTGGAGAGGGCCAAAGGGTTGGGGGAGGGGCCGGGTTTGGAAGGGGTTGAGGAGCTGCAGAGGAGGAGGAAAAGTAGGGAGAAGAACGGGAGGAGGAAGCGAGGGAGTGGGAGTGAGGAGGATACGGAAAGTGAGAGTGACGAGGACAGTGACGAAGAATGAGAAGAAGCTTTCGAGGGTCTCTCGATGGAAGCTCGCGGGCGAGAGAGAGATATTTTGGTACATATCTCGAACGGACTGCTCGTAAACAATTAAACACACACAATGACGATCCAACTCCCATCTTTCAAAAGCAAGGCATTCCACACGAGGAGGCGGACCTTCCGTCTGCGAGGCTCACTTAGTCTCCACAGTTGTCTCTTCCTTCTGCTTGCCCTTCCCCGGGTCCTCCTCCTCTGATGATCCACTCGTCGTAGCAGGTACAGCCTCGGTCGTCTCGACCGTCTTGTTCTTCTTTCGTTTCTTCATCATGGCTGTCGAAAAGAAGGGGAAAAGTTTGGTGCCGATCATCAGCAAACGGATCCCCTCGAAACGCTCTCTCTCCTCCATTTCTTCACCCACTCACCCAATTTAACCGCATCCCTCACCCCTTCATTCAACTCCTTACTCTCTTTCAAGAACTTGCTCTCCTCCATCTTCCTCTTCTGACCCGCCGTCATACCACCCCCATTCGATCCCGAACCTGAACCTGAAGCTGATGCGAATCCGGATGAGGAAGCGGAAGTGGAAGGTTTGGAATGAATCCCTTTATCCAACCTCGCGATTTCGGCGTTCAAAGCGTCCAATTTGGCCTGAGCTTCTTTCTTTTGTTGGGCCAATCGATCAGGCGCGGCTTGAATGTATTCGGCCAATCTGAACACGACCAGAATTGAGAGTCAAGTAAATAAAATAAAACTCCTATACGCCCTTTAAGCGGATCTTGGGTTCGGGGAAAAGGTTTAGGGACTTACTTTGTAGCTTCCTTTATCGTACTCAATCGCCTACCGTTCAAATCTCGACAACTGTCATTGTTCGTCGCCTTGTTGCTACTCATCCTACCGCCCTGGGCACGGAGTTGGGATGCGAATCCACCTTTTCCACCGGGAAGGCGAACGGATAAACGGAGGAAGAGGGGGGAGGTGTCATCGTTCGTGGTGGAGATGGAGGTTAAGGAGGATAAGGTGGTGGTGGGTTTGAGAACGCGGACGGAGTGGGAGGAGAGCGATTGTTGAGGCAGGGGACAGTAGGGCGTGAGGAGCGTTTGGAGGGAAGAGATGGTGGTCGATTCGGGCAAGGTCAGAGAGAGAGTGGAAGGGAAGGGGTTGTAGGTTGAGATGAGGACGGAGAGCATGGTCGTGGATGTAGAGATGTGCGTTAGGGGTGGGGAGAAGGGTTGCGAGGTGTGTGACTGGAGGTCGGCGGTGGCGAACGGATGCAGGAAGCTTTTGATAAGCCTCGGCGAGTGAGGGCGATGTAACGTTCCGAGTTGAACTGCTGGCTGGGTGAAGTTGCACGTGTAGAAGCAAAGCAGAGGCAGAGGACGAGAGCGAGAGCGAGAGCGAGAGGAGCGACGTGAGCCGCCCCGCTTCGGGATTCGCTCGACATGGCCGGCTGCCAATCTGAGCGCCAACGAGCGCCGATCCCAACCCCCCGGATCGGTTCTCAGCGGTCATAGGTGCTTCTCGATATCTTCGTTGGTCTAGCTTTCGCTGTTTCGTGTAGAGCGATTCAGCAAAGACTCTCGTACGATCTCTAGGCTCTCGCTCTCAACGCTCGGCGTTCAGACCTCGGGACTAGTATCTCCCCTCGGTAAAAGGCCCCCTCAAGATGTATCTGTAGCAAAATCCCCCTTCTCGACATTGCACATGCTCTCACTCGACTAGGCGAGATAACCCATCTGGAAACCTTAGATTTGTCTTCTCCAATTCCAAAGACGCGAGCGCAAATCTACTCCTCATCGGGGTTAATGTTGACCTAATCTCGATTTGATCAGTCTTGGCTCCAAAAAAGAGAAATTTCCCCCACTCTCCAAAGCTGATGAAAAACTAACTTCGGGGTTGTAGAACAAGGTGTGGTTGCCCCAGGGGAATTCCTTGACGCGCTTGTTGAAGTAAGGGTACACGATGCGTTCCGGCAGCTCACCGCCGTTCTCGTGCTTGATGTGCTCGATGTGCGCCTCGTGCTCGGCCATCAGGTTCATCGTGTTGAGAAAACCGACGGCGACTGCGGAGGGGGCGGGCAGGAGAAGGGTTAGTCGTGTGATTGCGTGAGGGACTGGGACGGGCGTTCGCTCGTTCGGAGGTCGGGGTTTGGATCGCGTTCTTCGGTGTATGCTCGGGTTAAGGTTGGGTGTATGACCATGTCACCTCGGCTGATGTAGACCTCCCATCTCTCTGAATCCGCTGGTGTTCCTGCAGCCGGTCCGGGCATGATCCCAAGGCCGGCCGATCCAAGTCAGGACCACTTACTAGCAGGGCAAGCGACGTAGAGACTGTTTAAAAACAAATGAAGTACGGGTGGGGTTAGCTACGTCGATCCGGAGAGAGGTCATGGGATTGAAGGATCGAGGGGAGCGGTCCAATCGCGGAAAGTATCGGGGCTCATCGGCTAGGATCGAGCGGAGGGGATTCCCTAGGATGTATTCCGTCCTCGTCGATCAGGGAAGGGTATATGCTCCTTCTCGTGTATGACGCCCGCAGTACTCGGACGATGCATCCGCTCTCACAGGACGATTCACCCCCTCTCCGCAGATCGATAATGCCTCCCCCCTCTCTCCACGCTTCAACGCCCCGCCCCGCACCCGCCCAGGACAAACCAACCAAATATTGAAGATGAAGAAAACGTACGTGATCTTCCTCCACAGCTGCGCGGACTGGGCGGCATGGTGTTGGATCGCCTCTCGGTGCTTGACGAACTCGTTCGCACCGCTACCTTCCGTCGCGGTGGCGTACGAACGCACCGTCGAGGGGACTCGACGGGAGGTGGTGCGCAGTGTGCGGAAGAGGGCCGACATGGTGAGAGCAGGCTTGATGGGGTGTGTTGGGTAGGGTGGTGAGATGGGTATAGATGCGGAACGCGGGAAGACGCGCGCGGGACATGACGGGGTGGTCAAAGAATCTAATGCGTAATTTCGTCGGTAAAGCGAGTTTGGTGATGCGCAATTGTCCCCCCTGGCCAAGGCGTGGGGCTCGGGACCCGTAGAGCAACTCGTCAGCCGTGTCTGGCCTCTCCAGACACTCAACTCCCACTGGCCCAAGATGAAGTTGACCCACCTCCTCGGTAAGGCCACACACCCGCGAGCCTGAAACTCCCCATCCTGGAAACTAAGCTCACCCCACCACCACCACCATCAACTTCCTCCCACGCAGCCTCCACGCTGACGCTCCTCCTCGGCGCCTCGTCCTCCGTCGTCCTGGCTCGACCGGCACCCAGCGCCGCTGCGCCCGATGTGGACGTGCAGATCAAGTTCCCGGATACAAATGCTTTTGAACGTGAGTTTATTGAATCTCCAGCGGCTACTTTGGATGGGGATAGGGTAGGGAGTTTGTAGACGGGTACGAGGCATTGGGAAAGGCGACGGCGTTTCGGCTCGTGTGACGTGGTCGCCTCCTCCCAAAGGGATCAACGCCGGGAGGAGCTGCGGTAGAACCGTGCAGAGCGGTGCTACGCAGGACAAGCTTGATTGATGCAGGACAGGACGACGGGATCAAATCTGCACCGTAATCAGTGAAAGGACGCGACGCACTGATCTACTTCTCTGGACTCACCTGCGATTGATTGCCCTTCCACCTTCGATTCAGGCGTCATCAACGGAGCCGTACGTACCCTATCTCAAGATTTACACCCAACCTATTTCAAAAACTGACAAACTCTTTGCTCTGTCAAAGATAGTCCAACAACGTTCTCCACGTCCGCCTTCACAACCACGGCATGGACGAAGTCGTGCTCAGTAAGATCTATGGAGAGTATTATGAACCCCATGGGAGGGAAAAGGTGCTCAGGAAGGTGAGCCAAGGAAGAATGCTCTTATTTGGGAATCATAAAGGGATGTGCAAGCGGCTAAAGTGCATCGTTCCTGGGGTTTCTGTTGCGATAGACAACCGTTTCGGAGCTGAGGGAAGTCGTCCCCGGAGGAACCAAGTCGAGGCCTCTCGTCTACAGAGTGAGCACAGAGCAGCCACCAAGAGCGAGAACCATTCACTGTAGTCGAGCGAACTCATCTGGTTTACATTTTAATCCCTCAGTTCCACTCGGAAAACAAGATCGGTGAAGTCGGTCTCCGAGTGTTTGTCGAGTTGCTCGATGCTGTACGTCCAATCGACCTTTGCTTGGGAAAGCCAATCCTCCAACTCATCCTCCTTTCTCCCCCCCCCCCACAAAAAAACAGAAGAAGAAAGTTCACAAAGTGCTCGGCTACCAAGGTGCCGTGACCATCATCGAACAACCCGGTTCATGGTTCGACCCTGCCCTCTTATTCACCTACGTCGTCCTCGCATCCTTCGGAGCTTTCGTAGCCTACCTCCTTTATGGTTCTTACGTACAACCTTCGACCGCTGGGGCCAAGAATAAGAAAAGGAAGAATGTTGGGGAGAAGGTTAGGGAGGCGAAGGAACAAGTCAAGGAAGAGGGAGAGAAGCTCGTTGAAGGCGTGGACGAGAGTTGGTTGCCGGAGCATATCTTGAGGCAGAGGAAGGGTGCCAAGGGGGGTAAGGGAGGAGTGACGAGTGGGAGTGAGAGTGAGGGAACGCCGATCAAGGCCGGTAAAAAGGGCAGGAAGTAAAAGTGGGGATTTGGATGCGGAGGTGGGTTTAGTAGCGAGGTGGGGGGAAGTAGGGGATGTGGGATGGAAGGATATTATTAGATCTCGACGAAGGATTCCAAAGGGAGCGTGGGGGAAGAAGTCCTGTGTTGGTCGAAGAAGAAAAACAAGACTCATTGTAATGACCAATGACAGAAGAGTCTTCGACTGGAACCGAGCTGGTATACAACATGGCAGTCGACTGATCAAAAAAGAGAGTTACCAGCGAAAATCAAGCCTCGTCCTCATCATCATCGCTAATGACAAGCTTCTCCCCACTCGCCACAGCTGCCGCAGCCGCTGTAGCAGCGGACCTCCTCGGGACTCGTCGTGTACTCTCTCCAGCAGCAGCATTCGAGGAAGTGTCCACATTGGAACGGACATACTCCTCCTCACTCGCCTCATCGACATCCATCCTTCCTCCTTCCCAAAAGTCACTACTATCCAAACTAGCGTCCGATTCGACGCGTTTGACCCTCCTCTTCGCGGGCGCCTTTGCTTTCTTTGCTACTGTTGGAGGTGCATTAGGATCCTTGGGTTTGGGTGGTCGACCCCTTCTCTTCGGCGGGGGTGGTGGTGATGGTGGTGGTGGTGGTGTTGGTGTCCTTCCCCCCTGCAACGAAGAGCGTCGCTCCAATTCTTCATCAGGATCCTCCATCTCCAAATTCGGTAAAGCCGGCAACATCCCTTCCTCATCATTAGCATCCTCCGCATCATCCTCATCGGTCCATTGTCCCTTTTTATACTTGTTCTTGGATCCTTTAGGCCGTCCAGGCTTTTTCTTCACTTTGACGACTTTGGGTAGAGCATTTTCGGCTCGGGGGGCGATGCGCGATTTGAATTTGAGCTTGCCGGTCCTCAATAGGGAAGCTGGGATGGGGGAAGTGTGGTTCTTGGGGTCGGCGACGGGTACTGGGTCTTCTTTGGGCTTTATGGACACGGGTTGGAAGTAGATTCGGGAGGTGGACGTGCTGGGTAGGGGGACGTAGTGAGAGGGGGAAGTTTCGGTTTCGGCTGTGCGGGGGGTGTGGTGGTGGTGAAAATGAAAGTGAGCTTTCCGAGAGAGCGCTTAGTTGATACTTTTTGTACGTGCAAGGGACCCACGATGGTGTTGCAAGAGCACTTGATCGCCTATCAAAGTCTCGTGTTGGCCTTGATAGAACTGAGGACCGACGCGGGCGTAAGGAGTTGAGGATTCGAGGCCCTGCTCATTGGTTCGGGAATAGGTAGCACAACGAATTCAGCATCCAGGCCAGATGGACTTGCATGATCAAAATGGGTGTGGCCTTACGAGCAATTGTATGTGCCCTCGTTCCTGGTTGAGCGTCTCGACGGCCAACTTGGCCCCAAAGTCAAGCGTCAGGTACGTCACCTGTACACGCGAATGAGCAATTCTTCAGCTGACGAAGACGGCGAGATTAGCATGAGGGGGACATACCTCGTCTTGCTCCCACTGATCACTATCATCGGCGTCATTAACTTGATGTTCGCGAGGTTCGAGTCGCTCGACTCTCGTCCATGTTCGATCGACGAGCGGTGGATCGACACAGTCCGCTGCTGAAGTGAGGGGCATGCCCACGACAGTTGGTGGGGGTGGCCGAGAGTGAACTCGACGAGGACGTGGTGTGGAAGAAGAGGTCACAGCGCGTCAAAGCTGAGTCAAGTCAACGCATAGGCGCGTAGGCAGGCAGAGGCAGGCGGAGGCAACGCGTCGCGTCACGTCGTCTGGACAGGTCGCGTCTGACTCTATCGCCGCGCTGGTCTCTGGACTCTCTCGCTCCTTCCCCATCCCTCCCTCATCAACACTATGACCTCGTCCGAAGCCGCCGTCTCCTCAGGCCATAACCAGCCGCACGAAGAAGAGCAATACCTCTCCCTCGTTCGCCAAATCCTCCGCACCGGCCACCTACGACCCGACCGAACCGGTACCGGAACCCTATCCCTCTTCGCCCCCCCTTCCCTTCGCTTCTCCCTCTCCCGACCCGATCCTACCGATCCCTCAAAGACCGTCGCTGTACTCCCCCTTTTGACCACCAAGAAGATCTTTACGCGAGGTATCATCGAGGAACTCCTTTGGTTCGTTCGAGGATCGACCGATTCGAAATTATTGTCCGACAAGGGGGTCAAGATTTGGGATGGGAATGGATCGAGACAGTTTTTGGACAAGGTTGGGTTGGGGCATAGGGAAGAGGGGGATTTGGGACCGGTTTATGGGTTCCAGTGGAGGCATTTCGGCGCAGAGTATAGGACCGCCAAGGATGATTATCAGGGGAAGGGGGTCGATCAGTTGATGCAGGTTGTCAAGAGTATCAAGGAGAACCCCACCGATAGGAGGATCATCTTGAGTGCTTGGAACCCGGCAGGTCAGTGATCATGTCGAGTGAAACGATGTTTACGATCCTTGGAAAGGAAAAAGGCAGCTGAATTCTCTTTCTTCCACAACCCGCCGCGCAGACCTGAAAAAGATGGCCCTTCCCCCCTGCCACATGTTCTGCCAATTTTACGTCACCCTACCTCCCCCCAACGCACCTCAAGGCACCAAACCCCTCCTCTCGTGCCTCATGTACCAAAGATCCGCCGACCTCGGTCTCGGCGTCCCCTTCAACATCGCCTCCTACGCCCTTTTGGTCCACATGATCGCGCTGATGACAGATACGACCGCGCATGAGTTCGTGCATCAGTTAGGCGACGCGCATGTGTATAAGGATCATGTGGAGGCGTTGGAGGTGCAGTTGGGGAGGAAGCCCGAACATGAGTTCCCGGAGTTGAGATGGAAGAGGACGAAGGAGGAGATAGGGGAGGTGGATCGTTTCGAGGCCAGCGATTTTGAGATTGTCGGGTATAAGAGTCAGGCGGCGATCCCGATGAAGATGAGTGTCTAGAGAGGGGAAGGGTGCGAGGAGATCGTCCGGCACGGAAACTTGGGAACTTCTGACAGATTTGGAAGGGAGAGTTCTCTATTGTGGAGGCTGTCGCGCAGGTCGTGCTTAGGGGGTACGGTGGTTGTAATCCGAGCTCGGGATGTCATTGAGTTCATGGGAGATGGCACCACGAGAATCTGTTATGGTACTCTTGCATCGTCCATGGTGTCAGGTGACGCAATCAATACCTACACTTCATCCGACGAAGAGTGTCTCCTGTCTGAAGGATGTTCTGCCCACTCCTTCAGCTGGGGGGGGGGGGGGGGGGGGGGTGTTTCTTGGAGTTGAAGATAGTTTGCAACGTAATTTCATCTTGGCTTGGTAGCGCGACTCGGGTCAGAGGAGCCGAAACCCTGTGATTCATCTAAAGGGGGTTTTAGTGGGTATGATTGATTCTGATTCAGGGTCAATGAGTCCTACACCACTGGCCTAGCCAGTGTGCTTAACTGCATTCCCTCCGACTTTTCCAAAGGTTTCTGGGTATTGATATAATCATAATGTTACTGAAATCTATCAAATAAATAAAATAAAAGGCAAGCGTTCAATCACCGGCTTGACGGGGAAGGAAATCGACAAGGAAGACGCAAACTCAATGATTGGACGAGTGACGCTCGATTAAGGTGGCCCTGCTACCGTAATCATCTCAAGTGATTATCATTCTCGTGGCCTCACGGCGAGGAGGAAATGTGGGCGTGAGGGAGACGAAAAAAAATGGAAAGCGCCGCCGGCACTTGCTGCGCGTTCCTGCCGACGAGGTGCTCCTGGAGCGCTGTCCGGCTCGCAAACGTCCTGAGTATCACACAGCAAAACATTATAATTCAGACCATTTTCCAACTTTTTTGAACAATGTAGGCACAACTGATGCCGTAATCTGGGTCGTGCTGCATTGCCTCTGCCGCTCGGGGACCGCAGAGTTTGACTCGGGTCATCGAACGGCGAGCTTCGCTCTGTTCGGCTGCGACAAATGTTCTTCGCACCGACAGCCTCAAGCTTTGGGGGATACTCGTTGTTACTATATGGAAAATATTTAAATCACTGCAGAAAAAGGTACTGAAGCCTCTGAAAGCGTGACAAACGGTATACACTCGATGCGCCGAGTCAATCTCGAACGTTCAGCGTAACCTCGGCGTGGTCAGCGACTCGGACCTACCCACTTCGATCACAAGTATCTGTACACGACTCTGAGTCCGATCTCCTTATCCTTACAAGCATCTTTCAAACCTGCCTCAGCCATGCGATCGCGAATCCATTGTCGAAGAGGTTGTCGTAAAGCCTTTTCCTCGGGCGTCGTGTCCGGCCAGTATTGACCCTTGGGAGGCTCGACCGCTGTAGACTGCTTCGCCGCTTCGAGCAAGGTAGAAAGATGGGGAATCTCACTCGCCAACTCGAGGCACTTGATCGTCAAATCGATGTGAAGTATCTCAAGATAATCCCATGGATCCGTTTTGAGGGATGAAATCAATATAGCCCAAAGTCGGGAAAGATCCTCAAGGTCGCAATCCGACTCTCCGCGCTTGATCTTCAGCGTGCGGCAGGGGGCGCCATTCGATCCGACCGCACGGATGCAGTCTCCGAGTCGTTCAAGGTGGCTGATGTTCAACTTGACGGTGTCGAGAGAGGTACAACGCGGCAGATGTTGAAGCAGGGCGTCCAGAAACTGAAGAGCATCGCTTTCGTCGATCAAGACGACACACTTGAGCTTGCGCAGACGAGCGCTGCGGGCGCCTCCGAAGAGGACCTCGACCCATTCTGCAAGAATCGTGCGATCTTGCCAAGCTCGTCGATCGACGTAGAGCTGTAAGTTGTGCAGGCGAGGCATCTCGACGTTCAGAGGTAGGTCCATCACCCCTGGCAAATCGGACGACGATATCTCCAGCTTCTCCAGGAGCGGTAGGACCGGCTTCGGCAGCTTTGAGCCGTTCTCGCGATCACTGACCCAATCAACGGGATCGCTGATCTGCAATTCGACCAGGTCTTTCGGGTGGAGCGACAATACAAACGACTTTAGATTATGAGTATGGGGTATGCGCAGATCCAAGCTCACCTTGGAGATGCTCGATCGTCGTCTCGTTGAACCTGAAGAAGAACGTATTGACGAAGAGAGAACGGATCGACAGGCCAGCAAATATTTCGGTCGCGTCCGTGTAGAAGTCGTCGCCCAGAGGATTCATGCCCAAATGCATGCGGTCGACGGGATAACGCTCACCCAGGCCGGACGCGAGGAGCTTGCGCGCCATCGACCAAGGACTCGGACGGGCGGGCCTCCACCCCGCCAGAACCACTTCCGAGACCAGTCGTCGCTGAAACGCAGGCCGCCAATCGCGACAGACCAGGGAACCCATCCTCAGGTAGCTATAGATCACTGACGTGGGAGGCCTCTGAAACGCTTGATCGAACGGGCTTCCGAGGTGGAATGCGATTCGCTCGAGCACTTCGAGTGGCAGGCGTTGCACGACCGGTCGCTGCTCTAGTGGATCCATTCTCGGTGAACGAACCAGGGTACTTTGTTCGTGCTGCTCGTTGTCGATGGGGATGCTTGTGTTGGGAGCGGAAGGAAGAGACAGCGCACTGGTTCTTGGAAGTGCAGTGGTGGGTGCTCCCAGAGAATCCACCACTGCGCTGGACTGCGCTGGAGCGCGTTGGCCTGCGCTGGAGCGCGTTGGCCTGCGCTGGCGCGCGGCCGACCCGTGACGTGTGCTTAAGCTAGCTCAGGCCACGGCCACTGTCTGGCCAAAAGTTTGCGCGGTTGAGATGTCCCGAATCACCACTGTTCCACATTATTTTAAAATTGGGAAACATCAGACCTTTTGAGTACTGGGTATAGCTTGATCAACGAAGTCATGTCGGTCCGTATCATGCATCTGCCGCTGTTGACGGCCCCGGGATGGGGAGTCCTGGCTATCCGGGTATTGGGCGACCAACCCCGGTGTGAAACCCGCTGAGGATCGAGGTTTTTGGCGCGCTCGCGCGTCTAGACTGTAACTTTGAAGGTACGCCTGAGGTGTCGGAGTCACTGGAGAGGCTTTTGTGGGGCTCAAGACTGCCGCAGATCGTCACGCACTGAGGTTGGGCAGTGGCTTTGGCTGGCGCGCAAAGAGGGGCAAACGCGCGGACGGGGACAGGCAATTGACAGGCAGGGACAGGCAGGGACAGGCAGGTAGGTGGTGGGTAGTGAGCGGCCAGGACCTGCAGACCGAACTCTCGCTGACTGACGCGGAAAGGCGCGCAGCCTCTCGCCACCTCTCCTCGCAAGTCGCAAGCTCGCGCAACTGCACGCACTGAGGGCACTCAACTGCGCTCAAGGACGCTCAACTTTTCAGCGGCGAGGGTACTCCGTAACAAATAAAGGGATTCATTTTCTAGACAGGACTATCGTAGTAGCTTTGACGACGAAATCTTGTGAGACTCTAAGCTTTCATCGCATAGAGAGGCCGACAATCCGAATTAGGAGTAGAGAAGGCTCACATTCTCAATCAAGAGTAAGGAAGAATTCAATCAGCGGGAAAGAGGAATACAGACATTACTGCAGCGTCATCGTCTCACGGCAACGACCAAAAATACTCCCGTGATCCGATCGATACATATCACGAAGGACGAAGGACAAGAGCAAGCATATGACCTCTTACGAGAATCGAGTTGCAGAAAGAAAAGAGAGGAGCAAGCCCTGAAACTGGGGAGCTTGGTCAGGGGAGGCGGCGCTTGAGTGGGCGGTGCTCGATCTACCGAATGTAGCAATAGCAGACGGTCGAGCTCGAGAGCGAAAGTCTAGGAGTCGAGACCATAGCGAAGGAGACGAAAGGTGAATTGGGCACAGCGCGACGCGAGAAGCGTGGTGATGGTTACGCGGGAAAGGCAGACGCGCGCGGAGTCCAAAGTCGAGACACCACTTCCAGTATCTCCCGCAATTCCGCCTGGACGGCGGCCATCTTTTGCATGTTTGCGACCGCGACCTCGGCCTCGCTTGCCCCTCGAGAACCAAGATCGAACGGAAGGGTGCACATCATACGCTCCACAAAGCCGTGCATTTCCGGGCCGAGCTTTTCAAAATCTTTAAGGAACAGTTTGTGCAAGTTGGGGTACTCGCCGTTCCTCCATAGCTCCGTGCGGGCGAGATCCATCGGAAATACCGGACGCCGCCGTCGACCGCGGCCACGGGGGCGAAGGTCCAGGTCTATCCATAAGTCGGCAGAGAAGCAGTTGCCGACGAACTCGTCCAGAACGAACAAGAACCAATAGACCGCTGACTCAAAGTCGTGGTGCAGGGCATGCGAAGGGAGCCTGCTGAACTGCGCACCCAGCAGGAGCCAGGCGCGAACCTCCCAGGATACGGTCGCGCGCGTGAATCGGATCGAACCGGCGTCTTCGGCAGCGACAGGAACCTGTTCACCCGGCTGGGCAACGATGCCTGTCTCCCAGTCGACCAGAACAAGGTGTCCTTGGTATTGAAGGATGTTGCCGATCGACAAATCGCGATGGTGGATGCCGAGATCGAAGAGCGCAGGCAGAAGGGTGAGAAGCTGGTCGAAAACTTGGCAAAACTGGAAGAGTGTGCGCTGCTGAGCGCGGGCATCGTCGAGGGGCGCAGGTAAAGGAGCAGGATTGCGCATGACGACCACATCAAGTGTGTGCCGAGGCGAGTCTCGCAGTCGTTGTTCGGAGTCTTCCGAGTCCAGGAGTATGGGCAAGGCGCTGTCCTCCATTTGCGATCGATGACGACCGAGCGACTTGGCCTTCTCGGGGAGCGCGACATGTCTTTCGATGAGCTGCGCCGATGCCGACGGAGCCTCGGCTGCGCAGCGCTCGACGATTTTGTTCAGCACATCCGCTTCGTGTCCGACAAAATTCTGCGTCGTGAGCTGGATCTTGACCACGAACGAGGGCTCTAGGTAGTCCGTCGATACCGCTGGGGAGCAGGTTACCAAGCTCGGGCGCGTAAGCTGAAATGTGACCGTAGACCGCCCAAAGACGGAGCTGCCGTTGGCGACTGTGGAGTCAACGAGCCTGACGGGTTCCTCGGCGATGGACTCGACGGTGCGACCGACCAGGGGGGCGTCTGCTTCGAGCTCGGACGGTCGAAGATATCTCGTACACAATGCGACGGGGGCAATGCCGGTCTCGAGGTCGCATGCATAGCGAAACAGAGGTGACAGTCCGGCCGAGTAGACGTCCAGCCCGAGTAGAACGGAAAGCACCGAAGCGAGCTCGCCAAAGCCCTCGCCCCAGCAGTCCGAGATGATGGCGATCCGGCACCCCTCGTGATCGAGGACGACGAGGTAGGCTGTGTCATCATCATGGATGGCGAATCCAGGCGCGTACATGCGTGCCGGTTGCGTGAGCACATCCCGTGCCAGGTCGAGCACGACATCGACGAGAGGGTATGGGGTTTCACGCGAATCATCTTCCGAGTCACAGGCTTCAAAAGCCAACGGGACGAGCGTAGCCCGCGCGATCGATCCCCCCTTCGCCGAGGTCAGCCCGTTGCAGCACGTCAAAAAATGGTGGTGTTCGATCAGATCAGGTCTGCCGGGGTGGCATAGGTTGGATAAACGAGCACACCGTTTTGCATGTGCGAGCGTCAGATGTGGCTGCCGACCACGCGCACCGGATGCCTGTGCCGTCAATGAGTCGCGAACCGAGTTCTTTGAATCAGCGTCCTCGCATACGACCTCTGGAATGACCGATACTGGGGATATGGCACTCACAAATTGCGCAAGTGGTAAGACCCAGTCTGCCATCCTTTGCTCGATCGGTCGCCTGCAGTTCACGTCAAACATGGCTCGAAGCGCTGATCGGCCAACTTGAGCGAGAGCTTCTTGCGCCTGTTCACTGAATTGGGTTGGCTCAATCCCAAACGCCGAGTGTACCAAGCCGGACGTGCTGCATATCACGATGCGTGGGATGATCTCAGACTCGATGAAGGCCTGATCGACGTCTTCATTCAGCTCGGGCAAGAGAAGCCTCTCGATCATACGATCGTAGGCTCGGTTGCGAGGGGGTGCGTATTGACTTTGGGACGAGGGGCGGTCAGAGTACTGCGATATCTGCAGCAATGAATCCAACGACGTGTCCGAGGGCGCGGGTGAAGGCGGGGTCCATGAGCTTGGCTTCACAGGCGAGGGGGGCTGTGCGGGCTGTGCGGGCTGTGGCGTGTCAGAAGCAGCGCAGCGAGCCATGCGAGCCGTAGATTAGCAAGTCTGCGACTCGAACCGAGTCTGGCGGCAGTAATGGTACTTGTACGAAATTCCTGTCTAGCCGGCTCGTCGAATGCATTGAGTGGGGATGCGACACTCAGCGCGAAGCATGCCGGTGAAGGTGACTCAATCTCGTGCTCCATGTTCAACGATGCGCATGTAGCACTGCTTCGAGTCTGGCGTTTGCTGGCCAGTGGGCGGTCATTAACCAGAGGACGAGGGCGAGGCCGAAGGCGTTGTTTGTTGACCATGCTTGCACGATAAGCCGGGGTGTGCAGGCGATGCAAGCGATGCAGGCGATGCAGGGCTGTGTGGGTTGAGAGGAGGAACTGCGCGGCTCGGCGGCGGCACGCGGCCGATGACAGGTTGCTCTATATGGGCCACCGTTTGGGCAACAAATGCAAATGGATCTGCGCGCGCCGGGCCATTTGCGCGTTACGACTCGTTTGTACGCGCGCCGAAAATCGTGCAATTGCGCGCCATTGGGCCTTCATACGCGCATCATTCACAGCTTTGCATCCCTTGGACGCACTTTTGGTTTCTAACGCGCTCTGAATCCGTCGGAGTTGCGCGCTTTCCAGGAAAAACATTTGTTGGCCCCTATTGGCGGTCCACGCGCGTTTCGCTCGCTGTTAGACTCGCTCGCCCCACCGTATCCGCGCACGGAGGGGGTATTACACGCGCTGCAGCGCACTCATGCGCGCGCAATCTACTCAATCTGCGCGCTTTTTGGCATTTTTCCAAAAATAAAAAGAAAATCGAAAAAATGATCTTGATTTTTTAAATAGCTAAATTTCCTACCCCGCACTCCCCGCTTTTTACGATTTGCGCGCCCCGGAAGCTGCTTACGCGCGCTCGCAAACAGTTCTCACGCTCGCGTATTCAATCAGTGTTAGTCTCACTATGGCCAAACTACCACAGATGTATATCAAGCCTCGCCCGAATTTGCTGCTGCCGTCTTCTTCTTTCTTCGTGCTTCTTTGATCGCTTCCAACTTTAGTTTCAACGCCTGTATTGTATCGGGTGTTGATCTGTTTGGTGAGTAACTCTTTCCCGCCCAGCAAACGCTGGTCGCCGCTCCTCTTCCCACTCACTGTCACTTTGGAATCGGCCTCGAGCTGGTCCCTCTCCTCGGCTTCGATTCGTTCCATTATTTCCTCGCGCTATTTTCGATCGCAAATGTCTATGAGCTTCGCAGTTGCTCGCAGGCCCCATTTTTTTTCTTTCTTGTATGAACTCACCTGCTCCCTTTCTAACCTTTCCAACCTTTCTTCCTCCGTCTCTTCCTCCTCCTCCTCCTCAGGCTCGCCTTCCTCCTCACCTTCCTCAGCGACTTTGGGTGCTCCAAACTCGTACGCTACAGGTGCAGCAAAAATGGTAGCTTTCGCCGTTGACGATGTCGTTGTTGTTGTTGTGGGTTCGGGGGCATCTTGTTGTAGACTGGCTTCGAAAGCGGCCCATTCGGGATCGTCTTCCTCCGCTGTCGCTGATGTAGGGTCGGTTGCGTCGTCTTGCGCTGATGTTGATCGTGTTGGTACTTGTGAGGGATCGGTGAAGAAATCATCGGGAAGGGCACTCGTTCGATTCTCGTCGGTCGGCCCATCCTCCTCCTCGTCGTCGTCGTCGTCAGATTGCTGTGTCCCTTTCCCTTCGCGAGCTCGTTTCCCCTTCTCGTTGTTGTTCGACTCGTCATGCACTGGTTCAGCAGATCGAGATCGTTTTCGTTTCCCCTTGACTGCTGCTGCTGCAACTGCTGCCGCCTCTTCCCTTTCCCTCAGGGCCTGTTGTTCCCTCTCGTAGCGCTGAGCATTCACTCGATGACCCTATCCCCAAGTAAAACAACCCACCCAACAATCAGCTCAACTATTCGCACAGACTCCCCAACACTCCCAAAAACGACCTAAACGGGAAAAATTGAACCTTTGAAATCAAATGCGCCCCCCATAGGTTATCATGCTTCAATACGGTCGCGGGGCATAACGTGCACGTTAAACGCGATTGTCGATCGTACGAGGCGAAAGCGTGCGTGATACGTTGGGTCGAAGAGGCTTTTTTGGCTGCCATGAGGGATTTGAGCGAGGCGGAGGACATGGTGCAGGAAGTGGGGTCGATGAGGTGGGAGGGAGGGAGGGTAGCGGCCCGGGCGCCCGGGAGCGGTGAGGTGGAGGGAAAGTGGGGAGAGGGAAGCGCATAAATTTTCGGCGTTGAACAATAAAAGGATGCATCGTACCTTTGAATTTTACTGAACAGGGCACATAACTCGCTAAGCATCAGCAAAAGCTCTTCTGTCTTCTGGCCGGGAACAAATTATTATCCGGTTAGTGTTCACGTATCTTACCCGGAAACGGCGCATCGAACCGAATCGAAATCACTGGAGCTGAGCGATTATCCGAGGCAATACTAACTAGCTCCTGATGGAACCCTCGGGCCTTTTCCCCTCAGTTTCATATCACACGCCTGTTTGTTCTCCCGAAAGACGTTATCTCCCTCCAATACTACTACTACTACTACACTCAAGCCCCAGGCGGTCACTTCTCAGAGGAGCAAAACTTTGGGCCTTGAACACATCGTCGCTTGGGAGGATTGCGCTTTGGTCCTTCACTCGTCCTTCAAACTGGTCACGGCAACGTCGACCGTCGCGTTTCAAACTCGGGATCACCAGACTACGGGTCAAGTGCGGGACGGTTCAAACCACAAGATCAAGGTGGAAACGAAGCTTGGCACACACCAGAACGAGCCTGAAAGATGACGTGAGTCGCCGTATAGCCCCCGTGTCTGCTGCAGCCTGCACGGGGGCTTGAGCAGGTCCCCTTCGCATCGTCATCATCACGTCTCGTCACGTCGCACGTCGTCGTCAAGCCTGTCAGCTTTCGTCGGGCTCCTCGTCTTCGAGGGCGGCCAGCTCCTCCTGCTACAAGCTACAACTAGAACAAAGTCGAACAGCCCACGTCTTTATTTGCGAAGTACCCCCGGGATGGCGACAAGGTAGCACGGGGAAAGATCGAGTAGCGCCTTGTCCGCGATGAGCATGACACACGCGCGGAGGTCCGGAGGGCCCTCTCTCCAAGACGGTGTTCAAACCATTCTCTCCGAACCGAATTGGCGTCATCTCTGTCTCTTCCGGGTTGATGCGTCGCTTGGACAACGAGATGAGGTCCTTCCTCGGATTGGACCGACGAGCTTGGGACATCCGAGCGCGGAACAGGTTTCGGCGATCTCCGTGTCGATTCAGTTTCGAGACATGATAACCTCTGCGCACTCAGCGGAGCACGATTTGCCGGCAAGAAGGACATGTCCAGAACTGATCCTAAAGCTTTCGACGTTTTCGACCTTTCACTTGTGCAGGAAGGAATATAAGATCGTCATCATGTACGTGATTGGGAAGCAGCTGGAACGAGCTCGAATTTCGGGGGGTCAAGCTTACTGAACTCGTTCTCGTTCTTTCTTCAATAGGGGTGGAGGAGGTGTCGGTAAATCAGCCATCACCGTGCGATTCGTTCATTCCTTGTTCGGTAGGTTGTGATGGCATTGAACGCGAGACCCGCGCCGACCCCAGAAGAGAACCTGCAGTCGCAAGTGTCACCAGAGCTGACTCTCGGTCCGTCCCTGACCTGCAGTGGAGAAATACGATCCGACGATAGAGGATTCGTATCGCAAGACTATGGTAGTCGATGGAATTACCTGCCATTGCGATATTATGGATACGGCGGGGACAGAACAGGTGCGTACGAGGCATTTTGTTCTTGCCAAGCCGAAAGGCTGAATCAGAAGCTGATCGAGTTTTTTCGAGCGCGTTCTTTCACGTAGTTCATGGCGCTGCACTCGATGTACATGAAGACGGGGGATGGATTCGTGCTCGTCTTCAGTCTCAGCTCGATGGAGTCCGTTTCGGAATTGCAGAACATTAGGGAGCAGGTGAACTTTAGAAGTGCTCGGGCAAATTGGAGAATCGGTTGCTGATGCGGTTGATATGTGCGCGGGAGCAGATCCACCGGATCAAAGAGGCTGAATCTCGGATACGAGTCCCCTTGGTACTGTGCGGCAATAAATGCGATCGTAAGTGCAGGATATCACGATCATGTCCATGTTGCAGACCCATCGGACTATCATTGACGCTCTATGGCCCCACAAGTCGGCGCCGAACGACAAGTCCCTCGAGATGTCGCGGTTGGTTTATCAAGAGCTTGGGGTGGGGTTCCTTATTACGAAACGAGCGCGAGGAAGGAGATCAACATACAAGAAGTGAGTTCCGCCACATGCGTGGATCTACTCAATCGCTACTCATGCATAACGATCGGCGCTGTTACAGGTGTTCGAAGATATCGTGAGGCAGATGATCAAAGCCGGCGTCGGGACCAAGTATAAGGAGCGGCGTTCCAGGCCATCGAAAAGTTGTGTGATAATTTGATCACGCTTTCCATGGCATAGCCGGTCATTAGTCTTTCCTCCTCCTTCCTCTCCTTTTACGCCGTCTTATCTCTCTGTACTTGTGTCCTCCTTCGCCCGTTCATTCTACAAGGGTCATCGTAAGGATTTTGTTCTTCCTTCTGGTTCAGGGTTTTGTTTCTTTTGTTCTACAGAGACATCAGTGACACTTCCGAACCTTTTTCTTCCTGCTCGTCTGTGTTGTCCGTTGTCACTCTTGTGCAAGCCCTTTCTCTCGTTCCCCCTCTCGTTTTGCAAAACTTCAGTCGGTTCGCAAAATAGAAAAGTTTTGTTCAACATTTTGACGTTTTTACATGACACCCCACCCCATCCCGAGGTGTCTTTTTAAAAAAATTGTTTTCTTTTCGACTAGGTTCTTGCCTCAATCCTCCAAAAAGATTTCCTCATCCGCATAAGCGCAAATGCACACCCTCCCACCAAACTGTCTACCCGCAATCGCCTTCATAGCTTCGGTCGTCTGTTCCTTCGCCTCGAACAAAACGAAAACTTTACCCAAATCCTTAACCGCTTCCGAAGCTTTGACGTCAACTCGACCTGTCGAAGTGATGATCGGTCTAGGGATGCGTACTTGATGTACCGTACCGAACTTAGCGCATTCGTCTCTCACGTCTTCGAGAATTTCGGTATAGTCTTGATCGTTCGTTAATTCGTCGGGCGCGACCATGTTGAGAATTTGTAAAGCTTTGGTAGGGTTCACTTCGGAACTTTGAGCGGCTAAGAGGATCGAAGGTGTGGCGTTCGGACCGGGACCGAGACCGGGAGCGAATTGGTTCGATCCCGTTCCGGGACCACCGTGCGGTCCTCCAGGAACGAATCCAGGCGGTCCGTGACGTTGACCTATTGCGGCACGTTGGACGACGAGGAAACGGTCACCGAGTTCCATCCCGTTGAGACCTTGGCATGCAACTTCGGTTATGCTGGGATCGAGGTATTCGCAAAAGGCGAAACCCTGCGAAAAAAGGATCGAGTTGAACATGTCAACTTTTTTTTGCCCCGACAAAGACAAGAGTGCGGTGAGGTACTGGCCTTGGACTGTCCCGTGCCTGCTTCTTTGACGAGGTTGAAGGCCCTCAACTCGCCAAACGACTTGAGCAATTCCATCACCTGATCATCATTGAGGTAGCTCGGCAAACCGCCGATGAAGATCTTGTTCGGCGTATCAGGCACCATCGTCGATACGACACCGGGGACATGAGGCGGTGGTTCGGCCGTGGCGTCCAATGCGCCTTGGTAGTCTTTAGGACGGCGAATCTTGAGCGCGCAATTTTGGAAGATGATGCCATCGAATTGAAGCGCTGCGGTCGCTTCTTCGGCGTTACGCATCTCGACAAAGGCGTAATTCTTTTCATAGTTGAGATGAACGGAAATGACGGGTTGGTCCCCTTTGACGTTCATGCCGGCTAAATCCTCGCCCAAATGCCCATCGGAGAGGAGGTTGTTTTCTGCCATTTTCGAATTGAGAAAGTGCGCGATCGCTTCGTCCGTGGCTTCGAGAGTGACGTTGCCGACGTACAAACGACGCGATTGACGCGCGAACGAACCGATGGGGCCGGGTATTTGGGGCATCCCTCCTCCTGGACGAAAGTGGAGGGGGGGCATGTTGCCTCCCATAGGACCAGCCATGGGTCCGGGAGGACCATTGGGGTTGAAGGGCATGGGGGGACGATTCTGACCGGGCAGGTTGAAGAGACCTGTGGGAAGGGGGGGCAGAGCAGGGTCGAAAGTAAGTTTTCGAAAGGTTCAAGCGAGGTGCAGAGCGCACAAGGACTGACCGGTCATCTTGGCCTGCTCGGCGGTATAATTCTCAAAGCCTTGGGGCTTGATGTCCCACCCAGACTTGCCGCGCACGCGTTTCGAAATGGGCTGAACGTGCTCGGGCGTCGGCGACCTTCTTCCAGGACTGGCAAAACCTTCAAAGACTCGACCGCCTCGATTAGTAGGGCGTCCTCCCCCGCCGTTGCCGCGGTCGTCATCGCGGCGTCCTCCTCCCCCACCATAACCACCTCGTCGATCGTCGTCGTACCTTCTCGCAGGAGGAGGGGGTCCTCTTCGTCGATCATCTCGATCTCCTCGACGATGATCTTCGTAATCGTCGTAACGAGGGCGAGAATCACGATGATAGTCCCGATCACGCTCCGAATCCCTACGACCCTCCCGACCGTCACGATGATGATGATCGCGATCTCGGTCCGAACGATGGTCCCTATCCCGATCCCGATCGCGATCCGAACGATGACGATCGTATTCGGCGGAAGGAGGTTCGTAGAGGTCTCTTTCGCGACGACGGGACGAGGACGACGAGTGGGGTTCGTCGTCCCTGCGGTGCGAGGAACGGCGGGAGGACGAGTCGTCGTGAGGCGAACGGGACCGACGAGAGGACGAGTGACGACGGTCAGAGGGTGGGTCTGTGCGCAATAAAAGCAGTGTTTCAGCTCGAGGGGCAGATGGACGGACGTGGGCGGTGGGGCGGTGTGTGGTATGTAGGATGTGATGGAGAGCGGCGAAGGGTTGAAAGGGGGGAAGGGGGGGAGAGGGGGAGAGGGGGAGAGGGGGAGAGGGGGAGAAGGGTCAAAGCCCCATAGATGATGCAAAAAATACTGACCTAGTCGACTCTCGAGAGTGGGCGGTGCACCATAGGCCCTACTGACGCTTTCGAGGAAACGGTCGGCTTCGGCCATCTCTGAAGCGACTGAACGGGACCGCAAAGGTTGGTGTGATGGGACGACGAGGAGAGCGAGTTCGCGCGCGGGGGTGTGCAGGCTCAAAACAGGAAAAATGGGTTAATGCGGCGAGTAAATGGTGCATTTACAAATTACGCGCGCAGGTGCAACGCGCTTGGGTTAATTGTTCATTACAAAGCTGGAAAGGAAAGTAATTGCCGGGTAATAGCAAATTGGGGGGTGGTCCGGTCCAGCTCTCTCTCTCTCTCAGCGTTCACGCACCGTCGTCCGTATCGACCCAAACGTCGGAGGTCATGGCCAAGTTTGGCTTGAGTGATTCCGACTCGTCCGACGAGGACTATGACACAAGCCAAGTTGGCCAGCCACACCGCGCTTCAACGAGCGCGTCTCCTCCACCGAGTACGAGCAGCAGCCAAACACTCGAGCAAGACCACGACGATCAGGAGCACGATCAGGACGATGCACCACCACCTAGCTCATCTCTGAACGATGACGAGCATATGGACGAGGACGAGCAAGAGGATGAACTCCCAGGACGACGAGGACAAAGAGCAAGTACTCGTCGATCAACGCGCGAAACGAGCTTCCTCTCGATCACGTCTATATCATCCCGAACCCACCACGACGATGACGACGACGTATCATTCCAACTCGACGACGACGACGACGACGACGACGACGACGACGACGACGACGACGACGACGACGACGACGATGATGATGCCAGGTCCACATCGACCGCTTCCCTCACCCCTCGCAAACGACCCATTCCCGCCAGCAGGACCCTCCCCACGACTGCGACGAACAAGACTTGGTCCACCAAGCTTCGTCTTGAACCCAAGAGGGTTGCCGTTATGCAGGCTAGCTTCTTTCAACAGCAAGCATCTCCCGTAGCGGCCGAGGAACAGGCCCCAGCCCAGAAGAATTCGTCGACTTGGACCATTCGAGGCTCTGCTGCGGCGGCGTCTACCTCTCAAAAGGTAGATCATCACGCTCCCTACCCAAAGATCGTCCACCTCACTGATTAATTACGTATTACAGCCTACCACGGCAAGCACGTTCAAGGCTGCCCCAGCCTCCGCCCCCGCACCGGCCCCGTCCTCATCCGTCGTGCCCACACCCGCGATCGACCCCTCCCCCTTCCGACCCTACCGCAAATACACCCGCGTACCTCTCGACCGATCCATCACCAAAGGTAAAGAAGGCAACCTCGTCGATTTGGGTCTTGCGCTCGGTCGATCGTTCAGAGTAGGGTGGAGCCCGACAGGTCAGATCTTTCATCTCGGTCGGGGAAACCTTTATCGAGGTGAGAATGTCGACAAGAGTGATGCGCTCAAAGTGGACAAGTTAAAGACAACTTTGGTCAGTTATTCTTTACAACCCACCCTTTCGAATTACGGAAACACTAACTGAATACCCGGCGTCTCGACAGTCGAAGGACATGCGTTCCGCCGTACGGCTCCTCGAGATCCAACTCGCACATACACCGATATACTCGAACCCCATCGACTCCAGTAACGATGAACCATCACCCTCCATCCCCTTTGCCGTACCTCATCCCGAACTACGCTTCACCCATTTCGTCAACGAGTTCGCTAGTTCGGATCGATCGGCCGAAGCGAACCTGTGGCGATTGGGACAGGCCTTGTTCGATGAGATTCAGGATTTGGCCATTCCCGAGAACGTCGTCGTGGACGATCCGAACGTGCAGGGCTATGTCGAGAGGTTGAGGAGGACCGATAGGTTCGAGAGGTGGTTGAGGGAGGTGGTCAGAGGGGAGGTGGAGGATGATTTGAGGAACGTCGGTGGGGATGGACTGGGCGCGTCTTGTGAAGAGGCGGTCGAGGCCAAGAAAATACTCGCGTTGCTCAGTGGACACCAGGTTGAACGCGCTTGTCAGGCCGCAATCCAAGCCGGCGATCTCAGGTTGGCGACGTTGTTGGCTCAAGCGGGCGGAGACGAAGAATTCCGACGAGATGTGTTCCTCCAACTCGTCAAATGGAGGGAATACAGAGTCGACTCGCATATTCTACCCGAGTATCGCAAGATCTACGAACTTCTCTGCGGTAATGTGGGCGTGTCCGAAGGGAAGAAAGGGAAGGATGGTGATTCGGTCGTCGATGGAGTTGAGGAGGTGCATGTTGCGCAAGGGTTGGGTTGGAAGAGGGCTTTTGGGTTGAGTCTCTGGTACGCGACGTTCAGGTCCTCGATCGAGACCGCTATGGAGTTGTACGAAAGCGCCTTTGAGGAGGATCCGAGAGTCGCCAAACCCGAACCGGAGTATATCGCTACGCCTACACGCTCGACCTCGACGGAGAAACGACCGGAATGGAGCAATCGATCAGGCGAGACCCCGACGGACCCTTTGTATCAACTGCTCAAGTTGTTCACACTGTCAACGCACCCTTTGGAACAGGTCTTGTTGCCGATCAACTTTGGCACTTGTCCATTGGACTATCGACTTCCTTGGCATCTCTACATTCTCCTCTCGCGCGTCTTGAGGAGGAGAGATTTCGATGATCGAATTCAAGTCGTCGATTTCGAGGATAGGCGAATGGATGATGGCGACGATGGGAGGGGGTTTTTGGAGGGGAATAGCGTCAGGGCGGATCTGATGACCGAGGCGTATGCGAATCAGTTGGAGATGAATGGTGAATGGACGTGGAGCGCTTTCGTGTTGCTGCATTTGGAGCTGCCGATCGCGTGAGTTGCTCCTACTGGGTAACCCGTATCTGTGTCCTCGGGAGACGACTGACAAGTCTTTTTCCATCGTAAACAGTCGAGCCAAAGCCCTCCAAGCCCTCTTATCCCGTTCGACCCACCTCCTCACCTCGGAAACTTTCACCTTCCTTACCGAAAAACTTCGCATCCCCCTCGAATGGATATACCATGCCCAAGCCTTAGCCACACCCGATCGCTTCGAGAAATTCGGACTGCATTTACTGGCGAGGGAATGGAATGAGGCGCATCGGTTGGTGAAGGAGCAGTTGGGACCGGAGGCGGTGTTGAGGGGGGATTTGGGCTTGTTGAGGAGGCTCTGTGGGAGGTTCGACGAGGAGCAGGGGTGGAAGAAAGTGGAGGGGTGGGAAGAGGGGGCGGGCTTGTTGAAGGAGTATGCGGAGGTCTTGGAGGGGGAGAAGAGGTGGTTGGAAAGGGTTAGGGAAGATGTGGATGCGGAGGAGGGGGAGGGGGAGGAGAGAGGGAGAAAGGTTAGGAGCTTGTTGGAGATGATTGCGAAGCTGGGAAGTGGGCATCTGAGGTCGAGAAAGGCGAAGGTTGCTAGGGACGAGATGATGAGTCGCTTGACGCTGATTGCGACGAGGGTCAATGGGGTCAGTCATCTCGCGGAATCTTCACGCTGCTGGTCTTTTCGAGGTGGACTTTGTGCTGATTTACCGCTTTCCTTATTTTTCGCTCATTCAGGCCCTCAACAAGATCCAACCCAAGACGTTGCAAGAGTCGGATCGATTGGTCTGGATCCGAGGCGCCGCAGACGACTTTTTGACGCAGGCATTACAAGCAGCTTGTTCGTGAAGGGGATAGTGACAAGTTCTAGGGAAGACGAAAACGTAGCATTGGGATATGGTAACAATCACGATCACGATCAACATTTGTGGGGAGCACACGGGGTACGGACTAGATTTAAGTCGTTTCGAATCTGGGTGATGGGTTAGAAGCAGCTCCGGCATTGTAGCGTTGCGCGATTTGCGAGACACGGGAGCCTGAACGGGGGTGATGGGAGGTTGGGGAGCTCGAAATTGCCTACCCCAGTCGAGAGAGATAAGTGGGATGTGCGACAAAAGGAACAAAAAATACAAAGTCGACTCACACTCGTCGACCCAGCATCTCCATGATAGCCCCTTTCCAACGCCGGACCAGCCTGACGCATCCTGTCCTTCTCTTCGAGGTACTTGGCCCTCATCTGAGCGACGAAACTGCGTTCGCTCGCGGTGGATTCGTTCCGAGTCAGAAGGGGTCGAGAGACGGCTTTCCTGGGTTGTTCGTGGGATTGTGGAGGTGCTTGGTTCGCTGCTGGCACTGTTCGAGGGAGTGGGCCATTAGGGTCCATGGGCGATTCGATTTGCTCTCGACTTGGGTGTGAGGCCGGTAAGGGATATTTCTGATTGTGGTTCGAAGTAGTCGAACTCCAGCGGGTAGCCGCGATTCGTTGGGTCACTGGGACAGGTGGAACGGACTGTGCTGACTCCGCAGGTGCGATCGGAGATGGACGAGGGACGAACCCCTCTGGCTGCTGACGATGGGCGTCCATCGAGGCGTTATCAAGAGTCACGTTGTTGCGGGCGGCGTGTTCGACATTGGGTGAAGACGAAGGCGGTGCAGTGGACGAAGGATACAAACGTGACGATGCATGGAACTCTTGAGGCGTAGGTGGCAGCTGATACTCATTCGAGCGCGATAATTGAGGCGGATGCTGATCTGAGCGTTCGCCGCCTCCGTCGAAGTGGTTGGAGCTTGAAGCGACGGGTGCCTGCGGCAAGGATTGATGGAGCCTTTCGTGAGAGAAGCTGGCTAGGGACGATGGCCCAGGAGATGGAAGAGGTGCATTTGAACGACTTGAATGATCCGTGAAGGCTGAGCTTGTGGCTTGCGACACTTCTGACTCGATCCGATGCAGTCGTGGGCCGAGAACAGCTCCCACTTCAAGCGTGCCAACGGCACCAATCCCGACCCCAAGACCGTCGACCTCGTTCGCGCTAAGTGGCGGCAATGGCGGCATGTTTTGTTCACAAAAGGTACCCATCAAAACGACGTTCCCGACCTTGGCCCCAGTCTTGCGAGTTGCGTCGACTCGATTTCTCCAGGCCGCCTCGCCGAGCAGGCATAGCCCCCTTGCCACTTCCAGTGCCGCTCGATCTCGCTTGTTCCCCGTGTTCTCGGCATGAGTAGTTTTCGCACCAGTGACAGAGTTTGAAAGATTCGACAGGGTGGCGATGTACTTCTCGTGCGCTGCGGCCGCACTATGGACGTCGTCGAACGAGTTGGGGCGGCGATGGTTGCCGATCGGTCTTGAGCGCTCGTAGGAGGCAGAGATTTTGGCCATCTTGCTGTCGAGCATCGTTAAACTTTCCTCCAGGATCTTCTCCTCTTTCTTTGGGAAGGTGAAATAGTTGAATGTGAGTATGACCATGCTACACTTTCGAGGTCAAGTCAAACCTTGGAAGATGACCCACCGCTATCTGCTTGAAGAACGTGGCGGACAGCGAGTTGAGAGCTTCGTACTCCCTTTGCACAGACTTGGCATGTTTTTGGTCGACATCTTGAAGACTATCGAAAAGTACAAGGGTAGCAAGCAGACCCGTAGCTGATTCGGGGCGTCGAGGGTTCAGTACATTCACTTCGGCGATGGAAATCCCAAACTCGCCCGACGCTCACCGACGGCTTCATTCCGACTGCCAAATTCCACCCTCTCTCCAAACTGTCCTGCCATATCCTTCAAAGCCTTGACTAGAGACTTCTCAACACTTGCCATGGTCGAGCAAGCGACTCGATAGTCGTCCAAAGCGGCCAAGAGCGTCGACCATACCGAGAGCGAACGATGCAGTGCTGCGCGATCGATCCTGGGACCAACCCCGCCGGTTGAACCTTGTTGAGCCGACTCGTTCGATAATCGTACATCAGGGAAGGGGTAGCCATTAGAGGGTGAGGTGTTATAAGGGCTTGAAAGTCCTGGGGATGGATGAGGTGAACGTCCCCCGGTGCCGTTGCCCATCCCGCCCCCACCTTGGCAGTAACCGTTGCTTCCAGACCAGGGGCCTCCTCCGCCGCTGCACAGGTTTGGACTCTTCAAGTGGGGCGACGATTGACGTGACCGTGATGAGTGACTTGAGCTGCCTGGCATCACGGGTGCGGATAGGTGTTGGTGCAAATCATTCGTGCTGGAGGACCAGCGTTTCAAGGCGTTCATAGCGGCTCAAGCGAGTTGAGGGACGCGAGAGAGAGAGTGAGAGCGGCCGAGATGAGGCTCAAGCTCTTCAAGAACCGTTTGCTCTTTGGACTCTATGGTTCGGAGTGTCCGCGCAGGGGCCTCACCGCGATTGGGTCGGAACCCATCATCCCGCGCATCCACCACCCTGTTTCGGCTGGTCATTTTTGGATACCTTGATTGAGTAAACAGGCATGCGTCGCTGTTAAGACTTAGTGACTCTGGAGATTTCTGTCAAGCCGGCCTGGGGTCGCGCTGAACCGAGGGGAGCGGTGAACGATCGATTGTGAAGGCGTCAAAGCTTCCGGGCCGCGGTCGGGCCGTGCGCTGTCCACACCAGTCACAAAAAAAAAAATCAAAAAATCAAAATGGTGTACATCATAGGAGACAACACTTTGATCACATTACCTTGGATGGCACACAGACAAAGGAGCTCCACAAATTACCTTTGGTAGGGCAAGGTCCTGCCAAAATAATCGACCCGCTTCAGCCAGCTTCAGCACTGCTTCAGCAGGCTTCAGCCAGCTTCGGTCATCGGCGTCGACGTCACGCCTCACGGTCACCCTCTTCTCTTCGGCCACCCGCTCGTACCGCCGCTGTGAACCTGCGCGGCTGGCTTGATTGCTCACCCCGTGCGACCCCTCCCTGCCGCGATGGTAGGTAGCAAGACCACTCAAACATCGAATACGGACAATCCAGATTCGAAAGAGTTCTGGGAGAAGTCGGCCGAGGAAGCCAAGGAGGTCAAGGCGATTCACGAGCAGTCCAAGGATCCGAGGTCCAAGGCCGGCGACGATGCCACGGCCGCGACGCCGACGATCAACTACAACAACGAACCCTTGCCTGCGGGAGAAGTGCATGCGTATCATGAACATGCTGTCAAAGTGGTCAGTCCACCGCCTTTCGTATGATTCAAGCGTGCATCACCGCCTCGATTGCGCGAGCCACACGAGGCCGCCAAGCGGGGGAAGATGAATGTGTGGGGTTGCTGCGCCGAGTCTTCGCAGGGAGCTGAAGCTGACTCGCGACCTCATCGATCGTTGACACCCCGAACCTTTTCCTCTTACAGTGGACAACGGCCATCATACTGAACTCAATCGTGCTCATCTTGTTCTCCGAATGGGGTTTGCACTACTCTTTCTCTATCGCGGCGATCGGTCTGTCCTCAGCTTCGTAGAGCGCACATCACGTGCCGCTCACTCCGCACAGCCTCCTCAGGAGCTGCTCAACTGACTCTGGCTCAACTTCCGCAACCGCAGCTGTCGGAGTTGTCATGGTACGACGAAAGACACACAGCCTAATGAAAGATTGGGCTTGGGACAGGGAGCGCAAACGTGGCACGAACCCCAATGTTTCGGCTTTCGAAAGTGTCGAATGGTTGAACTCGGTTCTCAGTACCGTTTGGCCAATGCTCGATCCGGATTTGTTTGTCGCCGGTGTCGACTTGCTCGAAGACGCGCTCAAAATGCTTTCTCCTTCGGTGGTTAGGACGGTGCGTATCGATTCGGTCGATCAAGGACTCAATGCGATGCGCATTCTGGGCATTCGGCGACTGCCCGATGACTTTGACATCACCGAAAGCCCTTTCGCTTCCCAAGTCGACCCGACCGGTCCACAGTTGGGAGAGCACAACGCTCCCGATAACGCCGAGCCGGGGCAATATGTCAACATCGAGGCCGAGTTCGCATACCGTCGTCTTCCCAAGAGCAAGTCTGAGAACGCCCATTTCGTGATCCACATGGGTCTCGGCGTCAAAAAGGTGCTCAAGGTCGAGCTGCCCGTGCTGTGCGAGCTTTCGGGACTGTATGGCAAGATCCGACTGCGGCTGGAGATGATGGCAGAACCGCCTTTCGTTCGACATGTCAAGTTCAGCTTCCCAATTTTCCCCAGCATCGAAATTGTGGCCAAGGTGAGTGGACGAGACCGCCAGGGGGTCGCTATCAAGGCGTGCGCTGAATGATGAGAAATTATCACTTGCACAGCCTTTACGCGCAATTGACGTAATGTCGCTGCCTGGTTTTAAGCCTTTCATTCTTTCCTCCATCAATTCCGTCCTCTATCACTTTGTCGCCCCTCAAAGCTATGAACTCGACCTCAGCCGCTTCTTCCTCGGCAGTGACGTCGCGATGAAGACGAGAAGCGTCGGAGTCGTCTGTGTCGCGATCCACAAGGCCCAAAACCTCACCGCATCGGATGTAAGAGGTACATCGGATGGATTCGTCAATGTCTCATTCGTTCACTCGGGCAAAGTGCTGTTCTCGACCCGTGTCGTGCCCAAGACGCTCAACCCGGTCTGGGAGGAGGTCACCTTCTTGCGCATCACCGACGACGAGATCGATGAGCAAGACCGCATCCGGTTCACTGTTCTCGACTGGGATCGCTTCTCCAAGAACGACTTGATCGGCATGACTTCCATTTCGCTCACCCACTTGGTCAACAATCCGGGAGTATGGGATCAGAGCACTATCGGTTTGGAACACAACGGCCAAGTCGAAGCCGGCACGTTGTCGTACTCGGCCGCCTTCTTCCCGCTCGCGACCATGACCGCACCGACGACGAAGGTCCAAGCCGATGATTCTATGGCACAAGTTCGAGCGACCAAAGCCAAGCCTATGTTCGCTGATCGGGGGCAGGCCACGGATGACAGTCGCTCCTCGGCGGTGGGTTCTGTAGCCGGGACGATGCCAGCGTCGACTGGTGTGTACTAACCGACAGTTATCCTCTCTGACAGTATGCCCAACGCATGCGCGAGATGCTGGATGGACGAATGCCAATCAATCCGGCTCAACCGACTGGCATTCTCGCATTCCAAGTTCATCAACTCGCTGAACTCGAATGCGGTGACGAGCGGTCTGAAAAGAAGAAGGCGGTCTCCGCACCTTCTTCCTACTGTGTCGTCTATCTCAACGCGGAGAAGCTCTATCAGACCCGTGTCAAACCCTTATCGGCGCAACCTTACGTCAATGCTGGCTCAGAGACTCTCTGCCGCGACTGGACCCGGGCTCGCATCGATATCGCCGTCATGGATGCTCGTGATCGCGAAGCCGACGTTTTGATCGGCTTCATTTCGCTTCAACTACGCGATATCTTCGCGACGAGATCCCAGGTGACCAAGTGGTTGCCTCTTCTCGGCGGCGCTGGACATGGACGATTGCGATTTTCGTTGCTGTTCAAGCCGCTCGACATCGTCTTGCCCAAGCCTCTACTCGAATGGTCCATCGGGTGCTTCGAGATCGTGCAGGCCAAGTTGAGCAATCTGAGCGAAGAAATGACGGCTCGACTTCACGTCTCCGCCGAGGGACAAGGTTCAGTGACCTCGAGCTCTTCCGAGTCTTTACTATTCCAAGGTAAGTCCTCCACTCTTCTCAGCATCTCCATTCCTTTCGAATAGTCAGCTAATGCACTTGGAGTGCGCTCGTCGATCAGCTGGTTCCGAAACGCCCAGCCTGTCGTTCGACTTGTCCGAGTCACTGCGCGTCCCCATCTTGACGCGGTTGCACCCGCTTCAGTTTAAGGTCCAGTCAGTCAGGACCTTACGGGGAAGTGAGACTGTATGGTATGCTCCGCTGTGGCTCAACGACTATGCGTATGAAGGAGAAGAAGAGATGGAGCTACACCTTTACCCGTACGTAATCCGATTGCCGATGGTGGAGTGTTTCCCGACTCAATTGACCCCCTAGTGTCCTTCATTCGATTCATCCCACGCAGTACACACGAGACCTGCAACCCGCGCTCCCCTTCTTTGCCCTACCAGCCGCGGTACAAGAAGCACAAAGTAAAGACCCCAAAAGAGCAAGGCAAGATACCCGAATCCTCGAACAACCTTTACTCTACTACATCGCGAACCTACGACTCGCCCAAGCAACCTACCGTTGCTCGCAGTGGTGAGACTTCGCGCTCCACGGCAAGTGACGAAGGGTCATACCCGGTCTTGCATATTACGCTACGGTGGAAGGCGGGGATGTCGGCGAACCATCGAGATATCATCTTGGGTGCATCTGCCGCCACGAGGGATTCGTTCACCTTGTGGCTTCACCGCCACGACTTTGCGGTCAAGGAGAGGAAACGCAGTCAGCGCGATGCCGACGCCGCATCGGCGCTTTTGAGTGGGTTGTCGAATGAACCTGGGTGGGATGATAGCGAGTCGAGCGATGACGAGGAGTTGGGGACGGAGATTGAGACGATGAGGCGTAGGTCCGCTAGCGGGGGAGTGGACATCTTGATGCGCAAGTTAAAGGGGACGAAGGAGGGTAAAGGGACGACGATGAAGTGGATTGGCAGCAACCTCAAGGTGAGATCCCACTATCCTGCGCCAATTTATAACGGGGCATCGTACTAATGTCATTTTTTCATCTTTGCCAGATCGCCGGCCACAAAGTCAAGAAGAGCATCGGCTCGAGTAAATCGGTCGATGGCCCAATCTCCGAAACCGAAGTCGTCAGCTCATTCTAATGCACCGGTCACACCCTCCGGGCGAGTCGGCCACGTGCGTTTCAAGCAGCCCATCGTTCCTCACATTTGTTGTAAATTTTCAGTGCTCTTTCACAACATTGGTCTTTGGGGCTCTCGTAAGTCTCATGATTAGCTCCGCACCTGAATTGACGATGGCATGCATCGAGTTTCCGCCATACGAGTTTTTGACTGCTTTTCAGTATGTTTTCGCACTTCACTCTACGTCAAACTGTGCTATCAGTGCTGCACCCGCCGAAGGTTCGACTTCGGTTCCTATTCAAGCGTAGAGACGAACATAAAAGTCAGTTATCAAAATAGTCGACGTCGGAATCGCACCATGACGTACCATCGCGAGAAATTTTCACTTCGCGGTTACCATTGAACTCGTTGCGGATGTGCTTGCATCGAGAGAATGGTAGCGTGGAGCTAGGATAGAAGAAAGAAGCAAAACGAGTGAGTACCACTTAGGATACTGCAGCGTACAATCGTTGCACCTACACTTCCAACCATTTGACGGAGAACGGTCGTCCCCAACCAAGGGAGTCTTCGTGCGACTCCGGCAGTGCCGCTTCGATAGTTTCGATCGGGGATGGACTGATACGTAAGAGTCCGCCAATTTCAGTTTGCAAGTTCTTTTGGGAGCGATGCGAAACACCGAGACGCACCTAACTCCGAGCTTTCCCATTCGTTCACTCTTCTCCAGCGGACTGATGACCATATCCTTCCTTCGTACCCCATCCGCACCCAACGTACTCGGTGCATCACTTCCACCCAAGAGTTGTTGAGTCAATACGGCTCGGTGGGTCCTCACTGGGGCACTTTGCGCTTTGACTTCCGTATTAGGTTCAGCTTCGTCATCGATGACCAAGCGAGGAAGACGAAGTTGGTTCGGGTCGAGTGTGGTCGAACCAACAACGAACGCTTCTTTCGTCTCGGGAGCAAGGGTAGCAGGAGCCGATTCTGATGTGGGCCCTCCGGCAGGAGTAAGAGATAAAGGAGATCTGTCAAGCCATCGGTTCTCTGAAGGTGAGAACAAAATGGGCAACGTCTTGGAGCTGACGCCGTTCGAAGTTTCGGCCGCAGGCGATTGGGAGCCATTTGCCGCCTCCTCTACTTCCTCCTTCTCTTCGGGGGGGTCATCATTGTCCTCTTTTTCCTCAAGAATCGCCGAGGACCGAGGCATCATACTAGCATGGCTTCCTTTCGAAGCATTCGAGTTCAACGAGTCCTTCAAATTCGACGAATCGAGGGACGAATCTTGCGAGTCTTTCGAGTTCGGTGAAGGTTCACGAGACGACCACGACACATGCTTCTTGGGATCGTTGGAGATACCTGACGTCATCCGTGCACTAAAATATCGAAAGGCTGGGTCAGTACAGCCATTTGACCTCATTCGAAGGAGTACCTGCAGCACGTACTATCCAAAGAAGCATCCGCTTTTATTGGCACTGAAGATCAAGAAGACGTCCGTCGCCGTATTGAACGCTTGGTGAAGGATGGGCTACAGTGACGAAATATAGTTGTATTAGTTGAAGTTTGATGTGAGGAGATGGTTTCTCGGGAGATCTACCTCGTTATGACTCTGGGTGGCCCACAAGCCTCGTTCGACCGAAAGATGAAGATCATTCTCGTTGTGCGACTGCGCAAAAATCAAAAGCGGGTCAGTGTCTCCTAGGAAAATCCGCCACCAGTCAGCCTTTCCTAAAACTGACCTTCAGGATAAAGTACCGCTTCTTGAAGTGCCGAGCGAGGTACGAACTACTCGTGCTTGTGCTCGAGATGGAATTTCCGCCGACGCTGGAGATGGACGGGACGCGAGTTTCGCCGCTTGATCGTATTCTCCCATCCTCCTCCTCTTGCCGTGGCCTCGATGTGGTATCCCGAGCCGCATCGGCCGCTTCTTTGGCTGCTCTCGTTTCTTCGTGCTTTCGAGCTGCCACGAAAGCATGGTGCATGCCTCCGATGCGTTGTGCGCCTACACCACTTTTGGCGTCATCTTCCTTTTTACGAACTCGGCAAACGAGGTTCTTGGCCCTTGGATCGTGAGGTCGCAAGAGGATGTCGTTCGAGACGGCGATCGCATGTTGTAGATGAACGTCCGAGGCGTAGTTGACGAATGCGCAGTTCGACCGAGCGATCAAATGGATCGATTCGATTCCGTTCGAACGCAAGTCGACACCGCCTTCAACGACCGAAGCGTTCGATGAAGAGGACGGCCCGGAGGACGCGGGTGGAGGACGACCAGCGAAGAAGCGCCACAGTTCGGCGTGCGTTGCATCCGCCGGGACATTGCCCACCCACAGTGCGTGAGGAGAATGGGCAGGTGGCTTGGGCATAGCTAATCCACCGTGTGCGCCAATTGGGTTCGTCATCGCGGCTGCAGGGGAACGACTCGAGTACTTGGTCTCGCGAGAATAGATGGCGTCGTGGAGCCTAGACTGAGCCAACTGGCCTCGAGCGACCTCGATAGGGGGTACGTAGACTTGGGGCTCGCCTGAAATGTAGGAGGAGGAATAGTCGGAAGCGTGTGGCTGTGCAGACTGCTGCTTGTATCCACCCGAGTATGACATGGTGGGGGATAACGGCCCAGACATATTATGAGTGTGAAATGGACGATTAGGATGATGTTGCTGCATTTGGAAGTGTATTCGTTGTGGCTGCTGATGGTGGGGGCCGTAGCGCTGCGGTGCGAATTGCTGCTGGTGCGAATACTGCTGCTGCTGCGGATAATAGGGGTAACCCGGCACAGCTGAATACCCCGCCGTCGTGTAAGGTGAACCCGTCGATATCTCCATGGAATGGTACGATCGATTATCGTGACCATAACTCGATCCATCCGAGAAGGTGTTGCTCGGTCGTCGATCACGTCCCGAATACTGCGGTTGCGAGAACATGCTCAAGCCCTCCGACATTGGAGACGTACGTTTGTTCGGATAAGCGTACGTCATGCCCGTGTAGTGCTCGCTGATGCTGTGGTGCCTATCCGACGAGCTCGGGTACATGAAAGGAGCAGAAGAAGTCGCGGGAGAGTACATCTGTCCGTGGCTCGTCATGACCGGCGAGGCGGTGCTGTACTGTGGCACGTATTGAACGTGGTACTGCTGCGGCGGAGGGTAACCCGGGGACCATGCCTGGCCTAATGGTTCCGGTCGATACTGACCCGACGAGTCGAGGACGTATGTCTGCTGGCCATTGGTGTAAATTTGAGGTGGGTGTTGTGACTCTGGCGACAGCGGTGGGTAGTGGCCGTATCCTTGCGGTGCAGCGTACGACATCATCTGAGGCGAGCTCGGCGATACGAACGACCGACTTGTAGAAGCGTGGGGTCGCTCTGAATATCCGGAGTGCGGGTTTGCATACCGTTCGTCTTCCCTCATTCGCGAAACCGAGTAAATGTGCGCGTTATGGGATGACGCAGATGATGGATACGTCGCTGTCGTCGCAGGACTGCTCTCCGAAAGATCAGACTGTCCTCGACACACGGGGTTGCTCGACATGGACGAGTCGTCTCCTGAGCCCGGGTGGCGCGAGGTGGTGGAGGTGTTTATCAGGAGGTTCTGCGATTTTGAAGTTTAGTGTCGTGAAGAGACGCCCCATTGAATCGATGGATAGGTAACTCACTCTGGAAGAGGATGACCTGCCCGAGCCAGGGGTCGAGCGCGCGTCCGAAGCAGCCTGGCGTGTCGGAGAAGTTCGAAGCGAGATCGATTCGCCTTCTGCGGGGACGACGGGTGATTGCAAAGGAGGGTTAGCGTTCGTTTCGATATGCATTTAGAATTTTAGGTATTAGAGTTTTGATAAGCCAGGTATGCTACGATTCCCCTGCCGCTCTCACTCATTCGCGCGCCTGCAACAGGCGTTTGACGTCATTTCGGAATCGGGTTCGAGCCGACCAACCGCTGTCCCCTACCCCCGGCCGTCCATCAGCGAACGAGCATATCGGACTCACTATGCTTGGTTCGATCCCTAGAGTTGGACCCAACTACTCCACTTCGCTGTTGTTTGGTATTTTGCTGTTGTAGATGCCCTCTTGCCCTCTCGCCCAGTGGAGACTGTCGTTTTCCCTCGCCACTCAGGCCCGTCGGACTTGTTCCGCTCGTCGGCGCGATCTCGTGGGCTGTCGCGATGGTGGTGGTGCCAGTGGTTGCTGCCTTGTCAGCCGGCGAATGACGTACTGGAGTAGGTGTAGAGCTCGTTTTGGGCGGAGTGGTGGAAACGACTTGACTTGAAGGTCGTGGTGGATCAGATTTCGAAGGTGCTCGAGCAGTGATGATCCCTGTTGAATTCGTCGAATCGACCTGAAGGGCCGGTTCGGTGCCCGTCATGAGTTTCGTTCGATTCGGTACTTGCTGCGCCTTCAAAAGTGATTCAACGAAAGGGTCGAGAGGGAGAAAGAGGGGGGGGGGGGGGATTGGATGAAGGTGTCGTCGAAGGGAGAAAAAAATATTAGGTAAGGTAAGTTATAGTCGTAGGTACAACATACGAAATCAGAAGACACTGCCACAATCCGGGGTCGAAGCAGAGGGGGATGATGAAGAAGCAAATAGAAGGCGCGTCCGACGGGATCAGGAATTCTTGTCGCGATTCAGGCGGTCCCTACGCAAATAATTCAAAATGCGCATCCCCGAGCTCGATCGTCTTTGAATTCAGGAAACCTCGAGCAATTCGGTTTACTGTCGTTTTGCTTTGTTAAGCGCGTCTTATCTGCGGCACCTATTTGCGATCGGCGAGCTGCAGGCGCCTGCCTCCATTGACCGACGTCAATCAATTCGAAGCGGCGGCGCCCGCTGGCTTTCGGAGAAGGCTCGATGACGTATAGTGATCGCTCTGCTCGGACAGCTTTGGCAAGTCGGTTCGTTTACTTGTGGTCATTTTTGACGCGGTCCAGCCATTCGGCACCCAAAGAACATCTTAACCGCCTACAGAAGACCCCAACCAGTGTATGCTCTGAGATGGAAGCCTCCCCTGCGTTGTCTAGGACAGTTACCTGACGAAGAGGATGCTTAATCGAGTTTTGGACCAGGGCCGCCGCTGAATTCCGTGCAAGCCGCTGCACGTGACTTTGCTTCAACCCTCCCAGTCAGACAATAGCCCACTGCTCTACAACGAGTGTAAGGCATATTCTATGTTGCACCATTAGACCCCAGAAAGAAAGAAAAAGTTCCCACACCTCCCTCTATTTGTTCTCGACCTGCTCACTCGGTTCATCGACGGAATTGTACACCGAGTAAATGAGCGAATAACCTTCAAATTCGTACAAGATGCGATCCTTCCTCTCGTACCTCCTCGCCAACTCCTCACTCATCAATTTTCTCATCCCTTCATGTTGGGAAGCTTTAGTCACTTCGTCGTCATCGTCGATCGAGACGAAGAGAGTGATCGAGAGTGTTGCGGGTTCGAAGATGGTTAGGACTCGTTCGACGAGTTTTTGTAGCGAGGCGGAGGAGGATTCAACGTCGGAAGGGGAAAGGGAAAGTTCGAGGTTCGTTTCGAACGACGCGTACGAGTATGCAGGTTCGGGAGTGACGTGAATCGTCGCGTAGCGTTCGCCTCGAACGGCGTTGGAGGAGAAACCACATGGGGAGAAGAGGAAGGCGTCCAAGGTCGCGTCGGGGAGGAGTGAGGTGATACCGAGTTGGGTCGAAAGTGATGTACCCAAACTGTGCGCGTCACCTTCGGGTGCGATATCGGGGTATGAGGTGTAGGGTGTGTCGGCAGAGGATCCGGGGTGGTAGAAGGATGCGCAGGCGCGCGGGGAGAGACGGGTCATGAGGATTTCGAGCGTTTGATCCGGGATCGAAGGGACGCTCGGAGGTGTAGGGTCCTTGAGTAAGGAAGGGATGGAAGCGAGAGGGTTCGATCGAGGAGAGGTGGAGGAGAGGGTCGGGGAGGGGAGGGAGGCCGAGAGAGAGGCCGAAAGCGTCGAGAGCGCTGTTGTCGGGTTGATGGGACTGAGGGCCGAAGTGGTCTCCAGTGCATGGGGCATCAACACATCGTCCTGAGGTGGTGTGAGGTACAGCAACCAGTGATCTCCGTTCATTCGACCGACCGTGTATGCGGACGAGTTTTCTGTCGGAGCCGCCAGAAGGACCCGGTACGGATGAGCGCCTCTGCAGCAAGAGGGTTGCAAGGTCTGGTTCGGTACTGACCGAAAAGTGTATCGAGGAAGCTCATTTCCTGCGCCCAGTCCTTGTGAGGTCCGATCTGACGATCGGGGAACATGAAGGTCTTGCGGGAGTAGAAGCATCGCCATACGCCTCGGAAGCCACAGGTCTCGCTGGCGATGCGCAACAGCGTCGGTAAGCCCAGAAGGGTGGTCGTCGTACCGCACGTCTTGAGGATCAACTTGTGAGGCCACACGAACATGGACGACTCGCTGTGGAGAGGAAAGAGGTCGCTTACGAATAAGCAACTTGGTGCATGATGGGCTCTCTTCAGCGGAGGGAGTTGACATACCTCAAGAGGTAAGCATCAACCTGTTCACCCTCAATGACGCTGAGCACCTTGCACTTGACCTCGTCAAGCATATCGTCCCACACATGTCGAGCGACCTGCCTCAAGCCTGTCCACTCTGTACCGTCGTCGCGACTAGGTCGGAGACCCTGACCGGTGTGAGCTTTGGAAGCTGGGACGAGATCTTGCGACGGCGCGAACCAGAGCTCGAGTAGCTTTTCGGGTCCTTCGAATGGACCTGGGGACGAGTCGTCGGTCATCGTGGGGCGATCTTTGTTCCTGGACGAAATAGATCGCAGACTTGAAGGTTTGCTTCACTTGGGGTCAGGAGCGGAGGCGTCGAGATGGGATTGATGTTGAGGCTCCGACCAAGTGGGTTGAGCTGCAAGAGCAAGATGATGATCGGTTTTTGATTGTAAACGGGGTTGATCGACGCAGAACTCTGGCTCGGCTGCCGAGTTGGTGCCCCGGGGCCGCCATGACCCGTTTGAGCTATTAGCTGTCGCGCCTTCGCAAGGCCCGAATTGCCGCACGACGGCAGGCAGCCCGAGGCAACCCAAGCTCACAGCTCTTGGAAGACATCGACTCACTGGAGTTTCCGCGCCAAGATTGAAAGCGAAGAAAGACGTGACGAGACGGAGTAATGTTTGAAACTGCAAGGTCGCGATGCGAGTGGTCGCGCTTTCAAAGCTCGCACCTCCCCGCCGAGCGCAAAGAGGTCCGAGCTCAAACTAGCTCGAGCTATCGATCACCCGTCGCGGCGTCGCCCCGGCAGCTTACGATCCGTCACGGCGTCACCTCCCCACCCCTCTCAACTCCTGCGCCATGGCTACACCACAGTACACACCTTCTTCGGAGATCATTCATCTCGTACACACCTTCAGCGACACCCTCGATGCTCTGCCACCGGCGTTGACGCGCTCCGTCTCGGATTTGAAGGAGCTGGATGCCGTGCTCAGTGGTCAGTCTTTGTATCCTGCGTGGCTTGACGAGCTTGTGCAGCGCCTACGGGTGACCTTTTGTGTGAGGCTGATAATGCATTCTTAGGCTCGCTCAATCTGATCACGACCAAGCTGCAAAAGCTCTTGACGATGATGATCACCCCGCCCCCGCCCTCGTCCTTAGCCGTAGCGGCCGGTAACGGTAACGACCCCGCCGCGTGCACACCTTACGATCGACTGCGACTTTTAAGAGAGGTCACTGAGGATGCTCGCGTATTCAGGCTCGGTGGTGAGGACAAGATCAGGGTCGCGACTTCGACTTGCGAAACGGTCAGTTCACCGCTCTCTGGCGATTGGGGTCCACGTGCTGCAACGACGCCTCTCGCTTATGCTGTCGATTTTGCGCGTTGGGTTGAATTTTAGATTGCCACCCACCAAAATCACCTCGCGACCCTCTCCACCTTACTACTCGAGTTCCTCCCCGCTCTAATGTTGCCAACGCTCCCCGCCCCTTCGGCTCCTCACGGCTACCCACAATCCAACACGGCCGATACCGCGATCCAACGACGCCAAATGTTCCATTTACCCCCCGAACGTCACCCAGGTCAAGGATCGACGTCGAGAATGTCCGCTGCGATGGGGATGGCCCGAGATTTGTACGAGGCGACATCGTCGAGGAATACGACGCTCGGGAATGGATCCGCCGCCGGCGCGCGAACGCTTTCGACTTTGCCCCCGAGTGCTTCCAACGGCGCCGTGGCGGGAGCGAGTGGGGCCGCAGGAGGAGGAGGAGGGTCTTATAAGAAGCCTCGAGCGCAAAACGCTAATGGGACTGCGCACGGCGAGAAGGAAGCGAGCAAGCACCCGAACCAATACACCAAGAAGCGAATTGCGCAGGCCCACCAGACCGCCCAGGCGAATGCGATCGGCGTTCACTCTCTCACAGCCCAAGGCGGAGTCATTGCCAGTGCGCCGGCCGTCAATGCTCAGGCTGGAGTTTATGCACATTCGGCTTCGTTCGGTGGGATGACCGCCGTTGAGGCCGTCAAGGAAAAGCGGAGGCTCGCGGGGACGTCGTCGAACATTGGCGTCGATTATGCTCAGAGTGGAGGGGGTCTGTACCCCGAGGAGCATGCGATGCCGCAGAGCATATCGCCGAGGGTCGGGGGCAAGAGGAAGGGCGAGGAAGGGTATGGGGCCAGGAAGAAGAGCAAGAAGACGTATGTGCTGATGCCGGTCTGGAAATTGTCCATGTCCCGACGATGCTGAACTTGTACTTTCCGCTATCAACAGCGTCGAGGCTTCCCCCGATCCCACACCCCGAACGTTGCCGACTGCCACTACCACCACCACGTCGACTTCGGCTCCCACGACCACAACAAAAACCGCTCGACGAGCGGCGACCTCGGCCATCTCGGCCATCAAGGACTCGGCGATCGACCCCTTCGGTATGAACGCCCAAGAAGCCGTGGCGACGACCCAACAGGCGTCGATGAACAAGCTGCAAGAGGCCGCCGACCTCGGCGACGACGACGAAACGGACAAGACGTTGTACTGCTTGTGTCAGCGCCCGAGTTTTGGAGAAATGATCGCTTGCGATGGACCGACGTGTCCGCATGAATGGGTGGGTTGCGAGGGAAGCTACCGCACCCCGAAAGGCGCGACTTATGCTGAGCTTCTTTCGCGGGGGCCCCCACAGTTCCATCTTGACTGTCTCAAGATGTCGTCCGCGCCGAAAGGGAGTTGGTTCTGCGATTACTGTCGCGTGAGTCTCACGAGTCGTACCCATTTTGCTCTTATTTGCAACCCACCCTGATGAGCGATCATTTTCCATCAACAGGCGGAGAAGGAAAAGAAGAAGGGCGGTCGTCGGTGATGCTGACTTGAACAGTTTCGGTCGGGCTTGTGCGCGAGTTCTTACAATGATGTTGGGTATCATAGTGTACTCGGACCGGTTGAGGGATCATGTGGGATTTTTGGTCTTGAAGTAAATGAACCACTTTGTCGCCCTGGGACAATAATGCACTGCTTTTGAGATCTGTCTCTGGCCTTGGCGACTTGTTGATTGCAAGCGTCACTTGATTATGAGCGCAAAGCCCTGCAAAGCCAGTGCAAAGCCCTCGGCCTTCCACGCTCGCGCGCGCGTAAAACCCATCGCCGCAACCTTGCCCTCCGATCCCCTCCCCACAGCCTCTCCCACAGGAAGACCGAAGAAGCACCACACCCTACCTGAAGGGGAAGAAAACTCACCCTCAAGGCGACGTCCGATCTCACCACACCTTTATCATGGCAGGCGGTTACTTCCACTACGAATCGGACTCTTCCGTTCCTTCCTCCTCCTCCGATCGTTCACTAGCCTGCTCCCCCGCGACGTCATTAATAAATCACCCAATCGGTCACGCCGGAGCAGGCTCCGGAGCCGCCAGTGGAATACGAGTCGGTTCGTTGGACCTTTCACCTTCTTCAACTCGTTCGGGTGGTACGGGTATGATGAGGGATCCTTTCGTCGATCCTAGGTTGAGTTTGGATTCTTGGAATAGGTCATCGATCGAATCGAGTAACGGTAACGCTTATTACGAGGCTTCTCATTCTCGAGAAACGAAGGGCGAATCCTATTACTACGGCTACGGCGATTCGTCGGATCGAAATGAACGACCTGGAATGAGGCCAGTTATGGGCGGCAGGTCGAATAGTGATGTTCAAAGGGAATTGCAAGATGCGTTACAGGATGGTTTACCCACGCCTCGGAAGGAGGAGAAATTGACGAGTGGCAGTGGGTTCGCGAGTAGGATCATGGCGAGGGGTGAGAGTAAGAAGAGTAGTATTAGTAGTACTAGTAGTACGGGATCAACTCATAGTGGTAGTACGAGTGGAGGTGGGGGGTTGTTGAGTCAATTTAGGACGGGTGAGTGCTTTCATCTTGTTTTGTGTGTGTGTGTGTTGAGGAAGGAGGATAATTGATTCGAGTGAATGGACGCTGTTCTGTTTTCTTCTAGGCTCGGGGTGGTTCGCTCCCGTCGTCCCACCGGAACCGAAATTGACCCGAGCGGAGAGGGAACAACTCGAGAAGGAACGTATTGAAGAATTGAGGAACTCGGGCGCGAACGCATCGAGGAAAAGACCTTCGTTCATGAAGAGGATGTCGTCCGGCGTTGAGATGATGGGTTCCTTTGGCAAGGATTCGAGTGGGCATACTAGTCCGGCCAAACAGGGGAGGGCGAGGAGTGGTACGGCGACGACGATTACAGAGGCGTATAGAGGGTAGGGGGGGGGATGTAATGTCAGGAGGGAGGGGGCTTTTGTTGGTGTTAGGGATCTGGCGTATACGTTTTTTCTCGTTGTGAGTGTTTTTTTAAGTCGGAGGCGATGCCCTTGTGCTACCAGTAAAGATGTGATTTTCAAATCTCGACAAAGGACTTGTCGTGTGAGACGTTGCGCTTTCTATGGCGCAGCTTGACTCTTCTCCACGATAGTATGTTATGATGGAACCACACGAGATGGATTGTATTGGAAAGGGATCGAAGATATTACGAAGAGGAAAGGTTCACATAAGAAAGGCCAAACAACGGAGAACTTACCTGCTGGAGATGGGTGACTTTTGAGCACAATTCGATCTAAAGATTCGAGAGACGATGTCAGTATCCTGTCTGTCCATTCAATGCAATAATCCGGTAAATATGGATGCAGCTGGCGAGTGGAGGGGGATCAGATAGTACATTCCGCGCATCGTCGTTAAGCGAACCTCTTTTTGCGTTTTGTAGACGAAGAAGAAGCACGTTTGGGGACACTAGCTGAGCTGGGTGTATAAATCGAGCCTTCAAGTATTTTGTTATATGGCTCTTGTTCGTCATCTCCCATGATGGTTGGGGTGTTGGGTCGGGGGGGTTGGAGGATGGGAGCGGGGACGGAAGGTGGAGAAGACTTACATCGAGGACAACAAAGTCACGCCAAGGACAAATCGAACAAGATCATGGTCGATAATAGAAGGTTGGCATGGATGCTAGGCGTCGATCGTGATGAGGTGGAGCAGAAAGAAAGAGGTGCGAAGGACGGGGAGGGAAGAAAAAATGCCGAGTGCTCGCACATCTGCCCCCTCACTCCAGTTGGTGCGCGGTGCAAGAGCTGCCTTGCGTCTCCCGCTAAGGATGCAGAGACGGCTTCAGCGCAGAAACGTGAGGCACATGATGCGATGTGGCATGGTGGGTCGAGCAAGGTGGAAGGACAAAAACGCCAGGCGACGAGGCTGCAAAATCCACGCGCTTGGAAAAGCTTGGTAGCCAACCATTTATAGTAGCCAACTAGGGCTCGCTTAGTAACCATTTCGACCGACGCGGCAGGGCACGCCCGTTCGAGCATGTTCGCCTCAGGCTCGTCCCTCAGGCTCGGACATGGCCTCGACGCAGCTGTCTCTTCTGGGACAGTTCCCAGTCGAACTTCATTCGACCGTGATTGAACGACTGTCGGCGCAATGTGAAAGCGCAGAAGCCTACACTTTGGCTGAGATGGTTTATCGAAGGGGTCAGTTAAGGATGGAAGCTTGGGACTCTGCGCGGAGGGTGCTGACATATGCTCGGACGTCGTTCTGACAGACGGAACGACGATTCTACAGGATGATCATGCTTTGAGAGTCTGTGCGTTCAGATCTGCGTCGACAGAGCAATCAAAACACCCGGCGAAACGGACGAGGTGGTCAGTCTTGAGTCACACGTCCCCACTCCTTCATGTGGGGGGCTGGCTGCCTCTCACACCCTCCAAGCTCATGCGCTTATTCTCGTCTCCTTACCCCTCCGTTTTGGCAAGGTCCGTTCAAGTGCTGCAGAAACCTGAACCAGCACGGCTATGCCCCGAGGTGCTGCAACGGCCATTGATCGAATGCTCGATCGAGGACGGCGCTCATCCGATCGCTTTGGCTAGTGCGATCGGTTTCTCGCAAGTGCTCCATGTTAATCTGCACCTACGACTTTCCAAGCACACTGATACCGTATCGATGACCTACAGCACACACGCCTTCACCCTCCACACTCGAGGGATCGTCTTCTCTCGCGCGTCCAACTCGGTCCACGTCAAAGTCTACCAGTTGTTCGCTTCCACCTCCTCGACCGAACCTCTCGACTCATCGCACTACATCATTCAGCTCTACACCCAATTCGCAACAACTTCTACTTCCGCAGGGGGGGCGAGTGCAGGGAGAGGAGCTGGGGTTGGTGGTGTGGCGGGTACTACGGGGTCGAGTGGCAATGGCAGTGGCAGTGGGAGTTTGACGATGCAGGAACAAAAGGTTTTGGCGACGGCGAGCTTGAAGAAGGTTCAGGCCTTGTTGAAAGGGTTGGTCGATGTGGGGAGGGTGGAATAGAATCATGTAAAGGATGGAACGCGCAAGTCAAAATAAAAAGTGGTGTTACAACATGGGTACTACTATATTCGTTTCCTGCGCCGAGAGATTACCGCTTCTCACACCGACTCTCGTCATGAATGGCTCGACAGCCCATACCGCAGTATTTTTGACCGCACCGCATACACCCGTACGTCCCCTTGTAGCCGCAGACCGAACACAGTTGGAGTGGAGGTCGTTTCGAAGGTGGGGCTGACGCTGTGAGATAAGTTGGTGTTGAGGGGGGGAGCTTGGAGAGACCCTGAGCCGGGGGGAAAAGTGAGCTTGAGTTTAGTCGCTGGGCAATGTTTTCCTGTTCGAAAAGAGATCTTCCTGCGCCTCACGGATTCCTCAACCAAGGTCGCGAAGTTTTTGCGATACATGAGCAAACTGCGAACGGCCATCGAGCGCTTCTTGCGACCGGACTTGTCCCTCCCAACTGCGCACGAAACGACAGATTGATATCCGGAATAAGCTCCAACCGTTTGATCGAGCGGATTGCATAGCTTTTGAAATTCTCAACACACCATCATCATCCCTCAAAGGCGTCGCGCCCTTCTCCGTTCCATCCTCATCCGGCGCGTCCGAGGCGCCATACGCCGTCGGACCTGTCGTAGGCTCGGTGTAGTTCGTGCGTTCGAGATCGTTGAGGTGACGCTTTATACGACGGGATACGTAGTCCATGTCGAGGGGGACGCCGCCCAGACCGTTTGGGCCGAGGTGGGCTCGTGGAGCTGGGAGAGGAGGAGAGGTAGGTGGGGGTGAATGGGAATCGGTTTAGTGAGGGCGGAGATAAAGGCGTAATGGGGGGACTTACGTTGTCGCCGTTCTTTCTTCTTGAGTGTGGACTGTAACATCGTGAAAGCAGCCTCGGGCGGGAAAAGGGATAGCAGGGGAAATACTACAGAACGGATCCGATCGGGGAGCGGCTCGTCCTTCCAGCCCGGTCAACGAGCTTGAGCTTGAGCTTTCCTATCCTTTCCACTCTCTCTTCCACACGCTGGGTCCGGTTCCCGCTCGAGCCCAGAACCAGAAGCTTCCGTTCTTCTTTCTCTTCTTTCGCGTCGACTGCAGCGAGCGTCCGGTTGCTCGGCCCTTGTACCTCGTCAAGAGCGAACCCCTCAACGCTTGGAACTAGTACACGATCCTCCACTCCACCCTGGGAGCGCACCCGCAAGCATGTCCTCGCTCGACAAACTCGCCATTCGTGGCATGTACGTCCAATCCTACCCTTGTGCAGGTCTCGTCAGCCATTACTGAGCCGAACTTGTCCCGGTTTGGCCCCCCCAGCCGTTCGTTCGACCACCATGACTTTGCCGTCATGCAGTTCTACACGCCCTTGACCGTCATCGTCGGGCACAACGGAAGTGGAAAGACGGTACGTGCTTCGATCATGCTAAGCAAGCTTAGCGCACATCATCGTGGTGCTCTCGGAGCGGACGAGCTCCGCGTCGCATGACCTCACCTCGCACGCGCCTCGACGCGACCATCTGCCCGCGCTTTTTTGACATCTCGACCAGAGCTTTCGCGCTGGGAAGACAGGCACTGACTCGGACTACGATCCCGTCTCTTATCGTCTGGTCCCCTCTCCTACACGTCTGAATGAATAGACCATCATCGAATGCCTCAAGTATGCCACCACCGGTGACTTGCCGCCCAATACCAAAGGCGGCGCCTTTGTCCATGATCCATCGGTCAGTCAACGGCCCTCAAGACGGCGTAAAAAGCCTTGGTCGACTGTGTGATCCATAACTCACAGGTTTTTTTCTCTTTGTTCTACCATTGGCTTCTACCCTACTTGGCTAACAGATCGCCGGCATGTCCGAAGTTAAAGCCCAAGTCAAGTTGCGCTTCTTCAGTGCGAGGAAGGAGAGGATCCTCGTCGAAAGGAGGTTACAGGTCACCAAGAAGAAGACCGGCGTAGCGGGACTGACGATGAAAACGTTAGAGAGTAACATCACCATGCTCGATGAGGGAAAGGATTCCAAGGTACGTAGTGGGGTCTAGACTTTTGCTGGTTTCTTTGGGGGGGGGGTTGTGTGAGAAGGCATCAATTGAAAGGTGAAAGGGGGGGAGTGCTGACTTTTCCATCGTCGATGACCTTGTGCGTGCGGATCCGTTTTATTTATTCAGAAACGTAATTCGCTCTCGACCAAATGTGCCAACCTCGACGAGGAAGTCGCTCTCCAACTCGGCGTTTCTAAAGCCATTCTAGAGAATGTCATCTTCTGTCATCAAGAGGACTCGAATTGGCCTTTGGCCGAACCGGCGGCATTGAAGAAGAAGTTTGACGATATCTTCGAGGCGACAAAGTCAGTGCTTTGATTGAATGGAGGGGGTGACGCGATAAAGTTGGGGGGGGGGGGGTAAACAACCATCAATGCTGACGAAGGTGTCTACTTTGCTCCCCCCCCCCCCCCCCCCAAAAAAAAGGTACACGAAAGCGCTGGACAACATCAAAACGTTGAGAAAAGACCAGGACGCCGAACTCAAAGTCGATAAAGAGAAACTGGCGGCGCTCAAAACGGATCGGGACCGAGCGACCAAGGTTCGTCTTTGGCTCCAGAGTGCGAGCTTAAAGCTTGCGATTCAGCGATTTCATATTCTTATTTCATTTTTGATGTGTCATGATGCGTCGACAGCTCCGTAAATCGATTGACGAATCGACGAACGCGATCGCGGTCAAGCAGAGCGAACACGAGGCGCTCGAGGAAGAGATCACCAAGATCGTCGAACGCAACAAGACCTTCTTCACCCAGGCGTCCAAGTACCAGGACATTATTGGGAAAGCGGATACGTTGAGGGAGAGAAGGACCGTCGTTGAGGATAACTTGACGCAGGTGCAGGCGAACTTGACCGAACTACATGGTAGGTCGAAGATGGTAGAGGCAATTTTAAGAGGAACCCTGAATCTGATCCGGTTCCTCTTTCACCTATTCATAGATACGGAGGTTGAGTTGCAGAAGAAGATTGAGAACCATACGGCCGACATCGCCAATCTGCGCAGCTCGAGGGAGGACGTCAAGCGCAAAGCCGCAGACGAGACGGATTCGCTCGCGGCGCAGGAGCGCAAGCGTTCGACGGCGCAGACCTCGCACGGAAGACTGTTGGCGCAGAAACAACGCCATGAGGAAAACGTCGAGATGAGGCAGATGTTGGTCAGGGAGTTGAGTGTCAAGCATGGGATTGATGGGTATGATCATGATCGGTTGGGGGAGGAGGAGATAAGGGAGTTTGAGGAGAAACTTGACGAGGCGATCGCGGAGCAAGCCGCCAAAGTCGACAAGATCAAGAGGACTGCTAGGACGAACGAGCAACATATGCAGGCTGAGATCCAGACGCTCAAGAGTGCACAGGCTGCGGATGAGGGTGCCGCGAGAACGATTGCTCAGCAGATCGCGGTGCACACGAGGAAAGTCGCGGTGTTCAATAGGCAACTCGATGCGACGAGCGCGAACGTCGGTGACGTGACCATCGCCGAGGCGTCGCTGAGGGATGATCAAAAGAGAAAGACGGACTTGGAGAACAAGGTTAGGGAGGCAGATTATGATAGCAAGTTGAGGGTCGAGACGAGGAAGGGCAAGGAGTTGGAGGAGCAGAAAGATCAACTGCACGACGAGCTGACAAGCTTGAACGCGCAAGCCGACGTTAGGGCCAAGCTGCAACTCAAAAGGAACGATGTGCTGGCCAAGGAGGAGGCGATTAAGAGAATGTGAGTCTAATCGCCGTGGCTGCTTGTGGTGTGGTCCTGTGCTCGGGCAAGAACTGACCACTCCCACCTGTTTTGGTGGAGGTAGAGTGGAAAAGGCCACCCCTTCCTATCGAAAGCTTTTCAAGGCCGACCCGACGCGTGCGACGATGGAAACCGAAATCAATGGCGCGATCACCACGGCTGAATCGCAGCTGGCCATCGCCGAGGAGTCGAACGCTGAGGCCAAGAAGCAATTGCAACAAATCGAGTCCGCCGTGGGGTACGCGAGAGGCAAGGCGAAGGGCCTCACCGATGAAGCCAAAGGTCAGTGTCCAGGATGCGAAGGCGACAGGGTTGTGAGGCTCATGGCAGAGCTGATTTGTTCCTTTTCGTGAGCAGCCTACAAGCAGACCATCGACGAGAAACTGGCGCAGTTTGCGGCCGAGACTGGATCCGCCGTGGCAAAATCTGTTCAGGCGGCGATCAAGGAGGCGGAGGAAGAAGTCGAGCTGACGCGAAAGTAAGTCACATCTTCATCGAAGGCTTCTGAGCTGTTGCTGATCTGTTGCGGTAATTTCGCTCTCTTTAGGTCTCTCGAGGACTCGACGCAGTTCGCATCAATGTTCCAGAAGATTCTTGAGTCCAGCGTTCGCGATCGAAAATGCTTTGGGTGCGATCGTAAGATCTTGCCGGATCAGATGGACGCTTTCCGTGCCTATGTACGTTCATCTGGTCCACGTTGGGACGTACCGTGGCTTGGTGAGCCTGTTCCAATGGGCCGGCGACTAATGCTCTTGACCATGATTGCTCTTCGCGCAGTGCAGAAGTCGCATCCAAGGTGGTCCGGGAGGGTCGGCTGAATTGAAAGCCGACCTAGACGACTGGGTCCAATCCCTCGAGGAGCGACGTGCCCTTTTGCCGACGGAGGTTGCCTATCTCAAGCTGATTGAGCACGACATCCCCGCGGCCGAGAGAGAGGTCGAAGCCCAGAATGCGCGCTTGCCAGCCGTTATCGCACGCACGAATGAGACGGGCAAAGTCGTCAAGGAGCGCAAGGACACACTCGGCGAACTGCAAAACATGAAGAGGCCTGCCAATGATGTGACAAGGACGCTTCGTGAGGTGCAAGATCTGGAGAGGGATATTGGGAAGCTCGAGTCGGAGTTACAGGCCTCTGGGTCGACGGCGACGACGGACGACATCACGCAAAAGTTGCACGCGGTCGGCGAAGACATGTGGGTCAACCCTAAGTGCTGAGCTCTGCACGTCGCGGAGTAGAGGACTGATGATTTTGAAATATCCACTCCACAGTCGAGTCAACAAAGCGACCGTCGATCGCCTTCGCGTGGAACAGCAGAGCCAGAGCAACCTCATCCAGTCTCTGATCAAGTCGATCCACGCAAACGAGATGGAGTTGGCCAAGAAGAGGCAGGAGATCAAGGAGAGGGAGGACCTTGAGCGTCAGAAGGAAGCGGAGCGAGCCGAAATTGAGACACTCGAAGCCAGGGCCAAAGTCAGTTCACCGTGATTGAGTGGAAGTGCTGGACCTATAGCTCAAGCGCTCGGTTCGTAATTCGCAGGAAGTCAACACCAAACTTGCCGAAGCTGCTCAACCAATCCGCAAGCGTGAGGATGAACTCTCGCAGGCGCGCAACGAGGCGGCGCAGAAGGAGGTGATGGCCACTCGAGAGCTGCAATCCTTCAACAAGAGCGCCGAGCAGCTCGCGCTCAACAAGCGCGAGATTCAAACCTACGAGTCGAGGGGTGGCGCAGCCGAGCTCATCAAAGTCGAACGCGAGCTCAAGCAGTACGAAGGGGTGATCGCGGATATGAAGAAGCGTATTTCGGCGCTGCAAGACGAGATGGCGTCCGCCGATCGTCGTCTCGCCGATTCGCACGCCGTCCTGCGCAATCTGCATGACAATGTGCGACTGCGCAAATCGAAGCGAGATCTTGCGACGATCGATAGTCAGCTGGAGAGCTTGGACGACGAGGGCGCCCGTAAAGCATATCGAAGGTTTGAAACCGAATACACGGCGATGCGTCAAAAGCAGTCGCAGAAGCAATCCGACGTAAATCGTCGCGCACATGTGCACCTGCGAGGCCTTAGTGCTGACACTCCGCGATGTTGGCTTTGACTTCCCACAGCAAGCAAAACTCGGAGGAGAACTGGCTACGATGCGCTCAGCGCTCAAAGAAAAGAAGGAGGAGCTCGTGTCCGAGTACGACAGGATCGAGGAGAAGTACAAGCAGGAGCTTGTCAAAGTCAAGACGACGGAGGTCGTGAGCAACGATTTGCTCAAGTATGCCAAGGCGCTCGACGCGGCGATCATGGCGTTCCACTCACTCAAGATGAAAGAGATCAACGACACGATCGCCCATCTGTGGATGAAAACGTACCAAGGCACCGATATCGACAAGATCATGCTCAAGTCTGATTCCGAAGGCAAAGTCGCGGGGACCAAGGCCTCGTACAATTATCGTGTCGTGATGATGAAAGACCAGGTTGAGATGGACATGCGAGGGCGATGCAGCGCGGGCCAGAAGGTGCTGGCCAGTATCATCATCCGTTTGGCCCTGGCCGAGTCGTTCGGCACCAATTGCGGTATCATGGCGTTGGATGAGCCGACGACGAATCTGGACCAAGATAACATCAAGGCGCTTGCGTCGGCGCTCAGCGACATCATCAAGGACCGCCGCAGCCAGGCAAACTTCCAACTCATAATCATCGTAAGCGCTATTATTGGCCACCCTGCTGCTTTCTCCCCCCCCACTGAACGTCATTCGTGTCTATGCCGGTGCAGACCCACGACGAACAATTCCTCGAAACGCTCGGTGGCTCAGGCGTCATCGACAAGTGAGTGCAGGACACCATGCCTCGCCGAGACGAGACTGCCGTGGCTGACTGATACCTTCTTTCTTGTATGTAGATACTTCCGAGTCTCAAGGGGTGGTAATGGCCAGGTCTCGACCATTGAACGACAGAGGCTGAATTGAGACTCGATCATCAACGTGCTTTCGTGCTGTCTCGCAACACATTCCGTCCTCACCAGAAGCAGTACTCTCCTGTACCATACCCGTAACCCCTGCAATTTCATTTACTTTTCTCTGTCGTCTCATCTGCTGAAAAAGACAACATGGTCTCGACCTAAAGATCTGCTCCATTCCCGGCGAACTCCCGCCGGAGACCGGTGTTCACGCGATCACGGGCGGTTGCAAAGTGCGGCGGTTGCAGCGTCACCGGTCTCCGGCGGCTGCAGCTCCGATCGGCGCTCTCGGAAGCGAACCTTTCATTTTTCACCGCTCTCCTCGCACCCATCAACTGCCAGCATCGATCATGACTTACAATTACTCTTACCTCGTTGGATTCCCTGGCGCATGGCTCATGGTCAGTTACAACCGCCGTCTGAGCTGTTCCTACCGTGAAAGTAATCGACCGACCACTCCACTGACCCGCTTTGCCTCGCAATCCGCTCGCTCTACGACGATTCCGTTGCACGATCTGCAGCATATGTGAGCTCTAGGAGAACATAGAGGAGAACATAGAGGATAATGGATTATAAGGGGCTGACGATTGCTGCCCTCTTCATCTTATGGCTTGCTCTCTGCTTCATGCTTCATGCATCACTTCCCTCACCGCCATGACGTAATGTGTCCTGGACATCCACTCGCCGCCCCACAATTAATGCGATCGACCCCGCCTTCCCCCACTCCTCTCGCCTCTCCCGCTCCGCTTTCACCAAATCATTCAGGTCCGCTCATTGGTATGCGGCTGCTTTGACCAAGCAGTCCAAGGACTTGACGTTCTTCGACAACCGTTCGCCGCGAGCCTATCTCGCCAAGGTGACTGCCCTTGAGAAGCAGACTCCTGATCAGCAAAAGTACATTCGCGGTGCGTTGTATTTTTCATCTTAGATCCCGCCTGAGGATCAAGTGACATACTTACATACAAATTGAGTTCGAGCGAAATAGCTGAAGCCGCGAATGCCAACGGTGTCGAGGCCATCCCCCTGTTCGGCTTGGCGGTCAGTAGCATCTGAAATCCGTGACGGGTGGTTGCGTGGCTGACACCTTACCCTCATTGCACAGATCATCGCTGGTAACATGGCCAGACTTCCTGCCGAGACGATGAATCGCTTCGTCTTCACCTGGTACGTTAGCCCCAAAGCGACGTCGAGGTCATGCCCGGCTGCTGATGTGAAGATTCGTCTCCTTTGTTCTGGAACTGTAGGCTCGGACTTCGCGCTTTGTACAACGTTCTATATATTGGCACCAACGGCCACAACTTGTCATTCCTGCGCAGTCTGACTTTCCTTGGTGGTATTTTCAGCACTTTTGACATCTTCATCAAGGCTGGGAGGGTCTTGAACGGCGGCATCTGATTAGAGGGTGCTTCGACTCGGATGGTGATTTGAGCGATGACACTTGACAACGAGTCGAACGGATATTCTTGGAATATTAAAAGAAATTGAAATGCATCAAATCATATATTTTCCATTAATCAAAGGCACCATGAGACTGCCTCGGACTGTTTCGCCGAAAAATTGGCTGGGGATACAGTGCTCTAAGTGTGGCCGCCTTGATCCCACGGGCCCACACACCAAGAACAACATTGGTTCTTTCCAACGCACACAGGTGTGATTTCGATGCAGGTGTTTCGTTTGCAATGCGTAGGCTTCAGAGCGACCAATGCCGGCCATCGGGCTCGTCGCGGCCTCGGGATCGGGCCGATCGAGGATCCCTTTCCCCTCGTCCAGCTCTCAACTCGAGATCGACGTCGATCGATCTCGAACGAACGCGAAAGGACGACGACCACGTCTCCTTTAGACTAGAGACCAGCTCAAGACTCGATATGAAGATTGCCGTTGTAGGATCGGGTACCTCCGGTCTGGGTGCGACCTGGCTGTTGAACGAGCACTCGAAGCACGAGGTGCATCTATTTGAGGCCGATTCGCGCCCCGGCGGACATGCCAACACGGTGCGCTACAAGAACCCGCTCGGCGACGACTACATCAACGTCGACACCGGTTTCATTGTGTGAGTTTGAGCGGGCATCAGGTCATGGATATCATGTGGATGTTTTCTTTCTCTTGCTCCGTATCGAGCCTACGCGAACCTGTCGTCTTCACACGCTGATCGTCTGACCCCACTCGCATGTGCATGCTCTCTCTTCGACGGTTGGACGGATCCGGTCGGAAAACTTTCCAGCTTCAATACGGTGACCTATCCCAACTTCTTGGCGTTCCTGCTGGAGACGGGCGTGCCTTACCTCTCATCCGACATGTCCTTCTCCGTCTCACGTGATCGCGGCCTGTTCGAATGGGCCGGCGCTTCCCCCGCTGCCCTGTTTGCCCAACCGCTCAATCTGCTCAACCCGTCGCATTGGAGGATGGTTTGGGACATATTGCGTTTCAATGTCGGTGCACTCGAGGTGCTACAGCGTGGCGACCGTGGCGAGAGTATCGGCAATTATCTTGCTCGGGAACGTTACTCGCAAACTTTTATCGACAATTATCTGCTTGTGCGTTCTACTGCCTGGGGTGCGGTCGGGACAACAGATGTATACCAGGAATTTCCCTACTAACTCTTTGAATTATCCCGAATCCTTCACCTGCAGCCCATGACGGCGGCGATCTGGTCAACACCTCCTGATAAAGCTGCTCTCGATTTCCCTGCGCTCACCTTGATCCGCTTCATGCACAACCACCACCTCATGCAAATTCTCGATCGACCAACCTGGCTAACGGTCAAGAATGGGTCCCACTCATACGTCAATCGCATTCTGGAGCGTCTTGATCCGGCTAAGTACCACCAAGGTCACAGGATCGAGTCTGTCCGAACCGGCGGGAAAGAAGGCAAAGTCGTGCTCAAGGACTCGGAGGGGAACGAGACCGATTGGGACCATGTCATCTTCGCCTGTCACGCCGATACGACGCTGAAGATACTTGAAAAGGGGGAAGGGATCACGGAGGAAGAGAAGCGGATTTTGGGTGGGTTCGAGTTTAGTAAAAACCGAGCCGTTCTCCATTCGGACCCCGAGGTAAGTTCAAGCGCAAGGCTTTGTGCACGAGTCCGAGCTGATTGCGGATTTTGTTAATATGTATAGCTTATGCCTAAGCGTCGTATCGCGTGGTCGGCATGGAATTACCTCACCGCGAGTGACGGGCCCAAACTCAACGTCAACAATGTCGCCTTGTGAGTCGAGCGAGGCGTTGACCAGCCGATCGAAACGCGCGCAATGCTCAACTCCTGCCCTTTTTCCACCAGGACGTATTGGATGAACTTGCTCCAATCGATTCCGGAAGCCATCTATGGTCCCGTACTCGTCACGCTCAACCCGCCCTTTGAGCCTCGAAAAGAACACAAATTTGCCGAATGGGACTATGAACATCCCCTCTTTAGCGAAAAGGTAAGAGCATTACGCCAAGCCTTCCACTTGTCAGACACACATAATATCGACCGAGATTCCCTCGACCCGTGCAGAGCGTACGATCGCAGGATGAGCTCGAGAAGATTCAGAATAAACGCGGGATCACATTCGCCGGCGCTTGGACGAAATACGGTTTCGTAAGTGCTGCTCATTTCACTATACCTGATACGGAGCAACGTATCTGACCCCGTCTCTTGCATTCTTTTTCATTTTTTTCATTTGATCAGCATGAGGATGGGTTCGCGTCGGGTTTGCGCATCGCCGTCGATCACTTGGGCGCTCAATCACCGTTCCCGATCCGACACGCCGAACGAGATTTGAACCTCTCACGAACGGATCGATATTTCAACTACGCTTTCTCTCGAATCGACTCCTTGGTTAAGATCTTTTCGTTCCCCGCGACCGTGTTCCTATTCGTCCTTATAATCGGCTTAAGCGTCACCAGAATGTGTATCACGGTACTGGGGGCTCGATCGACCGCGGCTGTGATCGGGGATGTCATAATGATGCTGCAGAGAAGTAACGGCGCTTCGACGGCTCCTGTGGTGAAGTTGGACGGTTTAAAGAGAGCTGGGGCAGGCGGGCGCAACGAGGCAGGTTAAGAAAAGGAAGTGAAGAGGGACGAAATTTGGTGTCATTCCCGTAGGCCCACGAAAAGGTTGAGCTCGAGTTACTTAGCACGTCGCAGTGAAATACGAACAAACCGATCCATCAATGCGAATTTTTGTACAACAAAACCAAACCAAGAGATAAAAGTGACAAATGCGAGGGAGAGAGAGAGAGAGAGAGAGGTACCGACCTGACGGGGGGGCGACGTGGGGGGCTCATGAAAAACGCATGCCCTCGCCTACGAGGTATTCACCACTTGCGGTTTTGTGGATGATCCATTTCGTGGGCGGACCCCAATTCTGCTCGGGGACGTTGGAAATCCCTCGGTGGTGAAGCGACGTCACACTACCGAGTATCTCATCGAATCTTTGACGCAACTCGAGGCTTTGCGCAGAAGTATCCCGGCGCATGTCCATGACAGGGGGCAGATTCGGAAGAAAACCGGCCTAGTGGGGAAAAGGGACGGGAAGGGTCCGGAGGTGAGTATCACACAATTGACTTTGCTTGGGGCAGATGTGACTCACCCAGTCAGAGTCGGAATCAAACTTTACAGCAATTGTTTTGCCTTGCAAGGATTCGTCTACGAGCTCGAAGTGGAAGAAATACCGGAGATTGAAAGCTGCCCCAGGGTGTTCGAGGCAGCTGTCTTTGTTGGCGGGTAGTCTGGCGTGTTGAAGAAGAAGAAGCTGCTCCGTCAGCCACAGAGAAGGAGAGAAACGATCACAGGCATCGACAACACTGCTTCCTTACTTTCGACGACAGCTCGGTTCCGCACAGTAGGCTAGGACCCAACGGACCGCCTCGGGAAAAAAGTGGACAACACGAGCTCGAACACGGAAGTCGCCAACTAAGTCGGAGCTGATCATACGCGACATTGAGTACGTGAGCTCGGCTATTGACGCCGTCATATTCACACAGTGGTCAGCAAGGTTCGTGAGCTGTAGAATTCATGCTTCAGCCAAGCGGGAAGATAGGCTTACGGTCCGGCCCGTAAGCAACTGATTGAGGGTGACCCGACCTTGCAGATTCAGCTGGCGCTGCTGAGGGGTCGGATGGTATGCCGGCGGGTGCGACGAAAATGGGGGCCAGCACGGGCTCTGCGGCAGCTTGGGCAGCCTGGTAAGCTAGACGGCGTCTGAGTCAAATGAATACAGAGTCGCCTAGGGTCAGCTCGATATTTCTAAACAAGGACCTGCAGAAGGAAAAGACAAACTTGTGGATATCGACTAGCCACGGATCCGAGGCGCTACCTGGACCCAGCAAGATGACATCACGCTTTCGTTCGTATTTCCGATCGGGGATTATTGTCGCTTCAAGGTAGCCGTTGGGATTAAGCTTGGGTCGGAGGTTGACGAGGTGCACGGCGCGGCCCTGTCCGGGCTTCTTCCCGATGCCCGGTCTCATCAATTGGTCCAGTGGTTGCGCTTGACAGCCGAAGATGGACACTTGAAGCACGTATTGACCGGGAAGACCGTCTTCCATCTGGTCGTCGAAATCGTAGAGTAGATCATTTTCCGTGAAATCGGTGACATAGATCGCGACCGGCTCGTTCGGCCCCAAGTTTTTGAGGTTCTCGTTCCCGTGGGAGTAGATACGCAAGATCTTATTGAAATGTTGAGCAGAGTTTATCAGCGAGACGGCAATGATCCAAATGCAATGTCGTTAGTACTCACCTGGACAACAGTATCGCAGAAGACGTCGGGTCTCATATCCATAATCTTGGTCATTTTCCGGCCAGATGCTTTGGGCTTTCGCGTCATGCTGGGGATGAGGGTAGTACCAGTCGTTGCGAGCAGAGAGTTCGCAAGATTCGTTTTCGCCGATGCCGCGCTACAGTCGGCTCTCACCATGTCTTTCGCATAGTCAATCTCGGCCTTGCCATATATCGCAAGTGATTTCTCAGGCTGCGCTCCGATCATGATGGGAGCCTCGGCGCTGTTCGAGTCCCGAAGCAAACCGGCCCTTTTCAGAACCGCGGAACGGGGGTGATTGTCTGAATAGCCGATGAACCGTTGACGATCTTTGCTCCACTGCACTTGTTTTGAGGGGGGTACGTATCAATTATCGGTCAGTCATGAGGTAGAGCCTCGCAAACTCAGTCAGCCATGAGACGCACATTCATGCGTTGAAGAATGACGACGTCGCCGATCTCGGGGTTAACGACGTCGTTAGGGGAGGGTGCGAAGTACTCGGCGGTCAAAGGTTGATCGTAATCCGGAGTCCCAAGATTGAGTGTAATTTTGTAGTCTGAATGCGCCGTATTACAGAGGGGGCGGAGGGCGGTGATCAGGGTGAAGCTTAACATTGAAGCTTAACATAGGAGCTCGCAATGTCCCTGCTCGTGGCAGGATTGAAGAAAAACTGACCCTTTCCACCGCTTTTCCCGATCGAAGACGCGTTGAAAACGATTGCCATAACGTCCAGGTGGCGTTGATTCTTTGATTGTTCGAGTTCGCTGAAGGCGATATACTCGAATCGTCTTTCCGCTCTATACTCGACACCTGTCGTGACGAGCCCCCAGGCGGTTCGAGGTTTTCTCTTGGGCGGAGGCGGGCACACTACGTGCGCCGGAGCAACGGCAGTACCTAATGCACTTGCTCGGTTCTTTTTGCTCTTGCTGCCTTGATCATTGGAGGTCGAAAACACGCCGTTAGCATCTTGCGGCCTTTTGTGCGATCCAGCGGCGGGAAGTGGTGCATTCTCTTTAGATTGCTGCCGAGGTGTCGGGTGTTGGGAGGAGTTTGGCCGTTCCGTTTCACTGGGCACAGCGAGAATCTGATCGTGCGCTAGGTATCGAATACACTCAGCCGTGCTGTCCGCTGTGGTTACCGGCGGAGCTGAAGCTGGTTGGGGTGGCCGAAAAACAGATCGGGGACCCCCTACAAAGTCAGATGACAGGGGATGAAAGGACGTGCGGGGGTAGAGAGGGGAGGCGCGTGAGCGGAGGCTTACCGAGTACGTCGAACTTGACCCGATCGCCACTCTGGCTCTGAATATGAAAGCTGACTCCATTGCTATAGACCAGCTTGCAGGATCGCCGGCCCTCGACGTGCCTGATCGCGGCGCGGTGGAGGCTCAATCGCACCTGGAGGCCGATGTCGAACCGGCCCTGTACTTGGGCGGCCCATGGCCCGACAAGGTGTACTTCAACACTGGTTGATCCCGAAGAGGTTGTCGCTACTCGCCTTTCCGGGCCAGGGCTAGGTTCGATGTCGTCGTCATCATCGATGTCGTCGCCGCTGTGTTCTGGGTCAAAGGGCTCGGACTGCAGTGAGAGTTGCGCGCGTTGGGACTGAGCCGAGTAATCCTTGAGAGACATGATCATGCCCTGGATGTAATCGCGTGGGCCGTAGCTCTTGTCCGAGAGCTTGGAGAGGGCGACACGCGGCATGATCACCAATGAGCACGGCCTGAGCGAGAAGGCAAGGAATGATTCTGAAGTCGCGTTCAAATCGTTCGCGCCGGATTCTCGCGCTCGCCTGACGGTCACGTGCTCGGCGCGACGCACGAGGCGACAACCAACAGGACACCCTCGGGAGTGATTCCGAGGCGGACCGCTCATTCAAAGAATGAAAAGTCGAATTCAGGGTCCACCGTTCTGGGGCATCCGGGACCCGGGTCCCTGGACACCACAAGGTGACAGTGATCCCTCACCCTTGACCACGCCTTGACCACGCCTTGACCACCGTGACCCGCGACCAAAGCGAACAACCTGAGGCTGAAGCTAAGCGTTCTTGCTCATGAGTTTCAGCACTTGGGAAGGATGCCACCGTAATTAGCAGTAGTAGCAGTAGTAATAGTAGCAGCGACAGTAGCATCAGCACGTTGGTATCATCGTGAGCTGCCAGGGGTCGACGATCGCGGCGCGATGGCTACTCGTCTCAATCAGACCGAGCAATACATGATTGTACGGAATTCCTTTCGTCTCATACTATGCGACTCTACTTGACAATCTTGTACCCTCTCTCGTCCCCTCTTGCCCTCTCACTGCCGACCCGAATGATACCCTGCGGATTGCCGTTCGACCTCAAGCCGCTGCCTTGGTTACCTGCGCCCTTGCGCTGGGTCCATTGCGGTGAAAGGACCTGATCGAGCGTGATGGCGCGCACACCGACGAGTTCCTTGATGGCGAGCACTTGGCCGCTGGAGACTTGAGTAATGGGCACGATCGAGGACGAGAGGCGACGGGGTAGGCCAAGTGCTTCACAGGTGCGCGCGACCGTCTCGGGTAAATTTGCGGGAGATCGATGCAATGTGATGAGGTAGTGCGTCTTGTTCGACTGCGATGGTGGCGGTGAATGCTTTGTCGGCGATGGGTTCGTCTTGGGCTCGTGCGTGGCCCGGGTGGTGCATTGGTGGCCAGTCGCAGCGAGCGAGCCGGTTCGCGTCGTCGAGAAGGTTCGACTCCTCAAGCTACACGTCGCCGCGAGGTGTTCCAAGGTGACCCTGGACGAGGCAGCGATTGGCAGCATGTTGGGAGACGTGACTTGTGCGCCAAGTGAGCGGGAATCGACGGTGCTAGCGGCGTGAAAGTTCACAGTGAGTCGGGGCGAGCAAAGATTGCCGGTGTCTTGGGGATTGAGGAAGCGACTGCGGTGCGGCGAGAGCAAAAGTAAAACGCAGAATGCTGTGTGCGTCGTTAACGGGAGGCGAAGCGGAGCGCTTATGAAAGGAGCTGTGGGTGTGACGAGGCGTATGCGAAGCCTGGACCAAGACCTAATAATGGAATAATGGGCGGTCAATCTGAGCTCGCGCTAATCGGTGTCGGTTGCACCATTACGAAGCGGCGCAATCGCCCTAATGGCCTTGACACAGCGGGCATCGCAGCCAGTCAGTCCTTCAGTCGCAGCCTATCGCAGCCTATCGCAGCCAAGCGGCTCCACTGCGGCTCCAAGCGGCGGCGCGCCCGCAGACGATCGCCAGTTTTCGCGTCGGGGGCTTGGCTTCCCGCGCTGACGATCACTTGCCTCCCAACCGTTGAAAGAATACACGCCAGCACAACATGGCACCCAAGGTGCTTCACTTTCCAAGAGCACGATCGTATCCTACGGCTCTCCACCGTCCCGCGTCGCTGATCCCTATTCCCCTGTCGCTCGTGTCGTGCGGCGTTCGCGTCACTCTTACAGAAAGGAAAGAAGATGGACCTCGGCGCCTTCTTGGCCGACGAAAGTCAGTCGACGGGACTGTGCACTGATTATCGCTCCCGAGACGCACTTCTCGTGTTGGCCTTACTGATTCGTGTTCCCCCTTTGGCGTTCGGCAGGCACCGGCGGATCGTGGGCCGACGAGATGGATGCCCTCCCCACTGGACGTAAGTCGGATCGGGACTTTGGGGAAGACATGCCAATCCATCAAGCCAATGCCTGTGCGCTGACACGCTCGTCGGTCACTACCCTGTCTCGCCGTTCACAGCCTCGGGCGACCCCTCATTGAGCGCCGGTGGACTCGGCGGATCTCACCTCTCGCGTGGCATGGGAGCATCGGGTAAGTGCAGTGCCTCGCAGAGATATCAAAGTCTATTTCAGCCCTTCAAATCGTCCCTGTACTGAACTCGGTCTAGCGTCTCTGCTCTCGGCCTCGCTTTCACTCTCGCATAGGCGGCTATGGACGCAGTGACCGTGACGATTTTCGACCGCAGCGCGCCGAGGTGCCCTTTCCGACCGCGCCTCCTTACACCGCGTTTGTTGGCAACTTGACCTTTGAGACGGTCGATGACGATTTGAGGGACTTTTTCGCTGGGGCCGAGGTGCGCACATTTCTCCGAGATACTGGGGTTGGGTTCAATCCGAGCGTGCCGCCGTGGATCCTCACGATGCTGGCTTCGCTCTTACAGGTCCTGTCGGTTCGCATGGTTTCCGGCGCGGATGGCAAGCCCAAAGGTTTCGGATACGTCGAATTCTCCAAGAGCGACGACCTTCGCAACGCCCTTGGTCTTTCGGGATCCGATCTGAATGGCCGCACTGTTCGCATCAGCGTCGCTGAAGCCCCTAGGGAAGGCGGGCGTCCCGAAGGCCGTGCCGATGCCGAGTCGACCTGGACGCGCTCAGGACCTTTGGCGCCACTTGCCGGAGGTGGAAGAAGTGGCGGATTCGGCGGAGGATCACGATTCGGTGCTGGTGCACCCGGCGGTGGCTTCGAGGGTGCCGCTGACGTTGAGCGAGAGGGCCCCATCAGGGGTGGCAAATTCCAGCCCTCGGCACCGAGTGACTTTGGCGGAGCTCGTCGCACTAGCGGCTTTGGTGGCTTTGGTGCGGGCGATCGAAGTGTCAGCGGGGGGTCGGCCGGTGGCTTCGAGCGCCGCGAGTTCCAGGCCGCACCGCTAGCCGAGGTGGAGCGTGAAGGACCTATCCGCGGCGGCAAGTTTGTCGCCACTCCTGAACGTAGTTCGTTCGGTGCAGAGCGCCGAGGTCTCCCCCCAGGCCGCGCTGACGAGGAGAGGTCTTGGACTCGTGGAGCACCTTTGCCCCCGGCACCTCAACGAGCCGGATCAGGTGCATTCGGTCGCGGACTGGGTGATCGAACGCGTGAGCTTGGGTCGCTGTCTTTCGTCCCGGTGTGCACCTCGACCCTTCGCACTCACACCCAGCTTGTATGTGCTCTCTTTCAGCCCCCACAGAGGGCGGTGAACGTCCCAGACTGCAACTCTCGGCTCGCTCGTCGGCCGATGGCTCCCCAGCTGCTGCGCCCGCTCCATCGACTCGACCGTCCCCATTTGGTGCCGCAAAACCCGTCGAGACCCGCGAGCCTGTGAATAGCCCGAAGGAAGGCGAGAAGCCTAAGCCAACATCCACTTCGGCTAGATCGGTCTCGTCCTCGTCTCCGTTCGGATCGGCCAAACCTGTCGATGTCAGTGTCAAGGAGCGAGAAGCTGAGGATCGCATCTCCAAGGCACGCCTAACGACCACTCCCACGACCACTTCCTCGCCCTCTACGGCTTCGAACCAACCTGCGGCGAACCCTGCTTCAGCTGAGGAGGGCGACCGGCAGTCGTCGACCGCCCTTGCTTCTCCCGCTGCGTTGAGGAAAGACGGCATCTCGTACTCGTCTGCTGCGACGACGGTCGATGAAGTCGTTGAAGCGGTTGAGCAAACGTCCATTGAATAGTTCCCACTTTACTTTCAAAAGGATTTGTGTTGTCTTGATAATGCAGAAGGTGTCGCCTTTAAACCTGCTGAACGTAGTCGATCTACTGACGATGCAGAGCGAGCCAAGTTCGGGCAAGAGAAGCACTCCCTCGCCTCAGCACGAGTTGAAAGCGAAGCGTCGGCGGTGTTAAATCCCCCAAACGGGGAGTGTCAAGGGTGAGGGTGCAGACTAGCGTTCGACATGGCTACAATTGCACAGGGACTTTTTTTTCGCAAACGAGTATACTCTAGAATTAGGGAGAGTGAAAAAATCAACACCTACTGCCGGCCGCACGTCGAAGGATCGCCTCGACCTCCTGTCTCCTCGTTTCTCTCTTCTCTTCCGGTGATTCGGAAACGCTCCGAGATCCTCCTACATGACCTTCCCTCCAACCGGGCGTGAATTCAGGTGTAGCCCGATACGTTCCCGAACTTTCAAAGCTGTCCCTCGTCGAAGACTGATCTCCTCCAGACTCACGCTGCGCTTCCATCGAAGTATCGGATGGGAAAGATACTTCGCTTGCCCTACGAAGGCGCATTCTTGAAGTGGGCGACTCGAATGTCGAGGCATTCGTCGTTGGATCGAACAAGGGGACGGATAGAATGCTTGCTCGCGAAAGCGAACGTCGTATCGACGAAGGTGTCCCAGGTCGTACGCTTGTCGCACCTGTATTCGACAACTATTGATGCAAAAGGATACAACCAGATGAGATCGAGAACAACCAACGTCATCGTGCTGAGAACCGATGCTTTGGGGAAAGTTGACCCACCAAATTGCGTCTACGAGACTGACTTCCAACCGTAGGAGACGACTCGGGAAAAGTATCATCATACTGCGACCCGCCGCTTGCAGGGTGAGAGATCGAAAGCGAGGCGCGCGAAAGTGCTCTACCGTCCTGCGAAATCGAAAGTGGCGAACGGTATTGATCGCGGCTTCCGGGGGAGGGCGAATGCAGGGAAAGTGGGCTGAAGGCATTGCGCGAAGCTGAGTTTCGGAGCTTGGGGGTCGCGTTTGTGAGCGCACCAAGCGAAAAGTGATCTCCTGAACGAGCGGGAGACATGATACCGAGGCTCGTGGAGGGTCGAAAGCCACTAGCTCGGCTCAAGGACCGTGGCGAACGACCTTCGTCCTGGCTCGTGGAGTGGCGCTCTCGCTCGAAACGTGTCAGGGCAATGATCTCTTCAGTCAGGCACCTTATTTGGTCGTTACTGGTGCGGAGCAGCGAGCGAGCGGCGGTGGCGAGAATCGAACTCTCAGCCATATCGTCCATTGAATCCATGGACCGCCGGCGCTGCTCGTCGCTATCTGTACGACGCTCCAGGTTGGCCGTGGCTTGAACGAGATCGCGCAGTCCATCATTGAGCTTTACGGTCACCCTGACGGTCGCAGCTGTTCTTTTCAGGAGGTCGGAGGCGTCCGAGGCGTCACTCGGACTGTTCGGGGCGTTGCCGATGCCATCCAGAAGTTGATGAAGTTTATCATATGCCGCATGTACCAGCATGTGATGGTCTCCGACGGCAACAGATCGGCCAGCCTGCAAGTTCCTCGAGGCTGTCGACGAGCCTGCAGCTCCAGCGCCAACATCGCCTGAGGAGGTCACCAGAGACAAACGACTCATGGAGTGACGCGGATCTCGTTTCCGAAGGGACCTAACGGGAAGCCATCCTCGGAGACCGGTCGAAGAAAAATCTTCATGGGCTTGCGAGATGGGCTGAGACCCTAGATCGGCGAGCGATGCTTGTTTCCCGATCCTAGTCGGTTCATCTTCACTTCCGGTTTTCGTACGAGTTCGCGTGGCTTGCAAAGCTCGGATAGCCTGGACTGGAGCCGATGAACGGTGGCAAGACACAGCGCATAAGCAAGCGAAAGTGGACCTAGACATATCAAGAGCAACTCACACTCTGAGATCCACCCCGTGCTCCCGACTTCGAGGTTGCGCAAACGTCTTCTGCGCTCTTCCAGGGGCAACGCGCCTTCCTCTGCTAGCAGACGATCGGACAGACCGAAATAGTCAGAGAGACTCTTTGCAGTGGCTCCAATCTGATTCATGCGAAAAGACATACCGTCAATCCCAGACCTTCTTGAAGCTCGATTGTAGTCCGCGGAAGCTGGTTGGCCTCGACCATCTTCGACCTCGGAGTCTCCACCGTGTTCCAGACGCAGGTCGAGTCTGGGATGCGAACCACTGCCGTCGCCGGGATGTGTGCGACCACTCATCTTAGTTGGTATGCAGTTGTCCGACTGGGATGATGGGCTACGGAAAGGGCTACCCGCTCCATGCGGAGACGACCCGATGAAGGCTGACGTGGACGAAGCATTTGCAGGTAGCTGATCATGCAAAGTGTGGTTACCGTCTTCGGCTTGCAGAAACTCTTGGGGGATGCCGCGCCGTGTGCTGTTGGAGACGCTGCCTACCACAGTATGCGCATTTTTCGCCTCAGACGGTGAGTATTCGCTGCGTGGATGAAACACAGGCGAGGCAATGGCCGATGGCGATGTTGTTTCACTGCCTTCGCGCGAGTGAGCACCTTGAACGCTTGCAGCGCGCGTTCGCTCCGAACCCACCCAGCTCGAGCGTCGAGGCGGGCCATCGCGGGTCAATTCCCACTGGTCACCGTCGATCGAATACGAGGATCGAACATGCGTCGTTCTTCCGTGTTCTTCGGCGGCCTCATGACCGGAATGAGGCGACGAGCTATTAATGTTGTCGAGAATCTACTCGGACACGGGCCAGCCGCTATCCGATCAGAGACGAGCCAGGTTTTTTTGGGGTGATCACAAGGGCTGCGCGACACTCACTCTCTGATTTCGTATCTGCCTCTCTGACGATCGCCACGGCTTGCTCGATGACACTTTGCCCAGTTCTAGTCCATCATCCAAAACGGATCGATTCTTGAACGGCAGCGAGGTACCTCGTCCCTTGGGTGTCCTTGTTTGGAGCTCGGGAACCGCTACTTCTTGACTCGAAAGGGCTTGCCTAGTGGGCTGCAGAGTATTGATCGCAGAAGCATCTGACGAGCGCGGAAAGTTGGGTGAGGGCAGTGGCGATGGAGACGGGGAACGGGACGCCTCGAGCGCGTCCAAATAAGGCTCGATTGAGCTGGCGGTGTCAACAGAGTCACGCCGAGGCTCATCCGTTCGTACCGAGGATGGCCCGATCAGGTTTAGACGCTCAAGACGGTGGCGCTGTTCGTGCGAATGGTCCGAACTCCGCGAAGGGGTACCTGCGACCGACGGGCTAGAGGTCTGGATGAGCGGGATGGAAGAAGACATCGACAAGCGCTTGTCTGGAGTCGTAGGAGCGGTCGGAGTTGGTGGAGCACTTCTCGCTTCACTTCTTGGTGGCCGGTCTGGCCTCGGTCGGCCGGTGGACGCTGACACATCGGTTGCAAACATCCTGGCAGATGCGCTGGCGATGGGACGATGGCCGTATATCGTATGATTCAGCTCCTCGTTGGACCGAATGGTGCTGAGACCTCGATTGGAAGATGGGGAAGTGATGGCACCGTTGAGAGAAGCGGGTGGAGATGGCAATTGCGCACCAACGGGCGGCAGTTTGTCTGTCAAACCGAGGCCGAGGCCATCCGAAGCTGACCCTTTTTCTGACGGAGACATGCGGCCAGCGCGAGAAGAAACCGACAGCGACGGGGACGAGCCAGGGGCGCGGTAAGAGTTGCGACGAGACGACAGAGGGGAGTTCTGGCGACTGTTGCCAGAAGATGATGGCGAGCGATGGGCCGAGGAATATGACTGGCTTCGACTTAGGCCCGGGGATGACGGTGAAAACGGTTTGCGCTCGCGAGGAAAGGAGGAGCTGTGGAGCTGAGCGCTTTCCCGAGGGCTTGAGCCAGGTAGATGTGCGATCGCAGCGATGTGGGGATGTCCGTCCGAGGCCGCACTTGATCTTCGTGAATTGAGACGGACAGTACTGGTGCCGACGTGCGCATACGCTGGGTCGGCAGATCGTGACGAGTGGGTGGACGACTGGACCGATTCGACGGGGCTGCGATAGCCATCGACAAACGGACTCGCTCGTCGGGTGGGGCTTCCATTTCCAGTGCCGGACGACGACGATGAAGACGAAGCAAAGGTGTTGGACGAACTTGTCCGCGCATGCCTTAGGAGCGGCGGCAGAGGTGGGGGCCCGCCAGGCGGGAAGGAAGGGGACATGCTGCGGCAACGACGATCTCGAGCGTCTCAAGGGCTTGAGTATGGCTGCATCTGACCGTTGCAGAGCCTTGACACGTGAGAGCCGGAACAAAAAGGTCGAGTCGCGGTCCTTGAAGCGGTGCGAGCTCTATACGCCACAGTGTAGGTTGGGACGTGAGGTGCCTAGTTCAATCACTTCGAGCGAGCACGGTCGACGCGGTCGGGAGGGAGGCGGGGGACAGCAGAGCAGCGTAAAGTTGGCAGCGTCGTCGGAACCCACACAGTGCTGCCCCTGTTGAATCTGGACGGACAGACGAGATGAGGCCAAGTCGTCGGCGAGACAAGGTTCCGCTCACGAGTAAAATCGGTGCGCGTGTGCACCTCGCGCGCGGTCCGGGCGCGTGAGGGCGCGTGAGGGCGCGTGACGCAGCGAGACGCAGCCTGACGCGTGAGGACCGTGCCCACTGAGCTGTCACCATGTCACCTCCGAAGAGTCAAAGTTGACATGAGCGGGGCTTTTATTCAATCTTGATCAGATACTTCAAACACCTGCCCGCCTGGTAACCCCCTTTTTTTCCGTCGAGCCCGTTCAGATATTTTACAAGGTGGGTTCTCTACGCAGACTCCGCGCTATAGGTAATCTTTAAGCGCACCCGCATCCCGGCCGTCACTGCACTGCATCCGCCTGCGTGACCGAGTTGAACTTTAACGACTGCCAGTTGGGTTCCTTCTTACTATCCGATCCGCCTTCACGACGCACGTGACGTTTTGAGTTGCTGTCCCACCTCGCTGAGTGTCAACATCATTAACGACGCAATGTCATCCTTCTCGTTGACCGAGGAGCAGAAAGCTCAGGTGCGCCAGCCGGCATGCAACACGTGCACTGGAGTGATGCATCTCGTCGTTCCCGGGAAGCACTATCCGCCTGATGTGGGGTGCCTGCACACGGAACCGCACCCTGGCTTTCCGAAGCATGAATAGCTCACTGAACCCCTGTGCCCCTACCTCTTTCCTTCCACATGCAACGTCTTTACTGTCCAATTGTCGGCCTCCCCCATGATGGTCTCGGTGCCATCAGTTCGATGACGAAGGTTGTCTCCTCATCAAGGGCTTCTTCTCGACGGAGACCGCGGGCGAACTACTTGGCCGGGCCAAACAGCTGCTGGCCGACATGGACCTCACCGATCACCCGATGACCGTTTTCACGACGGAGGAGAACGCATCCCACGCTTCGGACGAATACTTCATCACCTCGGGCGACAAGATTCGATTCTTTTTCGAAGCGGGCGCCTTCACAGACGGCAAACTGAACCGCCCCCCTCAACTTGCGGTCAATAAGGTGAGTCGATGCATCAGCACTGTTCCTCCGTCTCAGTGTTTGCCTCTTTGAACTTATAAATACTCATCTGGCGTGTGCTTCGTTCATCACAGATCGGTCATTACCTTGTCAGGGACCCCACGTTCCGCCGCTTTACTCTGGAAAACCCGGACATTGTGGGCCTTAGCCGATCCCTCGGGTATCACCAACAGCCCTTGATATGCCAATCCATGGTTATCGCTAAGCAGCCTCAGATCGGAGGCGAAGTAGGTATTCATGACGACGGGACTTTTCTTTGGACTGACCCCCTCTCCGCCATTGGCTACTGGTTCGCATTGGAGAACTGCACCCCCAACAACGGCTGTCTCACTTTCCTCCCCGGTTCCCACAAAAGGAATCGGATCACACGACGCTTGGAGCGCGTCGGCGGCGGTGGAACGGAAATGAGGCAGATTCAAGATCTCGTTGGAAGCCCTGCGAATCCAGACTGGTCCAAGGAGCCTGGCTGGAAGTCTCTCGAATGCTCTGTCGGCGATCTCGTGCTCATCCATGGTTCCGTCATCCATGCCTCATCACCGAATCGCTCGTCCGACTCTCGATTCATCTATACCTTCCACGCGATCGAGGGTGAACCACACGCAAAATGGTCACCCACAAACTGGTAAGTTCGAACGGGCGAGGCGATCGCTGCTGCAATGCCATATCGAGCGACCATTTGACGCGACCTTCTGAGACGACCTTCTTGTCTGGTACAGGCTGCAACCGACCGCAGAAACCCCTTTTGACCCTCTCTACGTGGTGTGAGCGTAAGATACAAGCAGAGCAGGGGCCCCTATGATGGGATTTAATCCTCACGGGTTGGCAGGCAACAATTTGTAGACTTTGATTCCACACTGCAACAACATGACAAAACAAAACCTGGGTCAAATCAAGATGACCGCGAAACAAAGCTTTGCAGCTGAGTTTTCTTCGGTGAGGCGTAGCCGTTGGGATTGTGCTGACGAGGGAAGGTAGACGCTTATGGCTTGTCAGTACGAACGCGAGTTTGCACACCTTTGGCTCGGGGGACTCACGAACTGCCAATTCACGAGGTCGCGACACATGGCGATGATGTCATGTTTTGCTTTCCAGCCTAATTCACGCTCGGCCTTTTCTGCCGAGCACACCACGCACCCTAAATCGCCGGGTCTTCGAGGGCTCACCACAATCTCGATAGATCGCTGCGCGATCAGCGAGAGCATTTCGATTACCCTTAGAACAGAGGTGCCTTTGTTGGTACCCAAACTGTCGAGGTTCAGGGTTGACAGACCGATCAGAACGGGCTCATATCTGACACTCCACACACCGAGTTTTCAGTCGCAACATGCTCACTTGTACGTAGAATGGCGTGCGATCGGTTGACCTTCGACCACGGCCCTGAGCGCCGCTAGATGGGCTTTCGCGAGATCGACGACGTGGATGAAATCCCTGACGCCAGTTCCATCAGGCGTGTCGTAGTCTGCGCCATAAATCTGATGGGTGTATCCGGAGCCTCAGCCCAGGCTGGACCGGTAAAGCGAGCTGTAGGGTAGACGTACCATGACGTGGCTACGCTTGCCTTGCAGAACTTGCGTCACGATCGGCATTAGATTTGCAGCATTGGTCGGGTCCTGAAATGGCTCAAAGTAAACCCGAGTCAGCAGTTAGGACGTGACGAAAAAGAAAAGGGAACGAAGCTACCTCTCCAATGTATCCAGACGGGTGTGCTCCGCTAGGGTTGGTGTATCGCAGCGCCATCGTGACCCAATCTGAATCAGAGGCACAGCTGCGCGATGCAAGTGGCCAGACTGTTCAATCAGGTTGCCACCCCAAGATCAAGACTGGCAACCAAAGCATCAAATTGCAGGGGGCTTACAGATCTGCAAGTATCTCTTCGCACATACGTTTAGTCCGGCCATCTACGATCGAAGTAGCGAGCGCACAAATTCAGCATGCCGGCCAGAATCCGCCAGGGCTCGGGGGGTGGTGCACTCACAGGGATTTGTGATGCCCTTGCTTGACCCAGCGACCACATCGCATTGATCCTCTGTGATACCTTCACCGTCACAATTGGATCCATAGACAACGCAACTCGAACTGAACACCAGGCGCTTGGCGTTCCAGTCGGCCAATGCCTGGACGAGGTTGAGGGTGCCGCCGACATTGACCTGGTAGTAGTTGATCGGTCCGCTCAAACTTCCTGAGACCGACTTGAGGGCTGCGAAGTGGATGGCGGATACGATACGGGACGTGGTGGATGTTTTGGCATAAAGCTGGAACACTTCGGACAGCGCGTGGCGGTCTTGGATATCACATGGATGAAAGTAGAGAGGGGGATGCCGTTCCACGGCTAGCGAGCGGTCGGCGTGGTACTTGGCGGCGAGTATGCGCACCCTTTGCAGAACTTCTGTACTCGAGTTGGCGAGGTTGTCCAACACGACCACTCCGCTGTAGACCGTTGGACACAAATCACGTCAGTCTTGCAGAGATGAAGATCGGCCCCGAGCCGGGCTGTTGAGCACCCGCGCGTGGCTCAGACGATCCTGTCTGAAGTGCCAGGTGTTGGCTTACTATTTGCCTTCCTGCAAGATCTCGAGCACAGTGTGAGAGCCGATGAAGCCGCAGCCCCCTGTCGGTCCGTTCAGAAGATCGGGGTGACCGGGAACGAGGAGAGTGAGCGGACGCCGATGGAAGCGGGTTGCAGTACCGAGGCACGTGAAAGGCGCAGCAGAGGTGACACGTACCCGTCACTAGAATCAGAGGGTAAGCCGACTCGACGTTCACTTCCGATGGGCAGGAAGTGCTCAGGCGATCGCTGGGGTTGCCTTGCAAGTCGGCTAGGCCTGCAGGTGGTGGCGTGCGTGGAGGTGTAGACAGTGGGATTCGTCTCAGAGAGTCCGGGTTGAGAGGCGTGATCGAGTCGAACGGGCGATACGAAGAAGTCAATGCTTCGACATCATCTGTGAACGACTCGAAGTTGGCGAGCGCGGACGTGGGGCTGGAGGGAGCGAAGGAATGCTCAAGCCGATCAGTCTCACTGGAAGGATGGGGGTGAGTGCGCGCACGTCGTTCCGGCTCACCTAGGTGGGTGGGACACCACCACATTGCCCCGCCACTTCTCTCCATCCTGTCGCGAGTGAGACGCCGAAGAGGAGTCCGGACCGGCGCCAGCCTCACGTAGAGACACGGAACTGATCGCCGCGCGAAGAAGCGCAGGTGAGGTTGCGTGGACAGATGTACTACGAGAAAGGCCCAAGGCAGGTCCCAGCAATGCTGCGTCTGCGTCATCTTGTGCAGCGGTGCCAGTCATTGCGGAGACTGGATGCGTGCCGGTGGTGAACGAGCTGCATGAACCAGCAGCCCACCGCAGCAGCTACTTCACTCAACCCCTCGCCAGAGCTCGCAAGAGTGGCAGAGTCTGCCAGAGCTTGCCAGCAGTGACCTCCTCGCCTGCTCTCGTTGGCCCTACTCTCACCTTGTCTCACCAACTCTTACCTTTTCTTTGTCTAACGATCAATAACGGCACAGTCATTAAACCAGATGACTGAAAACATTTGCTTGCGTGGGTCACGTGTGCCGAGGGCAGAAGACGGGCGTCGGGCAAAGTGTCGTACGCACGTCGTACACCTGTCGCAATCTACAGGGAAGAACGAATTTGCAGAATGCTAATAATAAAATGAGAAAACGATTTTCTAAATGCGAGCCACCGAGCCATCGAGCAACCTGTGGCTGCACGCGCCGATGTGTGAAATCCCGAAAAGGCGCTCCCCAGGGGTACGTCGATATCTTTCCTCGCGATGCCCACGACCAAAGGTAATGTACGGTCCAGGTCGTTCGCCGCGTCGAACCGGTGGATTGAAGAATTGCGCCGGCGTCTATGCCGGGCCATCTCACCCCTTTGCGCTCTTAATTATATGAGCTTGCCCGTGCTCCCAGATCGTTGACGATTATGGAAGGCGTGGTGTTTTGATGCCGGCGCGGTGAAGCGTTGGCCGGTCGCCACCGCCATGCCTCACGAGTGGTAGGTGTCGTGTACACATATGTGGCCGCAAGAACCATCGCAGAGCCGAAGACAATTCCAAGATTCACCTTTAGGACACGCGAGTCAGTTTGCCGCGGCATTCGCATCGCGAGTTTTGGTGCATTTCCCTCACCTGGAAGTTGAACAAAAAGACAGAGGCGACCACGGAGAGCAAAATTGACATGCTCGTAGAGAAGCATTTGAGGAGATTATCGGCGTGCTTCATTACCAAAGCTGTCCGCATCCGTCGCCACCCATGATCAGCACATTCAATTACCCAGAACAAGCCAAACAAAGTCTTTCGCAGAAAGATGTACTCACCGCCGAGCAAGCCTCCGGTAACCTGGAGAAACACAACCATCCAAGTAATGGCGTTGAAACCATCGAAGAACGTGCTGGCCGCTGCGATCGGCTGCCAGGCAGAAGCTCTCCACCACCCACCCGCAGCCACAGCGCTGTTCGCATCTCCGGCACAGTTCGACAGCTCCCACATCAAAACGGGAACACCAGCGACGAGGCCGAAGAACGAGAGCTGGATGTTGCGAACCCAAATGCTGGGCCTGATGAAAGTCGTCGGTGTGGTGTTGGGGTTTGGCGACGAATGTGGCGTGCTCGGTGTTTTGAGGATCTGCTCGAAGAAACACGATGCAAATCCAGAAGAGATGCAGGCTGCCATTACGGCGAGCAGGCCGATAAACTGATTCGGTCGCCCCGATTCATGCGCTGGAGCGAGTGGTGCGGCTTGGGTCGAAGCAGCTGTTGAGGCCGACACGCTATAGATCTGAACAATGCCGACGCCGAAGGTCAAGACGAAGAGCGATGCCCATTGTTGTTGCGTCAAGACGCGTTTGAGGAGGATCACCGAACACATTGCCGTCGCTGGAATCTGCGTAAAAAATGAAGCGCCTTTCAGCTGTTCCGTCACACAGAACGCCGACGACATCAGAGCTCAAACTCACCTTGAGTTGGTAGGCGAGTTGAAACAAGGGGACGCTGAGGTTTCCCGAGGCAACGTATTGCAAGTTGCCTTGCACCATGTAGAGCGCGGCGACAAACGCCAGATTCCACCAGCCTTCGCTCCAGACGGTCTCTTGAAGTGCCCTCCACCATTCCACATCCAGCACATCACTCATGTGCGAGCCCCTTGCACGCAATTCGAATGCCTGCCGGGTCGGATAGAGGCCGTCGGCGTCGAGAATTTTGGTCGGTGAGGGCTCCGGCGCCGGAGTCGCAGGTATCAGTGCAAGCTTAGGCGCGGTAGCATCTAGCTGCTGAGCCAGGCGAGGATCGATGCGCAGAGATGTTGGAGACCCTCTCTTTCCAACGCCAGATGAGGATGCTATGGGATACCGTCCAAAAGCTGTTCAGTTCAAACTGCGTTTGCCGACATCAGAGTGGCAGTGGCCAGGCGTCCCTCGGCCTCAACAGTCGACGGTGAATGCTCCGGCAGCAAGTCACAACGCCGGACTTGAGGACAACTCACAAGTGGTTTCGGCCATACTCAACCAGTCGTAATGTTTCTGGTCGTCTTCTTTGTCGGATTCGTCGCCACCTGATTGGCCCTTCTCCTCGCCAAGCCACGCCGGCTCGCTCGCCTCTGCCAGTGCACGTCGCTCGTCCAGCTGCCAATACAGCCTTTGTCGTTCAGATACAGTCGGTCGAAGTTCGCCGGACCAGGCTACCAGGGCTAATGCGACAATGATCTTGAAAAACTCGGTCAGGGCGATTGCGGAAGAAGCGTGGTATCGGGCGCCCGGCATCGACCGTGAGACATGGAGCATGATCGATAGCACGCTATAGTGCAGCGTCAACGCGAGGAGGGAAAGAACGCCCGCCCTTTTAGGAAGCATGGAGGAGTATCAAGAATGAGAGTAAACGTTCTGGCGGGTCAGCTTGACCAGGCAGGGGTGGGGGGAGCGACGAGCCCCTTTGTCTACACCGCGCCTTCGTCTCCTACTGCGGTCTGGAAATAGGACCTACCGACTTAGATGAGTCATCACCGCTTGCAACGGGAGCCTATTACACGGCCCGATTCTATGGCGATGTCGGGGCGATGTCGTCGAACCAGCAGAGGCTTGGAACGGGGTCGCAAGAGTGAGACATGAAGCTGTGAGGCTGCGCGAGTGCCGGCGCAGGCGTTCGTCCGTCTCAGCGCGTCTCCGCCGATAAACTCGACGCGTTTGTCGCGACCGCGTCGACGCGACATTTCAGTAAGCGAGCACGCTTCGCACTCGGAGCCTTGCGGTCAAAGGGTCGCTCTGGTTCGCTGCCACCGTCACGGTCCGCTTTAAACCCTGATTTGAGAGTGTCGCTGCGTCGTGTTCGTAGTACTTAAGTAACCAGCCACATTGATGGTACGGTGGAGTAGGGCGTAGGGCCTTATATCGTGCGACGCAGATGGAGCAGCGTATGCCTCGGAATCCCCTCAGCGTTCCAGGTGCAACTCCTAATTCGCTAGTCCCGAGACTACGGACGGGCGTCGCCGCGGCCAACTTGATCAACTGAAATAGTCCTCATCGTTGCAACAAGGCCGCAATGGCTCCCGAATACGACTCAAAAGTTGAATCGGAACCTGGTGACTACTAGCTTGACAGAACGTCCAGGTGGGACCTGCACCCACGCCAATGCAAGAATGAGAACATCGCCTTTCGCCATCAAGCTGAACTATGCACCGACGGAGCGGGGACGATTTCCGGCATCAGCGTAGCAAATGTCAAGTAGCTCGTATGCCCTCGTGTCAGAGCGCTTGGTTTGAAAGCGTATTCCCTATTGCCGCGCTGAGCAGGTTCTTTGGAATTGTCGGCGACGTAGATCCGAGGCGGTTTGGAGTAAGCATCGGATGCATGTGCGCCCTCTGCGACGGATTCACTGGTGGCTTCGACGCCGTTTTTCGGTACAGAATCAGATACACAATCTGATCGATCGCCCTGCGGCGCCAAATCGATTGATGGGGCAGTATGATCGTGATTTCGTCCAGCTGGCACGTCTCTGTCGGGCTCGCAGTCGAGTTCGTCTGCCTTCCGCTTCGCGGCTTTCCTCTTGAGAGCATCGGATATTTGCATCGTCCGACGATGTTCCTTCTTTATCTCTACGTCATGGATCCGCTTTATCGCTTCGGAGACGTTTGGCACAAGGGATACGGCGGGCTCGTGGGTCCGCGTCAAAGTCTCATACATGGTAATGTCTGGCATTGGAGCATGCAGACATGATACAAGCGCTTCAGCAGGTTAGATCGAAAAATGCACTCGAAAACTCGTTTGCCGATCGCACATACCAGAGAACCCGTGCTCCGAAAGCGCTGTGACAGTTTTGAGTACTTGCTCGATACAAGGGCTAAAGCAGCAGATCCGAGACTGCCGAGTTTTCTGCGATGGGGGATCAGATCAAATGAGGTTACATTCCAATACATGGATCGACCTTCCGTCTTACTTTGAGGGCCTTCTTGGCGTGTCCTAGAGCTTCCCATGGTGCTGGCAGGTCCAAAAAGACTGTGTGCCAGACGGGGCCACGACGAGCCAGTAATCGGTAAGTGCTCCAGCCCGTGAAGCGGCTGTGGATCCGATCAGGTCAAGATCACTTGCCTGCGTCGACTTGATTTTCGAGATCGAATCCATCTTTGTAGACGTTCGAGTGCTTGAGAGCGATGATGGATCCGAGTCCATGATCACGGAATTCGGCTCTGCAGAGGATTGTCCACCAGACTTGAAGCTCATTAGCTAATCCGAAGGAGCAGCGAAGGACAGAGACAACACAGACGTACAAAGCTTTTTCGAAGCGTTCCTCGTGATATTCGAACGAGTGGACCCGGCCCTGCTCGCCGACTGTGCGGGCGAGAGAGTGAGAAAAGGATCCACTACCGGTGCCTGAGAACGAGCAGCAGCAGCAGGTCAGCGCCAACTTGCACGCACAGCCAAGGAAAGGGGTGGGCGAAACAGTGATAATCTGCACCGCATGCACTTGCCTGCTTCGATTACTGTGCTACCAGCCTTGATATCGAGGAAAGAGGTGATGAAGGCGATGTCGGGAAGATACAAGATCTGGGTCCGATGGGGAAGAGCCAGAGTCCTGCGAGACGGCACTGCTCGTTAGAGACTTGAAATTGGGAGATGCGCGGCCGTAGCCCTCCTCCAAAAGTCGCCGGAGGGACTGGACGCCCTTCACTTACCAGAGTTCAGGCGTTGGGCGGAGAAGATGAACGAATCCGCGACCGTTGGCGGAGGCAAACTGGACGGCGAAGGCGGGAAGGGGGCTGTGAGTTAGTTCGAGGAAGGGCGAGCGGTCGGACGAGCGGTCGGACGAGCGGTCGGACGAGCCAGATAATTTGTCTACGTGCAGATCAACGGAGGCGATATAGCACAGCCCGATCCGAACGAGAAGTAGAGCATCTTCGGCATCGCTCACTTTGGATCCGAACGGGATGTCCACCATGTCGTCGTGCTTGAAATGGCCATACCGACTGTGAAGCTGCGCTCCTGCCTTAACGGTAATCGAGTTCACTTCATGCCTTGAGCTGTAGACAATGACTTGGTCTCCCAGGGCTATGGACATAGAGAATGAGGCCTACACAGGCGTTGAATGTTGGGGGCTGGGTGGGGGGTGGGGGGTGAGGGGTGAGGGGCAGATGCTTGCGGGCTTGGGGAGTCGCCAAGCGGACCGGCAAAGACCGGCGAGCCCCAGCAGGCCCCAGCACAAATGTAGGATCTTGCTAGCTGAACAGCAAGAACTTCTGGGAAAATGTCGCGAAATTTGTGACTTCCTTTTTGAGCCTCTGTAGTAGTTGTCAGCGATGGTCAAGGTAAGCCATTTCTTTGTACTAGTGTACCTTGGGATTCGCACAGGCGCTGCAGCTGTGGCAGAGACTCCTCGCGCACGTGACGCGAGCCCGAACCAATGATGAACATCGAAGGCATCGAGACAGATCGAAGCCGATCCCGATCGGCTCGCCGGCCGTGAGGTAGCGCGAGTCAGCTTGTTCGCGAGTTTCTTCCAACAGCTCCTCCATCCTAACTTGCCACGCCCACAGCCGTCGACCCAGGACAGGTCCACTTCCAGCGAGCAGCCTTTCGATCCAGACTTTGTGAAACATGGCGTCTGCACTGCCGCCGCCTGCTGCTGCCCGCATCCTGCCTCTCAAGAGTGCACAGCAGCCGAGTCATCTGCGTGAACAACTGATTGATGGTCTGACTGCTTCGAGGAAGCAAGGTCAGGACGACCGGGTCTGGACACGCAGCATCCCGACGCAGTACCTCTACAGCGATGCAGGACTTGGCATATACTCTGAGATCATTGCCCGGTGCAAGGTGAGTCTCTGCTGGCGCATCAGCTCGCTTTAGCGCCCCGAGGCTGGTTGCTCGATGACGGAGTCCGCCGCTGAGTAAGCTGACTCCTCTGAGATGCCACCCCGTCAGAGTTACTATCCATTCGCTTGCGAGCTCGAAATCTTACAAAACTACGGAGACGAAATAGTGAGTCCTCAGTGGAATAATGCTAGACCCGTCACTCCGACCGCTCGCTGTTTGAGCTCTTCTCGACTGGCCCACCGCGGCCGAACATGCGGCCCCACCTAGCCCCCCCTAGCTCCCCACACGCACATGCACGCTCCGATCGGGCTCCCGTCTGGACCAGGCTGACAGATCATTTGTATTGGAGGCGGCGCGCATGCTCGGACTGCCTAGCGATTTCGCCTTGGCGAAAAATCAATCCAAGAAGAGTTCCGAGCTCAACACTCACAATCACGACATGGACCATGCCGAGGCTGAGCAGGCGCCGCCCTTGCAGACGAACGGCGAGCCTAAAGGCTCTCCTATCCGAGAGAAGTGGGGCGATTTTGGCGTCGGGAAGCACAATCATGGGGTGAACGGCCGTATCGTCGAGGTCAACGGAACGCCTAGTGCCGAAGCCGTGATCATTGAACTAGGATCCGGGTGAGTTGCACCGCCGTGTAGCTTGTTGCGCGTGTGTTCGGCGACTCATGCCGGTGCATCCTTTGGCGCCTATGCAGCTCGCTCGACAAGACGCGCCACCTGCTGTCGGCATTCTCAAAAGTTCTGAAAGCCGGGAAACTGTCGAGATTTCGCTCCATCGATTACGAAGCATTGGACTTGGAGAAAAGCTCTCTTGAGCTCTCTCTTAATAGCCTTGCCGAGCAGGAACCCGCCGCGGTCAAGACCGAAGTCGACGAGACTCCTCGAGTTAAGATTGGCGGACTGCACGGCCTCTACGACGATGGGCTAGATCATCTCGCAAGATACTCATCGAGCCAGGATCATGCTCGCACAAGCAGCATCATGTGGCTTGGGTATGTGATCCGCCTCTCGCTCAGTGCCGGCAAACAAAGCTGATCCGCGAATAAATGTCCGTTTTTTCCCCCAGGTCATCGATCGGAAACTTCTCCAGACGCGAGGCCTGCTTGTTCTTGACGAATGTCAAGTTGCGTCCCGGAGAAACTATGCTCATCGGTATCGACGGTTGCGACGACGCGGCGACGATTGAAAGTGCGTACAACGACCCAGAAGGTGTCACTCGCCGCTTCATCTTGGAGGGTGTAGATCAGGCAGGCCGGGCTCTCGCTGCCAATACCGCAAAAGGCGACTATCCCAACGGGTCGCCCCTTTGTAGCACTAACTTCGAGTACGAGAACTGGTACAACCAGAAAGAAGGGCGCCACGAGGTGAGTGCTGCGCTGAACCCATGGGTGGAAGATGGCCTTGATCCTTTTGACCGACTTCCTTTTGTTGAAGGCTTACATCCGATGCAAGGTGGACCAGCTTCGTGTGCCGATACCCGGCCGTGAAGACGTGGTCTTTGAGAAGGACGAGTGAGTGCGCGCTGTGGAAGCCGACGCAGTCCCTAGCTCGTGCTAACTTCTTCTTGCTCAGACTGATGCAAATTGAGGTTTCTTACAAGGTGCGCCGGGCCGTTATAGCAGCTATTGGTGCTTCAGGATTGTGCTGAACACTAGAAAACCTGTTCACTCTACAGTACAACCGAAACGAAGCGCTGGCTCTTTTCCATGCAGCTGGAATGCGCCTTGTCCAGCGATGGTCTGATTCCACCCAAAAGCACTCACTCTACCTCGTTGAGCGCCCTACTATCGCATTCTCCCTTTCGAACCACCCGTCTCTCCAGCAGTTTGGCATGACGCCATCTCCGAATGCGTACGGGCTCCCATCAGTGGATGAGTGGAAAACGCAATGGGCGTCGTGGGACATGCTCGTGGTGAGAGCAAATATCTCCATCGCTCAAGCACCGGACTCTCACTTATTTGCTCTCTCCCACTTAGCGTGACATCATGCCCCAGGACTTGTTCATGACGAAACCGATTCCTCTCCGACACATTCCGCTCTTCTACCTCGGGCATCTCCCCTGCTTCACCGCGATCCATCTATCTCGCTACTTCAAGGAGCCACTTGTAGAGCCTGCTGCATTTGTGAGTCGCGAATCCCTGCCCCTTGCGACTTGGTGCCACGATCTTACCTACCTCATTCCTCCCCACGTTGCAGGCCGACATGTTCGAGCGAGGCATTGATCCCGATGTGGAGACCAAGGAGATCACACATTGGCATAGTGCAGCACCGCAGAACGATCAATGGCCTTCATTGGATGCCATCACCGAGTACCAGGATCGGATCCGTGCTCGCGTCCTTAGGATCTACGAGGAAGAGTTTAAAGACGGTCGTATGACCCGTCGATTGGCTCGCATTCTCATGATGGTGTTCGAACATGAGGCGATGCATTTCGAGACTCTCGTTTACATGTGAGCAATGCCTGTGTCTGACGTGCACCACCGTGCGGTGCCGCTGTCGCCCTTTGCTGAGTGACTGCAATTCGCAATTTCGCGACAGTGCTCTCCAAGCTGCGCAGCAACTTCGGGCGCCGATTGGTGCACAGGTCCCCGACTTTGTCAGCTTGGGCCGAGCATGGGCTCGGGAAGCAGCGGCAGATGACGCCGAATCCTTGACCAAGCCCCTTGAGTTTGGATCCTGTACTGTACTGATAGGACTTGACGACAGCGAAGACGAGGACGAAACTCACGAATTCGAGTCCTCGCATGCTTTTGGGTGGAATGTTGAGGCTCCCAAGCGCGAAGTGCAAGTCGCGGCGTTCAAACTCTCTGCGCTACCTGTGCGTAATAAGGAGTACCTCGTGTTCCTGTCGACAGTGGAGAGCACCGACGCGCTCTTCCCTTCGTCGTGGCGGTCCTTGACTGGCTCAGCGACGTCCTCGGTGGATGATATTGTGGTCAAGACTCTGTATGGAGAGGTCGCCATGACCCACGCTCTGGAATGGCCCGTCACTGGCTCCGCTGTGCAGCTTGCAGCCTATGCACAGGTCAGGCGTTTTTCGGCTCCATATCTGTATGGGATGGTATGACTAAGTCTTCCTTGACATGGAGTACAGGCAAATGGTGCTCGACTCCCAACGCGCGAGGAGCTGGCTGTTTTCCACGCCGCAAACCCGGTCGACGCCCCAACAAGCAATATCGGACTGGTGAATCTGCACCCTCTGCCCCCATCACCTTCACGCCCGGGAAGACGCCTCCCTGGCGCAAGTGATGGTGGGGTGTGGTTGTGGACATCGACCAAATTGGATGCGCATGAAGGTTTCGTTGCCGGGAAACTCTGTAAGTGGTAGTGAAGCGTAACGGTATTCGAATGAACCCGTTCGGCTCATGCTCCTTGAATGTACTTGTGGCTTTAAAGATCCGGGCTACTCGACCGACTTTTTTGATGGGCAGCACCTAATCATCACCGGGGCTTCATATGTTACGCCTGCTCGCCTTGCGCGGCCGTCGTTCACCAACTTTTACCAAGCGAAGTGAGCCCCCTCATCCGCCGTACTATTGGTGGTACAAGTCCTAGAGCACTGATTTCACACTGGAATCGGTGCAGGTATCCCTACGTAGTGTGTGGTGCACGCATCGCATTTGAGGTTTGATCAATTCGTTGTCCTCCACATTGAGGCTTGATGCGCGGACCGTGGTCAAGCCTACAGCCTTTTTCTTTTGTAGCAGCACATAGCTCAGCACAGAGTGTTCATTTCAAACCTTGTTCCAAGCAATAAAAGTCATAAGACGTTAAAATGGGAAAAGCTCATAAAATCGGACCCGATTGACGACCATCAAGGCTGCGGTCTTGTGAGGGAACGCGACACTACCGTGTCGCTCAAAGCCGACTGATTGCAGGTACTGCGATTCCAAAATGGTTTTAAGGGTGTACATCAGAAGCGGGTCACGATGGTATGTGCAATATGCCGAACCAAGCCTACCTTGAGTATCTTGACGTTCTTCTCGTTCGGCTCGCAGACGACACGCTGAGTCCGTGGCTCGTCAAGGAAGCAATAGTGAACCAAGGACGGCATCCATGCGCGAATTCGATGCGGACCTCGATGTGCATTCGAGCCCACGAGCATGTGCAAGCCTGGCGAGCAAGAAGGTGGGCGGCGGTCAGGACTGTGCAAGGTGTGCTCCGAAAGATCGAAAGCATGCTGACCACGATCGTAGTCTTGTACTCCTTCCATCAGTGGGCCCAGCCGATCCTCCTTAACCCAGTATATCTCCGAGTATGTTGCCGGCTCCTTTGATGTATTGACGTGTCCTTCTGGGGTGGTTTCAGGGAGATAGCTTCCAATCACTGGCAGCACGTGTGCGTCCGAGGTCCGATCGGCAAGAAACTTTTTGTGCTGCTCAAAGTTCCCCTTTTCTTGCCAAAATACATCCACTCGCTCATCGTTGAGCCACGCTTCCAAATTGACTCAATCTAGTCAGCATCGGGGCGGGTTTCCGATAATAGCACAAAGTTTACATACCATGCAGGGTGTCCAAATCGGAAGGTCCGGCCACATGGAGCGAGAAAAACTGTTCCAGATGTGGAATATGTCGGGAGTATATCGTTGAGGCAGGCACGGGCTTTGTAGGCCGCAGAGGATGAACGGTCCCTGCTGTCTCGGCGACGACATAGGGGAACAATGGGGCCTCTTGATTGGATGTGCAGGCATATTTGAACAGTTGGAAGACCGCTCCACGCGAAATGAGGGTCCCGTTCCCCGAGCCTTTCCGGACGCCGCCTTGACAAGTACGAGACTCTGCTTCAGCATCAGAACCTATCGAATGTGAACCCGCTCGCACGTTGCCTGCCGCCTTACCTAGTTGATCGAATGCCGCCCGGAGGGTCAGATTCGGAGGCTCCGGAATTACTTCGAGGTCTTCGGGGATGGGGCAGCGACAGGCAAAGTGGGGCCAAAAAACCAGAACCAGTGCCTTGAGGAGGTTGAATTCGTGAGATTGTTGGACTGAGTTGCCGGGTGCGGGAAGCATGACGACCGACATTATGCCCGACGAAGCCTCGATCTGACCAATGACCAGGGTGAAATTCCGAGTCGTCAGCTTGAACAAGAGAACCCCATGCCCACGCAGTTGGCACTTCGTGCTTACCTGAGCTTGTAGCTTTGGGATTTGATCATGCAAAAGGATCGAGGTGGAGATCGTGGACTCGACCTTTTTAATCTCTAGGCGATAACTGGCTGTGGAGCTCAAGCCGTTAACCAAGCTGAAGCAACGTTAGGGCTCAACAGTCGGACAAGGAGTCATGAGAAGGGCAACAGGCGGAGTATCTCAGCCCAGCAGGAAAGGCCCCGGATTCTACTGCCTATGGTACAAACATCGCTGGTTCGAACTCACGTTCAAGTTCAAGCGAGCAGCGATACACGCTCGCCCCGCTTAGGTCCGTTCTGGTCGACATTGTGTGCCCCCCAAAGGAAAACCGTCTCTGTTTTGCACCCAAAAGTCTACCTGTAGATCAGCATACGAAGTTATCGTAAGCGCGTGAGGGCGCACCTGCCGCTGGTGATGCCGATGATGTCACAGAGTCAATTTAGCGACGACTGAACGAAAGCGGGCTTTAGAGATTGAGACGACAGTGAAGGGAGTGGACCTGATTCAGGCATGCAGCAAAGAAGACGAGCTAGACCACATGCGTACCTGCAAACTTGCTTGGGTCGAGGCTCGAAACGGAATCGGCCGTGGAGGACGGTCGGGCGGTCGACAATTGCGAAGAGATGCCGAGGGTGGCGCGAACGGAGCAGTGCACATTATGGACTCGGCGGAAGCGCAGGGTAATCATTTCGCAAGGTCGATTCATGGCTTCCTTTGAGCATAGTCATCAATTACAAAGCATATATAATTGTAGTCCAGTGGAAAACATGATTCCGAGTATAGCAGCGAAAGATTGCTTTGAAAACTCGTGCCGACAACAGCCCGGCGTGTCACGGTGCGACCGGAGGATTGCCACGGTGGTTGCAGGTAATTTCAGCATTAGCCGGAGCCTTCGACTCTCGAGCGGAGTCTAGGGGACTAAAGTGAAGATTCTGTTCTTGTCTAAAGTTACGTAGTAGGTCCGTAATTCGAGCGAAGCCTAGCGAGGCTTACTAAGGCGAGTTCTAACTTCTGGGCCTCTGCCAGCTGGAGACCGGCGATGTTACTGACGTGCGCTTGATTTCGGGTCACACCTGTCTTGCGTTGCCCCAGTGCCCCCCCCCCCCCCCCCCAGCTCAAACGTGCTAGTCAAGAGACTGACGACACCGCCTCCCTGGTCGACTCGGAACGCAAAAGCACGTGGTTTTTGGTGTTCTACCCGGCGCGACTCATCGCTCCGTCTTCACCTGCTGCTGTCCATTAGTCGTCGCCGCCGTGGACGCCCTCGCTTCGGTCTCTAAAACCCGCGCGCCGTTGCATAGGCGTCATCAGATTCAACGGCAATTGCAACAGTCTGATGCCTCTCTATGGAAGCGGACAATCTGCGTAATGCAGCCCGAATGTCCTCACAGCGCCGCAAGCCCGATATCGCAGGCGAGGTGACGCCAATCTCAAGCCGTTCAGCGCCGGCTCCTTTCATGCCTGTGCATCCTCTGACAGACGACGGTGCGTTCTCGATCAAGCCAGGCCGCTGAGGGGCGTGCAGCAGAACCGCTTTTGCTGACGAGCGTTCAGCCACCCATTTTCTCATTGTGCACACTCATGACATATGACCGCAACCGCAACCGCGCACGCAACCTCGCAATTCGCAGACAGTGAATGGACTGCTTTGATCCAGGATCTCGTTCGCTCGGGCGTCGAACCACACTACTTGTCGACACTCGGATGCAGCAAACTGGTTGTCGACATTGCTGCCGCGCTCAGCGGTTCTCGGCTGGGTTTCCCGCCTGCATCTGGTCCGAGTGAACTTCGGCCCTTGTCACCGCCGATCTCGCCGCACGGACTCTCGACCCCATCAGCCCCCGCGCTCGACCTGGAACCGTCTCAGGCTGAGTCGATCCACAAGGACAAGCTTCTTTCGCAGAAAACTGCTCTTGCCCTTCGCAACCAGGCTCGAGCTCGATCGTTCGAACACGAGCTTGACAGCCTCTTATTTCCGCCTGTCGACCCCTCAGCAGCTGAGGAGGCAGCTCCAGCAAGCGATCCGACCCAAAAGAATCCTACAAGAGGCGTGGTCCTATCTCAAGAGGAAGATTCTCTCACTTCTTCTCATCAACAGCCACTCGACAACTTGACCACGTCCCCTCCTTTGGCCGTGGCTCTTGGCAGCTCTACACCATCCGGTCGGCGCACCCCTGCCCAAGATTTATTTGTCACTGCTGCACCAGCGACCCTGGTGATTGACCTTTCGGACAGCGAGAGTGAGAGTGAACAGAATGCGTGTCCTACATTCGGTGGTCGTGTGCGATCGAATCCCAGTGTGGAACCTGAGCATCCAGGCCCTTTCCTGGCTCAGTCAACCCAGGTTGAGCACCTTGTTCGAGCGGAACAGCTCGCCCAGCAGGAGGTCGCCATCTTGAGGACAAAACTAGAGCTTGCTCAACTTCAGCGACGAAAGCAAGTTGCCAGGTCTTGATCTACCCGTGCAATGAAGGCTGGCTTTCATGACAATGTTTACAATCTCAAGCTGTGGGCGTGAGGAACACATGCACTACCTCAGCAACACAAGTATGCTCTCAAAATTATGCAAGTCTGAGCGTTGAGACTGAAAGTGAATACTTTGCTTTTTCTCTTTTCCTGCCTATCTCCTGAAGGAGGTGTAAGGCTATATAAGGAGCGCTCGCCTGGGTGTACTTGGCACAAGAGTTATGATCGATCGTCCTCAGCTTGTTCGGCCGGGCCGTAGTATTACGACTGGAGTCTTGGTTTCACACCGCCCGACTCCGCCTCATTTGTCGCGTCGGAGCGCGTCGGCGCGTCCAATTAAAGCTGACGCTCGCTCTCGCTCTCGCTCTCAAACCCACGCCGATCCCTTCACTCTCTTTTCGAAAGCACCTGTCGCTGAACCCAACATGCCACCCGCCAGCAAGTCGCGACGGTCGAACATGATCCGTGACGACTCGGACGACGAACAAGACGCCCCACCTCGTCGCGCATCGACGTCGCACCGTGGGCAGCAGCAGCAGCAGCAGCAGCAAGGTACAGGCGGCGCAGGCCATGACGACGACTCGGAAGGCGAGATCGATCCGTCCAAAGTCGACCTCGGCGATGTGTTACCGCAGTACTTGAACCAACCTCTGCATGCGCAGCAGTCCGAGGCGAGGCTCAAACTGTTGGTTCAGGACTTGAAAGGGTTGAGGAACCAGTTGCTCACCACGGTCGAGTTGCTCGAGGAGGTCGGCGCAAATGTCGCTTCGGAGAAGGGGCACGAGAGGGAGGCAGATTTGGGCGATGATGAAGTACCTGAAGATCCGGTGAGTAAGGCATCATGGAATGAGGTTCGAGGAAGGGGCTTAGCGCTGACCACTCGTCATTCTCGCTGGGTTACGCGTCGCAACGCGTCACCGACCCCGTCGTTAGGAAGAGATCAGCGGCATCGAGAAGCAGTACCGTCACTTGCTCGACAAACTTGCTGAAATCGACATTCGAACCAAGACTCTTTCAGAAATGAGGCAGAAGCTGGCCCAACGACATGTCTTTGTGAGTTGCGCGCGGTGGGTAACTCGGTGATGAAGGGCTTGGTCGTCGTACTCAACTCAGCGGCGCATCGGACGACGTTTTATCGCAGACAAATCTCTATGACCAATACGAGCAGGAGGTTCAGATATTACTCGAGGCGTACGGACTGCAGACACCGAGGCAAAAGTACCTCGACAACCAGCTGTGGAAATCGTTCCGCGCGCTGCTCTGGGTGAGCGAATAAGAGAACCAACATCAGCATGGCGAGGCTGTCAAGGCACTTTCGAGCTAGAATCTGATGGTGTCGACGTTTGATAATCGTTCTTAGGAACAACTGTACGATGGGAAGCCGGTACCGAATCTCAAAAGATTCATTCCTTCGCGTGAGTGCTGGCTCTGATCGCCGACTCTTGAGTGGTCGCCTATCACGAAATGGGCTGACACAGCTCTCATGCTTCGAAATCAAAACTTTGACTTTGCGCATGCCTCGGTTCTATCTCGACTCTTCAACACCATAGAGGCAGGGGACGAAGACGACTCGGACGACGAGATCGAAATTGGCGCGCAATCATCCGACTTCAAGTGCCCGCTCACTTTGACCTTGTTGACCGATCCGGTCACGTCGTGAGTACTCGATGCGAGTCATTCCAATTCTGGGGTCCAGTTCTGATACTTCTTAAAACTCGGTCCTCGATTTCCCTATCGCGGCTTCAGTAACAAATGCCCACACTCGTACTCGCGCGCCGCGTTCGTTGAGTTCGTCGCAAAGGGCAAGCAGAACTGCCCCGTCCATGGCTGCCCCGTCAAAGACATGACGATGGAGCATGTACACGAGGATCTCGGCCTTAAGCGTCGCGTCGAGGCGCACAAGCGGCGCGTGGAGCAGGAGAGGCAGAATGGGGGCGCCTCGATGGGCAATGGCGGAAATGGGGCTGGCACGCAGAGAGGGAGGGCCGCGACGCAGTGGGAGACCGTTGAAAGTAGTGATGAGGAATAGGAGGCGAAGGCGCTCATGAAGATTGTAATGTATGTACCATCCGAGTGATACAAGCTTGCGAGAGGGAAGCAGGAGAGTTGTTGCGCAGTACCGACACAGCCGGTGAGGGACGCATTGTCGGACTCGCGGATTTCGACGACCACGACTGGCTCTCCGCAAAGGCGCTTTCATAAAATAAAAACCGACCACAGCTGCGTTTTTGAAGAGAACAAAAGATGGAAATGTGTGCAAAGTGTAGAGCCTTGGACTGGCGGGGGCAGTTAATCGGAGATAGGAGATGAGGTCGGGGAACTGGTAATCCGTCGCCAATGACAAGCATCGGGCGAGTCTGACGTTCAGGAACGTCGAGCGGAGCGGCTGAATCGCCGGGTGTTTATTTGAACAACCGGCGTAAGGTTAGTTGAGTTCCTCTCGTAGGCGTTGACTGGCGAGGCAAAGCGGCTGACGGCCAGTTCGACATGCGCGTCATGTACGGTGCCTCCTCGGCATCTCCAATCGGGATGCGGGATGAGATGGGTGCGAAAATGTAGAGACTCGATCAGCTCGAGCTTGAATTTCCACTGGATGGGCGCGAACTCGGTATCAGTTTTCTTGGTGATAAGTTGCGTATCCCTTCATTATAAGATAATCAAATAATTCGAATGCGACTCTATTTGGCTCAATTCCTACTCTTACTCGGCTCGCTTCCACGGCCCATGGCCCAGTAGTATTCGATGAGTTTGGACCCGACTTTTTCAGATAATCATGATAGATATGATTTTAGCTGTATCATACCGCACATCCTACTGCATTCAACTTGAACATTGGCCTGAACACCGAATACTCTGTCAACAGATTGTTGGTGGAACAGCCTCGCGATTGCCGATCGCCGACCGAATTAGGACAGACACCCTTTCCGCCGATTCGGCGTTCTCGCGCGCGAGTACCTCGATCGAGCCGGGTGTCGAATTTGCCTGAAACGGCGATCATCCGAGTCCGCGCGCTCGATCCGTTTTGACAGCGTCGTATCCATTTCAAAAGTAAGCCGTCAACTACAACCCCGCACCGCCCCTCGTTTAATAGGTTGGCGCGATTTGAAGAATCCGGTGAAGCTGTATCTCATGGTGTCTCGACTCGGAAAGTAGAGGGTCGGCATACAGAATTGCTCGCGCGTGCAAAGCGGCGGCGGTGCCGATATATTAAAGCCTTCCAATGTCTTCGAGAGACCCCAATAAAACCCAATGGCGAGCCCTCTTGCATATCTCTTGCATATCTCTTTCTTTCCTCCTCTTCCTACTTCCTCCTTCAAATCTCCTCTCAAGAGGACACATACATGTCGAGTCGATCAAACTGCACAAAGGTGAGTAGCGCGCCAAGCTCCGAGTTGGACGGAAGGATTCTCCTGCTCCCTCGACGGGATCGTTCGTACTGGTCGACATATTCGAGCTGACGCCCTTTCTACCTCATATTTTGATCTTATAATTCGCCCTTGCCCTCGCTCCCGTAGTCGAATCTGTCGCACTCGACGGCCACGCGGCGACCGACATTCATGGTCACTCGCTCGTGCAGCTCGACAAAAGGGCCGAAGTGGCGCGGCGCTGGAAGATTGATCTGCGCACACTGCCCATCGTCAGCATGCTGTACCTTTTCTGGTGCGTGTTTGAGTAAATACGTAACATTTCGATCAATATTGACTTTCGCTCGAACGCCAATCGTAGCCTCATCGATCGAGCCAACATTGGAAAGTAAGTCTTCTCTACCTCGGCAACCATTCCAATCGCGTGTGCTTGAATCTGACAAGTCACTCCTCTCCCGCTTCAACCAAATAGCGCCCGTCTCGCCGGCCTCGAAGCTGACCTTCACATGACGAACAAATACGACTTCAACATGCTCCTCACCTCCGCTTACGTCGCCTTCGTCGTCTTCGAGATTCCCGCCAGTTTCCTCTGCAAAGTCATCGGTCCCGGTGTTTTCATCCCTTGCCTTTCCGTCATCTTTGGCGCTTTGTGCCTTGCGATGGCGTTCGTGCAAAGCTTTTCGAGCGCAATGGCGCTGCGCTTCCTCCTCGGTCTCGCTGAAGCGGGTGTCTATCCCAGTACGTACAGCTTTCCACGCCTCTACCAAAAACACCTTCACTAACCCTTCCCCACCTACCGTGTAAAAAGGCATCGTCTACTACCTCTCGCGCTGGTACCGCAAGGATGAACTCTGCTTCCGCCTCGCGCTCTTCATCGTCTTCGCCCCTCTTTCGGGCGCCTTCGGGGGCTTGTTTGCATCGGGTTTGTTGGAGGTCAAACCATTTGGGGCGATTCATTCTTGGCGTATGAGTGAGTCTTTGGAAAAGTTATCGGGAGAGCCCTGGAGGTCCGATCGGTGATAATCCGAGTCGCCGAATTAGGGTGGAAGTTGACACAATTTCTGCATCTTCGAATCCGCTTTGACTCGACAGTCTTCTTCGTCGTGAGCTTCACTTCGTTTAAAAAAGTTCGCATCGAAAAGGATTGCTATACTCATGCCCTTAGTTTTCAACCCCTTTCATCATTTTCAGGAGGGTCTCATCACGATGGGTTTGGGCCTCCTCAGCTTCTTCCTCTTGCCCGACCGACCCGAGACAGCCAAGGTAAGGATAAGTCAAGGGAAATTCTCCACGTTCACGTATTCGGATAAAATTCCATTCAAAAGCAATCCCTGAACACCTTTTGCGACCTCCTGCAGTGGCTTAACACCGATGAGAAAGCGCTCTGCGCCGCTCGAAGCAAGAGTGAGAACGTCGGCGCGATCGAGGTCGTCGACTCGTTGAAAAAGGAAGTCTTCTTCTTCGCGCGCATGTTCAATACGAGTGAGTCTCTCAGATTTCGGTTTATACTTTGAGTACATTTGAGCTGATTTTTTAAACATCACATTCGACTCTTTCCTCAGCTTCCGTGATCATCACTCTCACCGCCTTCTTCGTCACCATCCCGATCCTCTGCCTCGGATTCTTCCTCCCCACCATCGTGAAAACGATTTTCCCGAACAAGGGCGTCATCGCTCTTCAACTGTGTACGGTGCCCCCCGGGATCCTAGGAGCGGTGATGGCATTGATCCTGCCCTACTTGTCGTGGAAGACGAAACGACGTGCGGTGTATATCGTCATCGCTTCGCCGTTGACTGTGATCGGTGAGTCTCGAGTCCCTCGATCCGGCGGGAGCAGCCTCCTCTTCGCGATCCGAAGCTGCGCTTTATCTCTCCGTCCCCATATATCTAATCATTCCCCGACTCCATCTTTCACCCCAGGCTACCTGATGTTTACCCTCTCGTCCTCCCCGCACGTGCGCTACGCGGCCTGTTTCCTCATCACGGCCGGTGCGACGCCTTTCCTCTCCCTCGCGACCACCTGGACGACGATCAACACGACCTCTGACACGGCGCGAGCGGGCGCTGTCGCTCTATTCGTCTTTGGCGCGAATACGGGTGGACTCGTCGCTACGTGGAGTTATTTACCCCAGTGAGTTTTCCTTCTTTTTTTTTTGGTTCAAAAAGTTTGTGCTGCGCCCCACGAAGAAAACAAACAAACAAAATCTGACTCGATTCCATGCTCGACCCGATTCACGAACACGGAGCAGATTCGCGCCCCGGAACCTCCCGGGCAACATCCTCTGCTTCGTATCCTCCCTGGTGGTCCTCATCCTGACCCTCGGTCTATGGAAATACCACCTACTGGAGAACGCGCGCCGAGACGCCGCACATGATGATGCGTTGCTCGAGGGTATGTCGGATAAGGATGTCGCGCGGTTGGGGCAGAAGCATCCGGGTTTCAGGTTCAGGCTTTGAGGAGGTGATGGGAAGGGACGACATTTTGTAGATGTTGGAGGTCGAACTGGGGAATCAAACCGTTCTATGTACTCTTTCTCTCTCTGTGTGTCTCTCCTTTCTCCGCAAGCTCCTTTGAGTGACACGGATCCACCCGGGTTCTCATTCCAAAGCCGTCTACTTCCCACTCGACAAAACCGTCAACATGGTCCCCAAACTCTGCAGGATCGAATCCCCCATGGCCTTTTCGACTGCTTCTTCCAAATGCCTTTTGGGGTCCTGTTTGCCCACATGCCTCGTTTTGAGTTGGTGCGGTGTCAGAGTCGCTTCTTCCTTTACGGACGCGGTGTAAGTTTGCGAGAGCTGAAGCATGCGCTGCGAGTCGACCCAAATCCAAACGGGATTAGCCCGAGTCCCCCGACTCCTTGAGTACCCCATCACCGAGCCCGCGACGTCGAGTGCGGAATCCACTCGCAACTTTAACTTACCTTGATGCTCTCCTCATTCTGCGCTTTCATTGCGCCCCAATCGTTCAACCGTAACCCCTCGGTCCAATTCTTCTTGTGCAGGTTCAACAGCATGCTCTGCTCCAAATCGGTCTTGCGGTACGCGATTGCGATCGAGTAATAATGTCGATTCAAACCATGAATGAGAGCCTGTGTGCATTTCGGGAATCCCAACGGAGTCAGCGTCCGAAAACAAAAAAAAAGGAGACCCCTCCCCCCCAGCTCGATTCGCTTGGGCCGACGAAGAGAACGTACCTGGATCGAAGGCTTTCCCAAATGGCCGACATTGCTCGTCGATTGTCTCGGTTCGAGACCCATCATCACCGATTGAGGGTTGATGGACCTGAAAGCGTCGATGACGACTTTGCCCTTGACGGACTGAATGGGGTCGACGACGACGGCGACGGCGCGCGGGTTGAGTTGCTCAAACGACTAGACGAGCGAACGCAAAGGTATGGATGAGCTATAGGATCCTTTTTACTAGGAGAAGAAGGTGGAATGGGTTTTGCTTGCTGGGGTACGCACGTGCTGGGTATTGACATCCACCGAAGACAACCAACAGCCGAAGCCGGGATGGGAATGATACCACCCGACGACCATCTCGGGTCTGTGGGCACGATTTCGTATCAGACTTTTGCTCCTTACTGCGAGATGTGAAAGGCCTCACCTGCCAGTCTGCTTGAGCATGTCCAACATCTTGGTTTGGAAGACGGGATCGACGGCTTCGACCGAGACGCCGGTTCCGCTTTGGGGCATCGCAAAGACGTCTGTGAGTAGATGGGAGGGGTGTGGGTGTGAATCGAGAGAGATGGTCAGTACCTAATGCTCGTAGTGGCTGCGTTGACCGCTCTCGCAACCGCCAAGCGACCACTCCCCGACCCGTCCAGCCGGAGCTAAGCTCGTCACCATCCCCAACTCACACCACCCTACACCATCAATGAAAGAACGTACCAATGACCCTCACCGTAAACTCGTCCACAAAGTCGCCGAGCATCAAGCCCATCACTTCAAGGGGCACACCTGCTCGACCATGTTTGAGCATCTACGCACGGAAGCCTACGTCAGCCCGAGTCGCTTCCCACCGCTCTCCCCGTGCAGCAAGTAGCGCACCTTGAGCAGAGCCAACGAAGAGATGTAGATCGTCTCCGAGTTATCGTTCGTCGGCATATCCGACGCTGGACCACCAGCAGCACCCGCACCTCCTCCGCCGCCGAGTTGGCCCATCAGTTGTTGCAATTGGCGGTCCATGGCTGCCACGCGGTGTTGAGCAAGGTGGTGTGTGGGAGGTGGTGGTGCGATGCGCTGAGGTGCGGGGGGGGGAAGGGGGGATGAGGTGGGAGCAGCAAGAGGGTATGTCAAGGAGGAGCAAGAGCGTAGGCCGACGACATGATCATTATGAGGGGGGGACGCGCGTCGCTCTCGCGCAAGCTCCCGCAGCAGAGAGATCGGATATTACATATCACGCACTGACACTGTTCAAATCCAATCGGCGGATCTGAATCTGCTCCGCACTTTTCTCGCAACTTGAACCCGCACTGCATTATATCACATTACCAACAACTCCCTGACCTTCTTTTCCGCCCCCCTAAGCTGCACCTTGCCCATGTTGAACCACAACAACTCTTTATCCTCTGCGTCCCCTTCTCCTTCCCAACACGCCTCCGAAACGCGTCCGATCAACGCCTCAACGTGCGCTACAAACTCACCCACCGCTTCCCCTAATTCGTCCATTTCATGAGGCGGTTCCAAACAACTGGCCACTTCGTCCGCCGCTTCAGAGATGGCTTCGATCTGTTCGTCCGCCGTGTCTTGAAACGCATCGGAATGAAAGCCCTTTCCTTCGTCTTCTTCTTCTGCCTCCTTCCCAGCAGCCAACCCCGTCACCCCAATAACGCGTTTGACGACCAAGTTCCCGATCCTCAACAGCATCAAACACGCTTTGGCCGTCTTCTTCTCCTGCTCGTCCAAAGGCTGACTCGTGCGATAATCATCCTCGTCCAGCTCACTGTTTTCCGCCTCCCCGTCCTGCCCCGTCTGCGCATTCTCCAACCCCTTGACCTCCTCCAAACAATCCTCCAACACCTCCACCACCCCTTTCCATCTCGTATTCAAAGCGCGCAATTCGTTCTCGGAGATCAACTTGCTCCTCTCCACCGCGGCCCAAACGAGGGACGTATGTAGTAAGAGTTGGTCGCGTAGTTTGGACTCTTGCGTAGACGGTGTCTGGGCTTTGAAGGGCGTTGCAGTGGAGGTGTCGTATACTTGTAAAGAGGTACTGAGGAATGCTTGAGTGACTTCGATCAGGTCTTGGGTGCTAAGTCTGCGCGCGAGTTACCGAATAAAGAAAGGGGTGGGGTTGATCAACATTTTGCTCCTCCGCCGTCGCACTCCTGTCTCGCCAGCCTCCCATCTCCCCCGACCATACCCTCTCGTTCAGAAGAACCCACCTCAATTCCCTCTCCACACATCCCCCACCCCTCCTCCGCCTCCCAGCGCCTCGACCGAACTTGCCCAACTCCCCAACTCCAAACTCGACTTTCGCAACGACGGCTCTCAATTGCTCAAACACGCTCTCGAACCCATTACCCGTCGAGACAGGTGGTTTGAACCCCAACGCTATACTCGTCACTGCTGAATGGATCTGTTGAGCGAGAAGGAGGTGGTCGGAACGAATCGCTTTCAACAGAGTGAACGAAGGGGTTGTATGTGTAGGGGTTGAAGTCCCCTTGGTGTTCGAGTACGTGCTTTCGCTCGGTTCGAGCTGAGCTGACACCACGCCCAGTATGATCTGACATTGGGTCAAGGTCGCTTGGATGATCTGCGGGATTGAGGTTGAAGCGTTGGAGGTCGACGACGAGCACGACGAGGTGGAAGCGATGGGTGAGGCCGGTGCTTTAGGCTGGGGCTGGGGCTTGGAGGAGGGAGTCATTACTGAGCAAGGTGTCGAGTCCAACTCTCAAACTGGAATAGTAGACCGTTGGAAGTCGTCTTGCTTGGAAGGCACGTGTAGGGTGTGGATACTTCCCAGAACGCGCGCGCGCGAGAGAGAGAGAAGCCAAAACTCGCTGCGAAGTCCGTCCGAGAATCGGCATTACAAATTGGCGATTGGTCGATCACGACGCGCCTTACAACTGCGCCTGACCCTGTAAGGGACTTACATCCCCCCACTTTGGCCCCCTCTCCCCTGATCTCCACCTTCCACCCTCCACCCCACCACCCCCCACCCTTCGACCGCTCAAAACGAAACAGCCATGTCCCTGCCCCTCCTACGCACCCTCCGTCTCACACCTTCCACTGTCCGCACCTTCTCGTCGACCACGCGTTCACTCGGCGTCACAGTCGCTACGCTCTCCCCGGGGGACGGAAAGACCTTCCCTCGCACGGGCGATCGCGGTGCGTACTCTTTCCCCCTCCCGGACTCCGGGCAATCTTTGCGCGCTCATCGCGTACTACTTCTGACCCCACAGTCAAGATCCACTACACCGGCACGCTCCTCAGCACGGGCAAAACGTTTGATTCCTCCGTCCAACGCGGCACATCTTTTGAATGCCAGATCGGTGTAGGGCAGGTGATCAAAGGGTGGGATGAAGGGGTGAAGCAATTGAGTTTGGGCGAAAAGGTACGTTTGGCTAACGGATAACTTTGCGCCGGGGTGCTGATGAGGTGGTTCATCGGATCCGACTCGGTCTCGGATCGCACAGGCCGTAAGTGCTCTCAAGCTCTTTCTTCAGAACCTACCCGAACACCAATCCCCTAAACCCAACCCTCATCCGCCCTCCCTCTTAGAAACTAACCTGCACCCCGGATTATGCCTACGGCTCGCAATCCGTCGGTGGGGGTTTGATCCCTGCGAACTCGACTTTGGTGTTTGAAGTGGAATTATTGGGAATTAAGAGGGAATGAGCTGATGGAGAATAGGGATCGTCGCACTCCCTCAGCATTCCTTGGAGAGCGTTGACTTGGGGTTCGCGACTTTTAAAAGAAACAAATATCAATGAACTTCGATTGAACGCAAAGACTATGGATCGGATTCACCTCTCCGGCGACATTCGATCGCAAGAACCAAAGAAAGAAACCCTTGCCTGTGCGGAGGCAAAGCCTACTTTTTGGCCAAACAGCTCAATCTACTGAACTTGGATTGTGACGAGGTCACTGGACTATTGCACACGAAACCACCTACTTTGACTACCTCTCAGCCCTCTTTCCTCTGAAGCAGAGCGCTGCATCGCATCATCCATCTCCCTGAAATGGTCCCTCCACCTCTGCTCCGTCAACTTCCACGAGTTGGGCACGATCGCGTCCCAAGTCCCCTTGTACACCCCACTGCCACCGCTCTCTTGCTCCTCATCGTCCGCACCAATGAGTTCCCAACCCTCTTCCACCTCTACCATTCCATGAACCGTGTCCTCTTCGTCCATTTCCCTCATCACCCTCTCCGCGATCCACTTCCCACATCCCGGCGCCCTCGGCATCCCATGCCCCGAATACCCCGCACTGATATATTGCCCCTTCAAAAGTCGTACCTCCGCATCCATAACGGATCGCGCGTAGAGAGGTCCCACGATGGGTTGATTCGTCTGCGTAAACCCCATGATGCCCGTCCATTCGTGAGGGAAGTGCAATTTTCCCCCTTGCGCAGTCGTCGTCCGCTTCGACGTCGACATCGACGCTCTCCCCACCTCCACCTCCCCAAACACCTCGGGGAATTGTTCCCCCAAATACGCTCTCAACCTGCTCCCCACTTTTTCATTCACCCTCGAATCGTCGCACAAACCATACTCGTACCCGGTCTCGCTCGCAGCGGAACGACTGCCCCCCAGAATGATCGACCTCGGCTGCTGCGTCCCGTGTTGATCGGAGTCGCGATAAGGGCGTTGGAAGTAGTATTCCTCGCCACCTTGTGGGGAAGAGAACGAGTTGGACCATCTGGGCCAAACCGATGTACTTGCTCCTTGCTCTTGGTCAGTGGGGAGTACGGAGACGACTTGGCCCCTCGTCGGAACGATGCGGAGAGGTCCTTGAGCGAGTGAGGGTATGAGGTAAGAGGCGTAGGCGTTGGTGCAGTGAAGGACGTAGTCACTGTAATGAAAAAAGTCAGTCTTTCTTTCAGCCAAGCTGTTCTGCGATGATTTTCGCTCGCGAGAAAGAGCAAGGAATGGTACACACCACTGCACCACTCCCTTTCCTGTCGTTAAAACCCTCCACCTCCCCCCTCCCGCCTTCCCCACCCCCACCCCCACATCCCCCTCACCCCTCCCCTCTTCCACCCTCTCCACGCAGCACCCCGTAAACAGCTCGACCTCGAGCTCTTCCTCCGCACCTTCGTCCTTTATCCGATCGAGACAATGTTGGTAGAGTTTGGTAAGGAATTTGAGCAGATAGAGGGTGTTGCCTGGGATACGAACCGCGCCGACGAGGTGGGTCGGAGAGGCACCGTAGAGCTATGATTCGCAGAAGAAAAAAAAGAGAGCGTACACTAATATCAGCTTGTCTTTCCAGCCTTCCAAAAAAAAGATGATCCGGCTCTATCGTGCCCAACCCACCTGATGCACCTCCTCCGCGGTCAACCACTGATACTCCGAGCCGACCTCGAGCCCACACCTCCTCGCCTCGTCCAAACTGTTCCTCACACTCTCCATCTCCTCGACCGTATCGAACAAATGCACGTTCCCCCCCTCCACCAAATCCACTTCCTCTCCCCACCTTTCCCTCTTACACAACCCTTTGATCAACTCGATCGAACTCGCTTCAAGTCGAACCATCCTCTTCGCATCTTGAATCCCAACCAACTTTCTCCAATTCGAGAAATGCAACAAAGGCAACCCAGTCAAATGACCACCATTCCTCGTCGTCGCACCGGAAGCGAAATCTCTAGCTTCTAGTACGATCACTTCGCGCGGCGTGCTTCTGATACTAATACTACTACCGACCTCAACATCGCTTCGTCTTATTCGCGACCTGGCACCAGCATTGGGACGTCGACGTCGTTCCAAAACACCTTCCACGACACCTAGTAAGGCCCAAAGACCAGTCATTCCCGAGCCTACGATCACTACCTCCGCTTTAGACGGTAGGGTTGTCACCTCGGCTTTGTGGTGTTGGAAAGGGGAAGTAAACTTATCGGACCAGTACGTGGGTAGCGGGTGGGGATGTGGGGGCTCGCAAGGTGGGAGATGAGAGGGGAGAGTCGAACGGTCGTGATCGGTTAGAGTGCAGGTCAGAGTGGACGCCGAGTTGGAGTTGGCGAAGGTCGAGTTGGCCATCGTGCTCGGCTCGGATGGAGGAGAGGGCGGGAGGAGGCGGAGAGAGATGATGCGCCCGAGGCGCGAAGCTCCGTCCCTCGCTGAGCTGTCGATAACGACTGATAACGATCAACCTCGGCTGGAAGCAAAGGGGCGATCTCGGATTCTCGGGCCCGAGACGCCGTGCGGGGAGAACATGGTAAATCTGTCGAACAAACCCTGAACAGCAAAGGGCGAAATATGAAACGAAGAATTTGCACCGAGGAGGTCAATCACCCCAAACTCTGGCTTCCGTATCTCTTGCATCACACCCTATGAAGCGAACGAACCGGCTACATACAATTCACGGTCCTACAGAAGGGACGTCTCCCTCAACCTCCTTGCAAGCTTACCAAACACCACCTTCAACCTCCTCGCCTCCTCGACTGCGCCTTGCAAGTCCTCGTCCAACGTAATCGCCTCCGTCAACCCTGGCAAGGTCGTCGCCCCATACCCCAGATGCCTTCCCGGAGCAACCACAAGGTTCTTATACCATTCCCTGCCCTTCAAACCCTGATCATCCAAGAACCCTTGTTCGAACGTCCGGCGTCGGGTATTGATGCTCTTGACCCTTCGCTCCAGATCGCGCAGCACCGAGCTTTCCATGACGAACATCCCCTCCACCACGTGTAGATCGTCCTCGACCTCCCTCGTCTCCTCTTCCAACTCCTCAGCCGCACGTTGGACCTCTTCAATCGCGTCCCCCACCTCCTTTATCGCATCCATCAACGCCTCCCTATCCCCTTGCACCCCTTCCGGAACACTCGGAACCTTTTTCAAATACCTCTCCAACTCCCTCGCATAACTCAGCACATCAATCCCATTCAAGACCCTCTCCTCACTCAACCTCAACGCGACCAGTCCCAAAACTTTCGCGATAGCAACATGGCGTTCGAAAGAAGGGTCTCCGAAATGGTCCATCCAATAGGCCGAGTCGTACGATGAGTGGTAGTGATACACCGGGTCGGAAGGCAGGGCCGAGTACCCTGTATCCCAGGATGCGATGCCAAGGTGTTGGAGGAATACGGTGAAGTCTGTGGGATTTCGTTTGGTGCCGATCAGATACATCCTTTCAGAGGACGGTGGTCAACTGAGCACAATGCACACGACTCACCCGAGCCCGAACCGAGCGCTTCCACAACCTCGGCCCCCTGTCCCTTCATGACACCCGCCTTCTTCCTCTCCTCCAACCCCTGCATCAACGTCGTTCCCTCCCTCTCTGCCGTCGGATCCAACACCCTCCTCGACATCTCCTGTATGACCTTCCCCAAACTAGGCGACGCCCTGATCCCGTACCCCGTCCCGGTCGTACTGATATCGACATTCAGATAAGCCACAACCCGCTTCTGGATGAACTGCGGGTAATCCTCGCCAAACTCGGTCGATCCGATGAGGCCGTATTCCTCCGCGTCCCAACTGGCGATCAAAATACTACGACGCGGCTTCCACCCCTTCTTCAACAAATCCCCAAAGCCCTTGACGACTTCGACGACGCTCGCTGTTCCGGAGGTGGGATCACCGGCTCCGAACGTCCACGCATCGCGGTGATTCCCAATCACGATGACCTCCTCCTCGACTTGGCAACCGGGGATGAGCGCGTACGTGTTCCAAATCTTGTTGATGCCGCCTTCCATGATGTTGATCAACTCGACCTCGTTCTCGCCAGGTCCGGACCAATACTCGACGCCGCGGTACCTCAGCCCACCTTCCTTCCACCCCGTTCCCTCCTCCCGATCCTCATTCTTCCATCCCTTGCCGTTCAAACTTTTCAAAAGCGGAATCGCATCCTCATAACTGATCGGCAACGAAGGGATCGAAGGGATGTTCAAACTCGCGTAATCGTCATGATCCAAGCGAGTCGCGTTCTCGTACGCCGGAAGGCCAGGGGTCAACGGATCGCCCGGATAGATCGATAAGAATTGAACCGAGCCTCTTTGGACCGAGGAAGGTTGTCTCGCCGGTCCGTGCGGGAAAGCCTTGACCCCCTTTTCGAAGGTTTGATCAAAGTCGGTCACCGGATCCGAATAGATCAACAAGCCGACCGCTCCGTACTCGGCCGCGACTTGCGCCTTGAGCCCTCGAAACGAACCCGAGTATTGCGCGATCACGATCTTGCCTTTGAAATCAATCCCGCGCGCGTGCATGGCTTTGAACTCGGCGTGGGTTCCTCGACCGACGTAGACGAGTTGGCCTTTGGCCGTACCATTCTTGGAAAAACCATGGAAGGGTGGAGGTCCTTGACCGGAGGTCGGATCCTCGGGGAGTATATCCTCCTTGAGCGAAGCGACGAAGCAGGGTTTGACCTCGTTGGGTCGAGTCATCGTCAGGGCTTGTCGAACAGGGTAGTTGAGTAACGGGTGATAGGTATCGACCCAGACCCTCGGGCGAACAGCACGCATTTCGTTCCTGTTGATCGCCAAGTCGATCCCATACCGACCTAACAAGGTCTGAAACCAACTCTTCTTCTTCGACCTCTGTTCGTTCTCGAACTTCGGCGTTCCATACAGGGCGTTTCGACTCTCCGAACTACCGGATTCAAAGACGTGCGCTTCGGGATCAGAGAGGGGTAGGGCAAGTCCCTGCTCGAATTGGGCCTTGACGCGTAGGGCGGAGCGACGATCGGCGGGTGTACCGGCGATGTGAGTTTCAAAGGTGTATCTGTTTCAAAAGTGGTGGTTAGAGTCAGCATGTACGTGGCACTACAATATCGACTGCAGCCAAGCGCGCGCGCCTTCCCTCCCGTCTCCGTCTAGACGGAATATGTGCCCCGGGGCTCTCGTGCGGGGAACGGCCTCTGACGGAGCACGTGATCGGGGACATCGGCGATCGACTTACGAATGCGACGTATTTCTCGCCGACTCGGCGTCCGGGATATTCAAAAAAACCTCTTCCAAGCTTTTCGTGGTGCCCGCCAACACTTGCTCGTTGCGAGCTCCAGGGCGCCTGATGATCCAATTGAACCCATCGCTGCCGATGGCGTGACCGCCTTCGGGCGGGATCGTGGAAGCGGGGAGGAACCATGTTCTGAGGTCAGGACCAATGGGATGCGTCGCGAGCACGACGACGAGGATCAAGAGCGCCAATCTCCGAGCCCATGCCCTACGCTGCGAGGAAGCGGTTGAGGAGGTGGCAGGGAGCAATTGATGACGGAGTGGGGCCGCACGCGCTGCGGGGAAGAACCTCGTGGTCGGATCGAGAGCGTTCGAGCCGGAGCCGGCCTTCGTCGTCGCGGGCCAGGGGAGGCTGTAGTCGACGGTAGACTTGGGCTCGGGTGGAGTGTCGTGGGCCGTGGGTGGAGTGGCCATGATGAAGTAGGTGTGGGTGCCCTGCGGCTGAGGCAGTGGGTGAGGCGGAAGCAAGGAAGAGCGCCTCAGACTGACGAGACGGGTAAGAGGCGGGTACCGGGTAAGGACAGGCGCGCACGTAGGCGCAAAGGAGATAGCGTCCACTTCGGCCGAGCTGCCGAGCTTACCATCACTTACTGGCGCCCGAGAGGTTGTGCTCGACCCGAGTCGCTGCAAGACGACATGTCGGTGCGACAAAATTTATCTGTACTACATGAACCCCTTCGAACAAAGCTACACTAGACTACTGACACACCTCCTCTCCCTTATTCAACCGTCGTCGGCACCGTCGGATTTCCAACGACGACCTTCTTCTTCTTCCTCGGCGCCAACATGTTGATCACCACCGGCGCTTGAGCCTGTTCCTCCAGAGCCCTCTTCTGACCCACCGCCATTTCCGGATTCTTCACCTCCACCACCCGCTTGACGTATTTTTCGTACTTCTTCCGTGTCCGCTCGCTATCCCTCAGAGCAGAATCTTCGTCCTCCGCATCCTCTCCCTTCGAGACAGCCCCTCCGGCCACGGTCGCACCAACCAATCTCTCGACATCCTCATCCCATTTTCTTACGCTCGCTACCATCTTGCCCGTCTCGGGCGCGAGGCCAATCTCTTCGGCATAATCGACGTTGTGGAATTGGCTCCACAGCTTGATGAAGGTCGCGTGCGGTAGGGCCATGTCTTCCTTCTTGAGGCGGCGCGTCGTTGACAAAGTCGTAGTAGTAGACGCAGTTGGATTCAAGGCTGATGCCGTCGTGGTCGCGATAAGATCCTCTCCGTCAATCTTGCCGTCGACCTCTTCCGTCTCAACCTCCTCTTGCGGTGCCTGATTCCCCTCCGACTCTGTCTCCACCTCCGGACCGTCCTCCCCATTCGCCAAACAAAAGAAGCCCGTCAACACCCCACTACAACACTCTTGTCTCCAGCCCATCCTTTCCCACCACTCCTCCATACCCCCCATGACCCCTTCCCTCAACCTCGCCCTCTCCCTCTCCCGTTCCCTTTCAATCCCCTCGGCCTGACTTTTCGCCAAAGCGACGGAAGCGAACGTCGCTGAACCCAAGGAAGTCATGACGTCGTCGTAATCGTTCTCGTTCCCGCTTGGTGCGATCGTCGATGAAGTGAGCGAGTGGAAGAAGCGCGCTTTGGGATCGTCGGGGAAGCAGGGGATATGGTCCCAAAAGGCGATCTCCCCTGCATCGGTGACTTGGGTCGTTGATCTCGAAAGAGGATGTAAAGGCGACGACAACGTGCGGTAGGGATGTCCATAAATCCAATTCGTTCCTCCTTCCGCGTCGGCCGGATCGGGAACATAAGGTAACGATTCGAGCCTCGACATTCCGGGTACGAGGTACCACATCCCGACCTTTCCTCTCTTTCTCCCTTGCTCCGTTTTGCCCACCTTCTTCACCGCCTTCCCTAAAGTCGCTTTCCACCACCTAACCAAACCTTTGTCATCCAACACCTTCTTCTTCTCATTCTCCTTACTACCGGGGAACAAATACTGTCCATGACTCTTTGCGAACGTGAAAACCCTACACCTCCTCATCGCCTGAAACGGGAATTTGAGCACATATTCGACGAACGAAGAGACGATTATCTTCGTAGGTGTGTAAGCCGTGGGTGCTAAACCTGAAGTATCGATCTTGGAGATGTAAACCAATAAAGTCGAAGTCGAAGGGATTGTATAGATGAAAGCCTCCAAACCCATAACGGGGAGAAAATCCTTCTCCCCTTGATCGCCGACCTCTACCCCTCTCTTCTCCGAAAGGACGATAAGGAGTTCTTGTTGAAAGACCTTGCACGAATGGACGTTCAAAGCCCAGGGGAAGAGCGCGTGCGAGCGACGGGGTTGGGAACGGACGACGTGGATCGTGTACGAGTGCACGCCGGGGAAAGAGGAGGAGAGGAGCGAGGTGGTGAGGTGGTCGAGTAGACTTGGGGTGATTTTTGAGGTGGTGGTAGGGGTTGTTGCGTTGGTAGTCGCGGTACCCGGTTCGGTGGACGCAGCAGCGGATGCGCTTGCGGAAGTGGGGTTCATCATCCTCGACGCGTTCGAGGCTGTTCCGCGGGCGAAACGCAGAGTTGTCAGCTCGATACAGCAGCAGCAAGATAGGCGGATCCAATAGAATCACCTTTCTAGATGTCTAAAGCAACACGCAGGCAAGCGTGTAGGCGGAGAGAGCTTGCGGGAGGCGGATTCGGCGGTATGGAGCTGGGACGCGTCGCAACGTGACGAGACGGGACGAAGAAGCCCAAGAGTTTGGATCGCCGTTTGGGCTTTCATTAATTAGCGTCGACCCGCCTGTGTCACTCCACCTCAATTTCTATCCGCACGAGCTCTCTCATAGTTCGACCATTGGAAATATGTTCCACACCATCAATTGCAATTTTGGTATTATTTTTTGCTAGTCTAACGTCGATCTCGCGTTTTCAGGCACCTCAGCGGCGCTTACTAGGCCACCCAGACCCCGCAAGTGAATACGCGCCTCCACAAAGAAGCTTGTGCCCTCGGCGGCGGCGAGTAGTGACTCCTCCGACTGAGTCGGAGTCGATCGAGTGGATGTCCAACTTTTCCCCTGAGTGGAACACGACCTGGCAGCTTCTATCCGCCTGGGTGTCACAAAAGACGCTAGACATGAGATTGCCTGCGGTGAGGAAAAGGGTAACCGGGCATCGGACGGCGGCGTGCTCCGCGCAGTGCATCAGCGACGTGATCGATCAAACGAGCGCCGAGCCAAGTTCCCCCTCTCGATCGGTTCTGCTCCTTCTCTCACTCCACCAACCCACAACAATGTCAACGACGACCTCTGACCCCGAGGCGGTCTCTTTCGACCGTTCGTCGCACTCGCACCGCCGATTCAACCCTCTGACACGTACATGGGTGCTTTGTTCGCGTGAGTAGCTATAGCTTCTACGCGACCACCCCGGATGTTGGCGTTGGCTACGAATAACTTGATCGATGCCGGAGCCCAAGATGGCCCTGATCCACCGGCTGAGACGCGCTTGAGTGGTGTCGAGACATGGATCAGAGAATTTGTGTTTGTGTCCAAGGCTTCGCGGCTTCGCGGCTTCGCGGCTTCGCGGCTTCGCGGCTTCGCGGCTTCGAGGAAGACGGACTCTTCGTCTGCGCTGAACGGGTCTCTGTAGAACCCATCGCGCTGAGCGGCGGTCTTCCGGGTCCGCACGTGGTCATCTCCCTTCGGCGACGTTCACCGTAGTATCGAGCTCGACGGCTTGCACACAAGCACGTGTGATCGTCAAGTTCCACCAGACACAACCTATCCGTTGTACATGGTCTCTCTCTCCGGCTGCCCTGAATCGGACGTGTCCCACCTCAGACCTCGAGGGCACGGTCGACGCTCCCCCACCTCAGATCCCCACCTACCTCGCTCCCCGCGCTGACACCCTCACTCTTCCCCTCCCCCTCCCATCATTCCCAGCCCATCGTACCAAGCGACCTTGGCAAGGTGCAGTTGAACCACCCCAACTCGACTCTCGTCCGGCCTACGACCCCAAGTGTTACCTTTGCCCCGGCAACGAGCGAGCGGGTGGAGTCAGGACGGAGAAGTACGAGGGGACTTTTATCTTTGAGGTGCGTTCAACTCTCGGGAAACCTCGGTTCCTACAACTTGTCTGACTCGGATAATGTTCCCCCACTTCACGTGCACTAGAACGACTTCGCTGCCCTTGTAGAAGACTCCGTCCTCCCGCCCCCACCGATCCCAGAAGTCGACGAAAGTGTCAATTTCCTCTTTCGCCAAGAATCCGCAAGAGGCAAATGCCACGTCATATGTTTCTCACCCCGTCATGACTTGACCGTCGCGGAGATGAAAGATCAAGAGATCGAAGGCGTCATCGGGGCTTGGTACGTCGATCCCTCCACTTGTCAACTTTTTTAAAAGTCGACCCCGAGCCTAATCCTTCGCGGACACGAATGTTCGTACAGGACCAAGTTGTACAAGGATGTTTCGAAAGAGTACCCTTGGATCAAGTACATCCAGATGTGAGTTACGAACGTGCCCTCCCGTGATGAGTGGCGCACCAGCTCATGGGTGGGTTGATCCTCGTGCCCATAGCTTTGAGAACAAGGGCTCGATGATGGGCTGCTCGAACCCCCATCCGCATGGACAGGTAAGACTCCTACACCACGTCCGAAAAGTTGCGAGAACTCTAACCTCGTTTCCTCCTGTCCGTAGTCCTGGTCTCTCTCCTACATCCCCACAATACCTTCCCAAATCCTCGAATCCCAACTCGCCTTTGCTTCCTCCCCAAAACCCTCCAACTCCCTCGCCCCTCTCTCGCAAAATGGTACTCCAAATCTCCTCCTCACCTACGTGACTCAAGAACTTGCTTTCTACGCTGAGAACCCGGAGGAAAGTCGTGTGATTTTCAAGGGCGAAGATTTCGTTGCGTTGGTTCCGTTTTGGGCAGGGTGGCCATTCGAGGCGATGATTCTGCCTTACAAGTGAGCCGTCTCCCACTAAAACTGAAGATCCCTGCGCTTGACGTTCACCCGAAGAAGACTGACGAACGACCATTTTTTCGTCCTACCAGACGCCAAATCGCTTCCCTCTCCCATCTCACCCCCTCCGAAATTTCCGACCTCGCCACCTCGATAGGCCACCTCACGCGCCGCTTCGACAACCTCTTCTCCACTTCCTTCGCCTATTCCATGGGCGTCTACCAAACCCCAACTGACAACTCGACGAATTCGTCCGCCTACCTATCCACGACTCAACTACACCTCCTCTTCCTACCCCCCTTATTGAGGTCCGCAAGTGTGCGCAAGTTTTTGGTCGGCTTCGAATTGATAGCCGAGACTCAACGGGATATCACGCCTGAACAAGCGGCGGCGAGGTTGAGGGGTGTGGAAGGGGGAACGCATTACAAGTTGTGGTGAGGGGATAAAAGGTTTAGTCGGATGAGCAGCTTTGGAAGAGAACTTGGGTTTGTGAACTGGGTTGTGAGCTCGGTAATTAAATCACTTTATTTGGAATTGGCTGAAACAAAGAAAGAACAATGCTTCGAAAAGCGAGGGAAAAGAAGGCAACATGATCAACGGAGGATCTCTCGAGAAACACAAAAACTAAACAGAAAGGAAACTGTCGATGGGTGTAGGTGGTGATTAAAGTAAGGTGAGAGGGGGTGAAGCAACGTAAAAGCAAAAGCGGCCCGAAGGTCTTCTGAGGAGGGGAGGGTTCTCGAAGACGGGAACCGTATATCAAGCGAAGAAAGGGGAGGAAGAGGACTGGGCAATTCTAGCTACACGAATTGGGAGATCACACACGCACATATAGAGTCACACACACACAGAGACGGAACCACATCAAAGCAAACCCCCACTTTCAAGCCGAGACATTCCCCGAATCCAGTTCAATCTCCCTGGCTCGTTTCGCAGCACTGGCTTCGTCGTTGTTCCCACTCTCCTCACGAGCATGCTTGCGAGGAGGTGCGAACCCCAGCGCCCCACCCTCATTCGAGGGTTCCTCGACGACGTTCTCCCTCGGTCTCGCAGCATGTCCGTTCGTAACCTCGACAACGGGTGTATAATGCACAGGCATTTGAGCGGGTCGTTTGGTCGTCGTAGGTGACGAAGCAGCACCCGCAGCCGCGATGGCCGAAGCAGCCGCGGCGATCGACCCGCCTCGACCTTGGCGGAAGCGAGCGCCGAGTCCACCACCCCGAACGGGCTTGGCCCTCGAGCTCGTCGAGGGCGTCCTCATCAAGTTGGTCGTGGCTTCTTCGTCGAGGGGCGTCGAGGTTGACGCCGAGGGCAACACCGGTGGGGTCAAAGAAGACGTCGATGCTACTTCGGGAGCGACGGGAGAAATGGGGGGAGGGACAGCTACGACTTTTGTTTCCTTCGCCGCCTGCGGGGCTGGAGAAGCAGCTTTCGTGGACAGACTTTGCTCGATCGGTTCCGTCTTGGGTTTCGCATCCACTGCCAAAGGGGAAGGTGACGCAGCAGCTCCAGGACCGGGTGAATTGAGGTGCTCCTCCGTGAAGGTGCCACCGGGGCTCATCTTCCTCACGATTTTGCGACGACGGTTCTTGTCCTCTTCGGCGATGGGTTCGTAACGGATCGGGACAGGCACGCGACCACGGGACGAAGCGAACTGCCCAGTGTTGGACAGAGCAGCGGGGACAGCAGCGGGCGATTGCGATCCCTCTACCGCGGCGGGTGTCGTCGGAGCAGCTGAGATCGAAGCAGTGGGGGCAAGGACAGAGGGCCCCAAGGTGCCGGAAGTGGCATCGACGGGAGCGTCGGGACTGGCGGCGACGGTGACTTCGGGTATAGCGGCAGGGACAGGGGCGGCAGGAGGCATGAGCTCGTCAAGGAATTGAATGCCATCCTCGCGTATGGGCTTGAGCGAATGCACAAAGATCATGTGCTGGTGGAGATTGTCCTTGCGCGAGAAGGTCTTGTCGCACCCTTCAGCATCGCAAGGGAAAGCTACGAACAGGAAGGAACAATAATTAGTTCGAGTCCGAAGAGCCGCAACAGCACACGTAAAGAAGACTTGCGCTTGGCACCGATGTGCACAGCCTTGTAGTGTCGCTTGAGATGCTCGGAGCGCTTGAACGCAGCGTCGCAGCTATCGGCGGGGCAGATGTGCACCTTCTTGATCTTGCCCGTCTTGGACAAAAGCTTGCCTTCCATCTCGTTCGCGGCCATCGTGCGTCGACCGCGGATGACGGTGTTCTTGTTGAATGGCGTCGTGAGCGCGATGTTGTGGCCCGCGCTCGGTGCGAGCGTCGGCGTCGACGTCGAAGGTGAACTGGAAGCATCTTCTGACGTGACCTCGGGCTTGACGTCGCCGTTTGCCGGTGCCGTGACGGCGCGACCAGGGATGCGACCACCGATGCCGGCCTCTCGGAGCCTGTCGTCGACCGCGCTCAAGATGCGCGCCGTCGTCGCGCTCACGCCGCCGGCGACCATGGTGCGATCGGCCGTAGCAGCCGAGTAGACGAGCGGATTGTCGACCGCTGGTGGTGGAGCCGTTGAAGTAGAGGGGACCTCGACAGTAGCAACAGGAGCCGGAACCGGAGCAGCAGTAGCAGAGGAGGTATTGGCAGCCGATGGAGCGGCCGTGGGCATAAGCTTCGCTGCCGAGGGGCGCGACTTGCCGAGCTTCTTGCCAATGATCTTGGGCGGCGTATCGGAAGCGACAGGTGCGGCGACCGGAGCTGGCTTGGCGACGACAGGTGCGGGAGCAGGTGCAGGTGCAGGCGGAGCTGGGGCGTCAACGACCATGGAATCGTCCTCGCCTTCGGCATCGGCAAAGGGCGAGGGGCGTCGGTTGAAGACATGCTCGTGGCCCGGGCTGTCGCCTTCGCCGGCATCGATCGAGGCTCGCCGCGGTACGACCGTCAAGGGTGCCATCGACACAGTCGGATCGTTTGATCGCTGACGACGACCGAGACGCTCTTTGCACGATCGGTTCGTGCGCCCATTCCCGACAGCTGCGGCGACGGCGTCCCACGAAGGGCCGTACTTTGCGAAGGCCTCGTCGAGCTTGCGGTCGTCGGCCGGAGTCCATTTGACGACGCTGCGTTGATCGGAGGTATCAGGTTGGGTTGACAGAACGGACACGCGACGAGGTCGAGATCCGGCGATCGACTCGGAGACGTTCGAAGTCGAGGGCGAAGCCTGGACGGGGGCGGGGGCGGGGGGAGCGAACGTCGACGTCGAGGCACTCGCTCCGGGCACGGAGTGGGTCGGAGCTGCAGTGGTGATAGAGGTTCCTCGTTCATTCGACTCGGTTTCGACACCCTTGGTCGCCGACCCGGAGTGGATCGCGACGCCAGCGGTGGTCGAAGTTGGTATCGGGTCGGTATCGGGTTCAAAGGGAGCGTCCTCTTCCGAGTTGGCGCCGGATTGGTTCGCGTCGACGGCCGAGTTCGTTTCCGTGGACGTCGATGATTCCTTCCCAGCCGCTGTAGAAGCTGAATCGGTTCTCAGTTCAGAGGTGACGGCATTGTTGGCGAGCGCGCGCGCGTCGGCGGCGGAGGTCGCAGCCAGGCTGCCCGACATCTCTCAAATTTAGAGTCGAGCGTGGGGCGCGAGCGGGCACGGATGTGATGACGAACGGAGGGTGTTACCAGGTCGAGGACGAAGGGGAATGTAGTGTAGTAGATGGCGCAAGCGTCGAGCTCGATCCGATGTACTGGACTCAGGCGTTATCTGTACCAAAGCGTCAAGTGCATGACGGTCCAGGTCAGCCTCGTGTGGGTATGTATTGAAAGGGGCTTGACTGGCGGGGGTGAGCGCATTGGTGAACCGGCGTCGTCACCGCCGCCTGACGCAAGCGAGCTCCTCGACCCGGGGTTTCGAGAGCCCGCCTACTCGCCCGCCCGCTTGCCTGCCGCGCGCGCGCAGGGCGAAAGAAGGAGGGGTGCGGCGACAACGACGACAGGTGACAAACGATCTGATCCGCTCCGACTTACCTCAGATGACGCGTTCGGGATGCCGCTACCGGTTCGTACACAGAACCAGATGACAGGTTAGTGCCTTGCTCAACCAACTGACCCCTCGGTGGAGCCATTTTGGGAAGTCCGCAGCCGCAGCAACTCACGATCGGTGGGTGGGTGGTGGGTCAGCGCGAGCAGCAGAGGCGGCGGCGGGGCACAGGCGCGGGCCGGCGGGAGGCGGCAGGTGCCACGAGCGAGCGAGGGGGCAGAAGCGAAACGGGAACCACCGCGCGAACGGGCGGGCTAGGTCAAGAACTCGGCCTCCTTGTCAGAAGACTCGAAATTGAGGAGAACGGATCGAATTCGGAGACAGAAAAGGTTTGCGACGAGGCGAAAAGTCACAGGGGCGAGTGGGCGGGTCGAGTCGAGTCCGAGTTACGACGAGTCGAGGAGGTCGAGTGGAGGGAGGGAGGCCAAGCCGGGTCGGGAGCGTCGAGACTAAAGAGAGACGCAGTCGCTGTCGTCACGGAGAGGCTCAGAGCAAGGGGGTAGATTAGAAAAGGGCGCAGTTTTGACCCTTATTCCCACGCGCCGCGCCTGGGCGATCGCGGGGTGGGTGGTGCCTTTTCAAGCCCGCGGTGTGGAGCGGCCCCAGCCTCGACTCGAGACACACGGGCGCAATGACGAGCTGCATGCTGCACGAGTCGAGCACAACGAAATCAGACGACGCAGGGGGCACCTGCTCGGCACCTTGCACCTTGCTGCCGCTTCCGCCGCCGCCGCCTCTGCTGAACCCTGACAGGCCTCACGCCCCGTCACGCCCGCGACCGGCCGGCATTCGGGAACACGGCAACAGGTCTCTCACTCTCCCTGCCAGCTGCTACACGTGGGCTATTTAGAAGGTGATGGAAGGGGTGGCGCTGACCGCTCAAATCCGAACAACAGATGTACTACATCCAGCATTGAACACGTCGTCTTCGACATGATCGCGTTGTTTTGGGGGCGATGCCAGGATGGGCATAAAAGGGGCTTTAGTGTAGTACATACAGGGGGCAAGTCGCCAACACGGGCCTCGGGGCCGGCTGGCAAGCGGAATCGATCGTTTCTCCGCCGCTTCGACCGCCAGGAAGGCTTCTCGGCTTCTCGGCACCTTGCACAGTGGCACTGATGATCCCGAGTTTTTAACTGAACTTCTGTTCTTTGAAATCAACGCGCCTTCTGAGAGGCTCGCACCGATACCTTCTGGCCATAGCTATGGCATCATTCGCAGCGCCTCCGACCGGCGCGAAGGTCGGCTACTAGTTCAGGGGTCGCTCGGCTCATCAGCTCCCGGAAAAAGACACTTTCAGAGCACGTATCATTGAGTTCTGCAGTAGTTTGTACCCAGAGGTACGGAGGACCGACTTTTGTGGAACTCATTGAGTATTCACGTGCAAACTCTTTCGTGTACTCGCAACTCGGTCCGAGCTCGTGGCGAAAGCTCTATTTCCGATTCTCACCAGCTCCGATTTTTTCCGCGCGAAAACATTCACACCGTTTCAACGCAAATCGAACCTTTCATGCACGTGTCAAATAATGTGTCGCACTGGGCTTGTTTTGCTGAATCTTCAGCGGGGCCGCCGGAGGAGTCTGCTAACCCCACATCGCCGTGCGACCAGTCTTCCCCATCTCGGACCACGCCTCCCTGACCTTCAACCGATCTGCGCATCCCTCATCATTCAGATATGTCCTTCTCCTCCACCCACGCCGATCGCATCAACGAGGTCCTCAAGTCCTCGACCCAAGACCCCCACAAGGGCATCCCCCGTGTCGTGCTGCTTGTCGCCTCCTCGGAATCCCCACTCATCTTCTCCTCGAGTGCAGGCTATGCGCAACTCCCCGACTACCCCGCGACGCAAAAAGACTTGGACAAGGCCGAAAAGATCACTCCCGACTCGGTGTTTGAGCTCTGGAGTTGTACCAAGCTCGTCACGTCGATCGCGACGTTGCAGTTGATTGAGAAGGGACAGATCGGCCTCGATGACGATGTCACCAAGTACCTCCCCGAAGTCAGGGACGCCAAGAAGTACAAGGGGTTAGACAAGGATGGAAAAGCTTTGACGGAGGAACTGAAGACCACGCCCACGATCAGGATGCTTCTGTCTCACACTGCTGGGTGAGTGGTCGCTTCCCCGCTTCTTCGTCGGCCTCCGGGTATTCGATTCCGGGCGGAGGGGCGAGGGACACGTCGACGCTGACCTCTCGAAATCATTCCCTAGACTTACTTATGAGCTCACACCTGCACATGCTGAAGCTCAAAAAGCTCTTGGCCTGCCCAAGGTCTATTCACGAGCCTCGTCCAAGGTTCGTTCCTCCGCTCGCAACCCCACTCGTGATGTGTTCGCCGGAGCAGCGTTCGCTGCAAAGTGCTGACTAATGGCCAATCTCGCGATTATTGCAGGAATCCCTTTTAGCGATGCCATTTATATAGTGAGCGATTTTATGCATGTGTCGGCTTCTGTTGATCTGACAAACAAAGTCGTATTGTTCCTTTCAATTACAGCGAACCGGGAACGGTCTGGTCGTACGGCACGGCGATCGACTACCTGGCACTCACGATCGAAGCTGTGACGGGTGGGCCGTTGATCGATTACTTCAAGAATAACATTTTTGGGTATGTCTCTGAGCTTGCTTGCACGTAGCAGCTGCTTTGGTTTCGGGTCCTTGTGCCACCAATGGAAACTGCTGACCCCCACCCCACCTCTTCCTTCTCTCGCTTCTAAGACCTCTTGGCATCAGTGACATGTCGTATGTACCCCCATCAAACCGCATCAACATGGCCTACGATGATCCTGCCGACCCTTCAGCACCCTGGAAAGCAGGACCTGGCTCGACTCTCAAGGAGAATCGAGGAGGCGCCGGTCTTTTTGGCTCCCCTGCTTCGTACCTCAAGATCGTCCGAACCCTACTCGGCGACGGTCAACCCCTTTTCCAAAAGACCGAAGCGGTAGAGAAGATGTTCGAGGATCAGACTGCGGGCTCGGAGCGATTCCAGACGTCGATGAATCAGTTCATGGCGCTTGGTTCAGACCCGTTCTTCGGCGAAGCCGAGCAGGCCGGACACGGCTTGGGAGGTGCCCTGACCGGGGCCAAGCATGGGGGAGGGAGATCAAAGGGTACCCTCAGCTGGAGTGGATACTGCGTAAGTGATCATCGATTAACTTGCGTCGGCAGTACGAATCGCGCACCTTCTTCGCTCTTTTAAGTGGCGCCGGACTAAATATCTCTTCGCCGTGCCACCCTCAGAACACCTTCTGGGTTGCCGATCGCAACCAAGGTGTCGCCTACGTCTTTTTCACCAACTCTACGCCTACCTTTGCCCATCCGAGAATCTTTGGCCTATGGGAGAAGATCGAAAAGGATATCTTCGACGGTGCACTTCATGGTCGTAGATCCGGCTCGAGGCGGCACGCAACGCTTTGAGTGGGGGAGGGTACTCTTAGAAGATGTTTGGTTGATGCAAAATGATACATATTTATTTTTAAGATTCTGACGACAGACAGTGTTCTGTCTGCCGAACCGCGCCTACCGATCAAGCTACGATGCACGCGAGCTCGAAACAGGCATGTGAAAATTTATCCAGACATCGGTACTCAAAAACACGATGTACAGCAGCGATATCTGGTAACTATCGGGGTAGAGAGCGAAGATGCGCTCTCCCCATATGTGATCGGCGTGGCAACGACAAAAGGAGCGTTGTCGCGCTTCCGGGCCCGACGCCGTCCGTCATCGCCCCGGGCCGCTCCATCGCCGGCCGCTCTCCGTCTGACCAGACCACTCTCTCCTAATGTTCCCAATCAGTGCATGCCGGATGGATGAAATTTACGAGGGTAAGAGTCTGACTTCATTCTTCCGCCGCGATCGTGTCGGCTGACATTAAGTCACTTCCGTACGTCATAGCCGAGTCGATGTGGGGAAACGAGGCAGCGCCGCGGCCCCGCGCGACCTCCGAAACCCGAGCGCTATTTGAGCTCCAGGCTCAAGATATCGAGCAAGGGATGCCGAGCTATCCCTATGAGCCAGTGTCGATGTATGAACCAAGTCAAAACGTCGCTTCTGCATCCGTGTCCGAACACATGTTTGCCGACCACGACGACTCCTTGAGAGCAGCAGCGGCGGCGCCAAACTGTAAACTCTCGGACGCGACCTCGAGCCCAGCCCCACCTCAACCGTGGACCGAAGACGAAGACTTCAGCCTCATCTATGCAACTTTAATTCATGGTGAAACGAACTGGGAACGTGTCATGAGCGAACAAGCGGTCGATATTGTCAATCCGGCGCAAGGGCACACTGAAGGGGAATTTCCGATCAAGTATCTTCCTGCTTTGCGAGAACGACGCTCGACGGAAGAGGCAACGTCGAGGTGGACGACTTATTGGAGCTCGCGATTCGTCAAGATTGAAGGTGAGATTAAGTTTCGGTGTCCCAATTGACGCTGCCACACAAACACCCACGTATGTCCCTCCAATAGGTCACAACTACCGCTTCTCTGACTTGTTCGCTCGCTCGCAAGAAGTCGCGGGAGATGGTTTGAACCACCTGTATCGCGACGTCGACATGTACATGCCATCTCGACCTTCCGGGTCGTCGCTTAGTTCGTCTTCCTCAGCGTCACTCGCACCGATCTCAAATTTCAGCTCCGGCTCAGGGGACTCCGGAGCGGGACCTGGCTTTGCTCCAACCTTTCGAGCTCGCTCGAAGTCACTGGGCACCATCGACGCCATCGACGCTCCCCTCACGATCTCAGAAAGCCCATCCACGTCCTCTGCAAACAGCGCACCAGTCCTCGTCCCTGCGTCCCCTCGACTTCGAACGGCGCTCGGTCCTTTGGGCGAAGGAGCTCGTGAGCGCCGACAGGGGTTCGGTCGTCATTCACCACTTTCATCATCGTCGCTCAAACAAATTATTTGTGGATACGACGAGGAAAAGCCGGTTTCCTCGACTAAAGGCGAAGAGGAGAATCAACCCGCAATGTGCGGCTGAATCTGGCTGATACAAGCCAGTGGAGGGACGTCGGTGTCGGCATTGCGATTTTCGAAATCTTCTTCGTTCGCGGGAGACTTGCAGCTCACGACACTCCTTCGCACTTTCAAACCAGATCATACGATTTTTCTTTAGATTATTTAGGCAACCAGTACTCGGTCTCCACCCTACTCACCTGTCCGACTTTGACTGACAAAGCCTCTTCCCTCCCCAATCTCGCCTCTCCCGACTTCAGTCGTATTCGATCCCGTAAAACCGCTCGCTTCATCATCCCTAACACCCGTCCCTTTGATCCGACTTGCTTCACTGAAATCCATCAAGAATCGAAGCGGACGTCGAAGAAAGATCTGGTTGCTGTTTTGAAGGCGAAGAATGGCTCTACACCTTCGACTCCGACCTTCATCTCGCATATCCTTTCGCCCGATCATGATCGTGTCCATCGAGCAGAAGCTCACCCTCAATTTCAGAAGTGGGTATCGCACCATCCTGGCCCATCAACACCTCATCTCAACTACCTAAATACGTTCCCACAGAAATCACCACGGCGTCGCTCGCCGCTCCAACCTTCGCCCTCTCACCGCCGGCGTTATCAGTATTGGGCGACGTTTCTCACAAACCGAATGTCGATCGAGCACGGCGTGCTCGAAGACCTCGGTGAGCGTGCTCGAAGACGATCTCCCGAAGTTCGTCGGGCTGCAAAAAAGTCTTGCTAAAGTAATACAGCGAACGAACAGGCGTCTCAATTGAGGTGAAGCGGTCTGAGTTGGAGATGGGTTCGCCTGAACGAGTCGAGTGCTTGGGGCAGGGGCCGAACGAAAGAAGGAGCAAAAAATGTTGGCCGAAAGCCAGCATGATGAGCTGAAAAAGGTGCAATGCAGTACGCAAAGTATTCACGGTACAAAATCGCTGAAGCGCTTACAGATTGCCAAGCGGCATCAGAGAACTCTTCGGGAATCCAGGCTCCTCCAACCAAGAGGTCCCCGCACCCCCACAGCACCCCCACATCACGTCGACATGCGCGGCGAGCGGTCGCGACTTGCCCTGCTTCGGCCCTCGGGCAGAGACATCGGAGCGGCGGGGTTTGAAAAGGAGTCTCGTCTATGGGAAATAATGGTTGAACTTGACTCCAAAGCCTCATCAACATTCTTCATCCTTCAGTTTGAGGTCGAGGTTGAGATCTCATCCTTATCCACTTGGTGTCGTTCAATCATGCGAGGACTAGCGTCATCATTGAGCTCCTCGTTCTCAGCTCGAGCTCCCTCGCCGGTGAGATGCGTGTCATACCGATCATGGCTCAAGTCATCCTTAGCTTGTTGCGCTGTTTCAACTGAATCTCACCAAGTCAAGACACTGTCTGCTCACATGGTTCTGTGTGATGACCTTGTCCTCCGTCTTGCGTCCTTGACCTGCTTTGTCGACGCGCGGCTCCGGGTCATTCGTCGAGACCCCTCGGACGATGTCGTTGACGATCGACCCTCTTCATGTACCCCTCTCCACCCATATCTTGACAGTCTTGGATCACACACAACATAGATGACCATATGTGTATTGTTCACTGAACCATCTGCTCGCTGAGTGCGTCCTATCTGTAATCACGGGCCAGAGCAGCGTCTCATTCGCCTGAACTTCGACAGGGGTATTCAGGTAAGCAGCCATTCAGCTCGTCCAGCTCAATGAGATGCCATCTGAGGTATGAGACCTACACCGGCAAATGCCTGGGAGAATTATTATCTCTATAGTAAGATATAATCCTTGTTCCGCCCCATATGATCGTGCGTCATCGAGCATAATGGTGCCCCCCCTCCTGAATCGCTCATGATCCATCTCGAGCTCGCCGCAGCAGCACCGAGCTCTAGTAAGCTAATTCGGCCGCTGAGTTCACCTACTCCACTATTCACTGCACGCTACTGACGATTGTTATGTGTTTCAGTGAAAACGAAGAACAACTTTCTGGGCGAGATCTGTCGGAGACTTAGGAGGTTGATCGGATCACGGGCCGAGGAGTCGATCCGATCTCGACTGGGCGATTTCACAAGTCGAGCCCAAGCAGGAATCTTGCGCCTTCGAGTGGTATTCTTTGGTATTATGCAATATTAGCGCCACTCTACAACATCATTGCTTTGAATGAATAAGACAATGAAAAAGTGAAGCGTATAAGCTACTACATCACAACTAACTGCGGTCATAACCGCGTTCACCGAAGACCACGACTGCGGTTCCAACGGCAGTAGGGAGCTCAGTGCATGCATCCAGTTGGTGCGACGCGCTCGTTTTTGACTTTGGACACCTTACCCCACCTATGGCGGCCACGAGATGAGCCAGCCATCAACTTCAGACGATCTCGAAGGTTGTAGATTTTCATCACTTACCAAAGACTTTGAACGTCGGTGCTAAGATGCCACAAATCCTCCCGCAGCAGCAGCAGCAGCAATCGACGCCGACTCGCAGCTCGAAGTGGGGGAGAGAACCTCGACGCGTCCTTCCGTGCGACGGAGCGCCTCAGCCGCCGTTACTGCTGTTGTCGTCGCACGACCCTCAACTTCATCACCCTTGACGTCGGACTCATCGTTGTCTGGTCCCGAAGAGACCTCACCCGATGCTTCTGCGACACCCGTGATGCGCTACCCACTTCGCACTATCTCCACCCAGCCTCTAGCCCCCACAGCCAGCTCAACCAATGTCCGTCGAAAATGGAACGACGAACACCATCTCGTTTTGACTCGCTTGGTCAAGGGGTATCAGAAGGCTGGACAGGAAGTCGATTGGGAAGAGGTGGGACGACAGATTGGGAGGAGCACGACGGCGACGATCAGCAAATGGAAGAGGTTGGTGCAGACCAAGTCGGTACCCAAGGAAAATGCCAAGTTGCGAGGTGCTGCGTCAAAATCTGCACCGGCGGTCTTGGAGCCGAGTTTGCCTTCGACTGCGAGCAGCGGTGCGACGGGGTCCCGCAAGAAAGCAAGGGGGAAAACGGAGAAGGAACGACAAACGTCGCTCAAGGAGACGAAGAGGACGATTAAGTTGATCACCTCGGATCAGAACACGAGCGCCAAGACTACTACTTCCAAAAGGATCAAGAAACGAGAGGAAGTGCAGGATAAAGGTGGTGAAGACGAGGAACGTGAGCAAAAGTCCGTCGCAATCAAGACAGAGACCCCTGTGTTCAGCGCCGAGAAGAGCGAGGAGCGTAAGCCAGTCCACCCACCATTCGAAGCAGAGAGTGCCAACTTCTTCAAAGGTGAGGCGAAATTGATCCATCTGCTCTGATCGATCATGAACAACTGATGTAGTGTTTCTACAGAGCCCTTCGTTCCCACCTCGTCGCCCCCTTCATCTTCCCACACGTCGCCGACGTTCCGCCCATGGACGCCTTCCGAAGACTTCAGCCTCGTCTACTCGGTCATCCTTCGAGGCGAACACTCATGGGATGTGGTGATGAATGAACGCGCCCCCGAAACGCAACATCATCCTCCCTACGCGTCGGATCAGGGGAGGTTGTTGCCTTCGCTGAGAGAGTGTGGGAGGTCGGTCGATGAGGTGGTCGCTAGGTGGTTTGAAAGTTGGAGGCCGAGGGTCGCCGAGCATGGGAGTGAGTGGGATCAAGTTACAGACAATCATGAGGACTATCGACTGATGACTCGCCTCTGTTGCACACATGCTTAGATTGTCCCTACACCTCGTCGAGTCCCTCCGCGCAACTTCTCCCGGACGCGGCTCCGCTGATGTCTCGCGAGCAATCGATCGAACCATCACTAGCTCCAAGGAGGTCCTTCCAGTCGTACGTCTTTTTCAATACACCTCCCCTCCCTCAGGCACCCGTCGTCTTGTACCACACCGCTCAGGCTCAGCTTCCAGCTCGAGACGAAGCGATGTATCCTTCTCAGCGTCCGATCGACATGTATTAACAGATGCCTCTCTCCAGCGCCAGCTACTACCCCATCTCTCGCTCTCCACTCAGCCTCCCACCTCAATCGAGTCCCACGACGCCCAATTTTAGACCCAACCCCTACCTAAGCCCCCACGGCGCGCAAAACTTCCCCACCCGAAGCCATGACTCGCAAGTGCGTCGTTCTTCCGCCCTGGAGCATGCTCATTACGCAACCTCGTCGAGCGGTGGCCCCTATCGTGCGCTCTTCGACCTCCACGATCGCCGTTACTCGCACCAACCATTCCAGCCCGAGCTTCGCCGTCCACGCTCGAACACATCCCCTACGGGAGCTTTGGCGACGTCCTCGAAGGAGGTCTCGGCGCCGATGGCGGTTGGGAGAGGGGACCTGGCGGGTGCGGAATACGTGGTGGGAGGAGAAGGGGTGCATCTCTTCCCTTTGCCAGCGAAAGATGAGGAGATGCACCGAGAAAGCTGAACTTCAGACGTGTCATGCGCCGGAGCCCCTTGTTCCCCGCGTCAGGATTCAACTCGGCTCCTCTTCTCAACCTGATCTGCCCATTGTATCATACCATCATCCCTGTTGTTGCGCAATCTGCACTTTTTTTCCGCCTTTCGTTTTATCAGTCCCAACCTTAGCCCGTCTTCATGTAGCTCTCACCCCCGTATCCTCCACACATCGCACATCTAGTCGTTCTCTTTAGCAGCCTTGCCGACATAAAACCAAATTTCAGCTTTCTCACCAATTGCGTTCGCGTTCCTTGTACCTGAACTCGCGAATTGAGCCATTAGATACCAAATAAGATTACACTTACTACCCAACTTTCAACTGCTCAGGAACCCGAAAGCCTTTGCTAACCCCTCTACGCCATCATCCACGTTCAAAATGGACCTTCGTCGACCATTGCCTCCGAAACCTTGTAAGCCTTTTTGTAGGTCTTGCAACGAGAGTATCGGAGTCGTCATGGATGATGATGTTTTGTTTGGTGTCGTGACGACGAGTTGGTCGACGGTGAGAGGGAGGAGCAAGATGTAACCGGGGTGCAAAGCTTTACACATATGGATCGGCGAATTGGGTTCCGTATATGGTAGTAAATGAACGAAGCTTGGAATGGAACGCTGGATGCTCGCAGACGTAAGTGGTAAAATAGGTTGATCTCGATCCGGTTTGGGAATGGGGTAGAGGATGTAGATCGTGGTGATTCCGCCTGCGGAGTGGGGACGGGAGAGGAGAGAAAGGAGGGAGGAAGTGGGCGCCTTTTGGGGAGGTGCGCCGATGGCGGGAGGGTGGCGTTAGTGGGGTGGCTGTGTGAAGGATTCTAAGGAAAGGAGAGTACGGTGGCTTACAGAAGGCAGTAGGAGGGCTAGGGTGCCTTTGTAGTCTTTCAGATTGGGCAGGGAAACAGAGGGGGAGGTGCTCGTAGTTTGATCGGTCGGATGCTGTGTATGGCCAACGCGCACGATCATCAGCTATCCCGATCGCAATGGGGTGAAGCGGCACCTAGCAAGGACAGGAAACAAGAGAACATACCTCATCATCCCCCTCCCTCTTCTTACCCTTCCCCTCGGTCGCATTCCCACCCCCGGAGCTCTTACCTTCCGAGTTGGACCGCTCGCCCGAAGCATCCCATCCGCTCACGACACCGACGACGACCACTCCTACGAAAGCCACCACCGCCGTAGTGAGCCACAAAGTTGGAGACGAGGTGCGCGGCCTCGAGTTGGGTGTGCGAGGCATGATTCTGCTTGAAGAGAAGAAGGTGGTGATGAGAGGGAGAGGGAGGGGAGAGGGAGTCAGGGAAACCAAACCGGCTCAAAGTGGTCGCCGGGTTGGAGGCCGTCTGGGGGGGCCGAGCGGGTCACGTGCTCGCAACGGCCGCTGTCGTTCGCCGCCAAGGGCGGGTGAGGGCAGCAGGGGTGCGAAGGCAGGCGAAGGACTGGCGAAGGAGAGCGAAGGCGGTCGGGAGGGCGCGCAGAACGAGACGGAGCAAGGATTGCGTCCCTTCTTGCTTCCTACCTGGGTTTGTCCTTCTTCATCCACACAACCCACACTCCTCGGGTGACCATGTTCGCATCCACCGGCAAACGTGTGCTCTCATCAGCCACTACACCATGGCTCACGACCCGCCTCCCCCTGCTTCCGTCCTGTCCGTACTCCTCCGCACGCCCCTCTCATCCCTCCCTTCATCGAGTGTTCTCCACCACGGTCTCTTACCGCAACGCCCCCAATCCACACCTCACCGCCCTCCTCCGACGCGGACCAAAGCCTACGCCGTCCTCCACCGCGCCAAGAGTGCGCCGTCTGCGCTCGCCTTACAAGCTCTCGATGTACTCGACTCCGAACCACACGATGATCACGCTCTCCACCCAAGCCTCGACGATCTCTCAATTCCTCGACCGTAGCCACGAACCTACGAGAGAAGAAGTGAATCAATCCTTGACGGTGCTCACACTAACGACCCGAATGCACGCAACTTCGCGTTTGCCTAAAGGCAGTCGTAAGAGTGATCTAGGGCGCAGATTGGGTCCGGAAGGGGTCGGCGAGCAAGCGCAAGAGATCAGTGTCTTGATGTTGCACAAGATTAAATCGATGCTCAAAGTCGAGGTCCAAGAAGTTCAAGCAATAAAACCTGATCCCACTGCCGAGCTCGCGGCTGCCCGGGGACTTGACCCGCGTATCATCGGTTCGACCCGATACCCTTGGCCTAGACCTACATCGATCAAGATGGAATATAGGGGGAAAGGGCCGGGCAGGAAGGCGTTCTATGCTGTCTTTACCGGGCCGGAAGGACAAGGATTGCAGGAATTGGTCGAGGGGGTGGAGGATGACGTGAGTTCGACTGCGGCTGGAGCTTCGGGATCGGGCCTTGATCGGTGTCGAGCGCTAATGTTTTGAGAATGTGGTGGTGGCGTGGGATCGATTTAGTTGCCCAAAAGGGACAAAGGCTTGTTCCCTAAGAAGAGGATGTGCGTACCGATTCCTGGAATTATGCACCGTTACTCCCCGTTCGGAGGAAAAGAAAGGCGCCCCCAGCACTGATCCTCCACTTTTCAATCTGGTTTTCCCGAACAGTCATCTCCTCCGTGAACAAGAAGCAAGACGGATCAAGGAACAGAAAGAGGATGATGAGGCGATGGCGATGGCGATGGAAAAGAAGTCAAACAGGTTTGACAGGGAAGAATCACGGACGAACGAGGGTTCAACGGGTCGAAGCGAGAGATCAGGAGGGAGGCGCTAGGAGTGCCAGGTTTGTACGATTATGCACTGAGGCAATGTTTGCAAAGGATAAATGAATCAAGAACACGGCTTCTTTACATCCATTACGCACCGCCAGAAGTTTGAACGTTCCCTTACGCCTCCAACTGATCCCATAAGAACAAGTTGGAAAAATCAGTTCCGCGTGACGCTCTCCTCTCACTCAATCTCTCCCTCTCCCCTTCGAGAACAACTCACATAGGAAAGCGGCACCAACCCTTTCCTCCCCTCCTTCCACACCTCTGCCCACCCTTCCCCTGCATTCCTCCCTACGTCAGCCGTCAACTCCAGTTGTTCGCCCTGCTCGAACGAATGTTCTTCGCTTGTCTGCGCTGCATAGGCGTAAAGCGCCGTGACGAGCTCCCCACGACCTCCACGACCTCCACGACCTCCATTCCCGCTCGGCACCGTCGTTGAAGATGTCGTCCCCTCGACCATCGTCAAATAACTCTCCGGCACCAAACCCTGCCTGCCATCCCTCGTCCGAACTTTCACCCACCCCGCCTCATCAACTCCCTCAACCACCTCGACGGGATCGCCTTCTTGGACGGAGAGTTCGAACGCCGTTTGGGCGGCGTAGGCGTAGGCCATACTTGCTGAAGGCGTTGTAGATGAGGTTGTGGCTGTGGTAGAGGTGTAGGGTGTGGAAGATGATGTGATGGGTGGTGGAAGGGTCCTCTTCGGTGGTCCGGCGCTCATTACTGAGTTTGTCGCGATCGACTCGGTCCGACTGGTCGTCCTTTCCAAACCCGTTGACGACTCCGTACTCGTCGAAAGTATTGATGCATTCCCCATCGACAATCTCGAGCTCCTACTCCCACCCACAGCACCACCACCATCCATCCCACACCCACCCGGAACCTTCAACTCACACTTTTGATGCACATTCTTCCCGCACGTCTTGCAACTCAAACCCTTTCCCCAGACCGAGTGTCCACAGACTGCACAGGCGGAAGGCGTGACGAAAGAATGGGATTTGAAGTCGTGTGCTTTCAAGGTGGTGGTCGAGAGATCGCCCAAGGCCTCGGTGAGGAGGCGGATTTCGGCTTGGAGATGGGCCTGTTGGATTTGTAAGAGGGTCGTTTCCCGGGTCGCTTCAAAGTAGTTCTAAGTGTGGGACATAGAGGTTAGCCTGGAGCTTCCTGAACAAAACATGTCTCTTCGTAAACTCACCTCCAGTACGGCCCCCGCGTCCCCCAACTTCGGATCCCTCCCATACGCATCGGCCAACTGACTCAATCCCTCGATCTCCCTCTTCTTCGCCTCTATCCCGGGTCCCAGCTCCCCCAACCTCGCCTCATCCTTCATCTTGACATTCAACAGAAAAGTGACCGAGCCGTCGCCGAGGTCGAAAGCGTCCGTATCGTGCCAAATAGGGCATTCCTCCCACTTCAGCAAAGGGGGTAATTCCCATCCCAGGCTCCGGTCGCGTTGGTGTCGTTCGACGAACCTCGTCTGTTCTTGATCGGCTCGGATCTCCTCCACGACCGTTTTGGCGTTATCCAAATTCGCTTCGATCGTCCTCAACGAGGCCCGTTCGACTTCAACGACGTCCAACAAATTGGCTTTGAAAGCCTCCAAAGCGACCCTTTCAATCCTCTGAAAGCCATCATGCAACGCCGGTAAATCGACCTTGTACAGCCTCTCGTTCGCCTCGTTCGCCAATTGCGTATCCAAAAGATAACGATCCTTCGCGATCCCCATCTCTTCCAAGGCGACGAAGTAGGCTTTCTCGTATTTGTCCGTGTTGGATTTGCCTGAGGCTTTTTTAGCTCGAGCGGCTTCGAGGTTCTCGCAGGCGGTGAAATAGGTCGAACGTGCTTTCTCGCGGTTCGAAAAGGTCTGATCGCGTTCGGCGAGCAATTTACTCGCGAAAGCTTCTTGCTGAGGGGAGGGGCCAAGGTTTCGGAAGTACCGAAATGTTCAGCTTCTCAGATCCTCTAGATCAATGAAATGTTCTCATGTGACCAACCTTTTTCCTCCCCTTCTCCAACCTATTGCCCAATTCCTCCGCCTTCCTGCCCAATCCAACCGGTCCTATACCCCCACCTCCTCCAACCGCCACTCCCCCTCTATCCAACCTATCCCCCAACCCGAACTTTTCCCTAACTTTCAAGTCCTCCGCTTCCAAGAACCCACTCCAAGCTTTCTCCAAGCCGGAGAATTGCTCGGAACCGGGTCCGGAACGGGTCGAGGATTCGAGCGCAACGGCCTGGCGTAGCTTGCCGAGATGGGAGGATAGTTTGGTCGAGTAATCCCTTTCGAGTCTGGGGATCGAAGACGAAGGTACGATGAGCTTTGACTATCTCGCGTTGCGGACGATGGCTATCGAGCGAAAGCTCCTGCCACAAGTGGGGAGGGGGGACGGACATCCCGTTTCTCACTCGTACAGCGTAGACAAAGTACTCACTGAGCTCGACTAGCAAGATAACTCGACAGCGACGGCAAAAGCGCGATCCACGCCTCCGTATGCGCGTTGACGAGCGGGATAGAATCCGGCAGACTGGGCGCGGTGAACCCCAAGTCGAAGAGGGGGAGCGCATACACGTCATCGTCGTCGAGGGAGGAATCAGCTCCAGTGCGTTTGAAGGTCGAAGCTAAGCAGACAAGGATTTACTGACCTCGCTCCGTAGGAAAGAGGGGTTGACATGTTGCTTTTCAGGCTTAGTCCCCGTTCCTGTCCGATGACACTTGAGGTCCAAGGAGATGCGATAGAGGAGGTGGGACGGAACACAGCCTGGAAACGCTCGGCCCCCGATTCGGACCCAAGAGCGTCGCGGGGCAGTCGGTCGGCTCGGCGTGCTTTGTTTCCTGGGTGTCCGGAGCTGGCCCAGTCGGTTAAAGTTGTCGGGAGGTTCAAATTCGCCCTCAACCTCTGTAAGGTTTAGTTTCCTAGCTGAAACTGAACACCTCAGGAGCGTGAGCGTGAACTGATTTATAATACACGGAATCAGCTTGTGATTACGAAAGAGCTTCGTAGCCTCCCAGCCAACCTCGCACTCCTAAGAAGCACAGCCCGCGCCGGATCCCCTCAGCTTTCGGTAATCGTCTGGCGTTTCGAGGGGCCAGGCGTGGCTCTGCCTCGCAGGGCTGCAAGGTGGCCGTGTGTTGCTCTATTGGTGTACATCCAAGTCCCAGTGGCGTACTTGTTCACTCTCTCATGGCTCCGAGCTTTGGATGCTGCTTCCAAGCTTGTCATTGATCACATGCACGACTTTCCGTGCACCGAAACGATCTCCTGTCCAGTACGACCGCGGAAGCGAGGCGCGGCGAGCAGTCGCATGAGTTCCGAGTCCGGAACCGGTTACACTGGTGCAGCCGACGCCTTTCATTTCGCCGTCTTCTGACAAGGCGTGGCAGGGTAGCAGTTTCAGATAGTCAACTCCGGCTGTGGAACCCGACATACCCGGGAAAGCTTGGCTTGGTGTCTCCTCGTCCGGATCCGTTTCGAGGGGATCGGCGAAGTCGACACCGCACTGCTTTTGCCTCATTTCGGTCACGGGACCCTAACCTGCCTCTCCAGAGCTCCGGAACATCGCTCATTCCTCGCGAGGCGGTGTCGCTGACTTGTTCGGTGCTTCAGAGGCAAGTTTGCTCGACAGGAGACAGCGCTTTGCACGGCATTCTACCGCATTCTTCCGCACACCTCGGCCGAGCCGACATGTCAGACGACATCAAATCGGGCACACGCTCCCTCTTGACTTCTTTCCCATCCCTCTACCCTCAGATCTTGTTACTTTCGCCAACAACAATCATTGCTCGAACCGACATGCGCTCATCGTTCCGCATCGCCTCCCTCGTCGTCGCGGCTTTGGCTAGTACGGTCTTGGCCTCTTTCGTGTCGAAGGACGGAACCCAGTAACGAACCTTTTCCCCCATGAGTATCCTCTTACCAGCTTAGCAAAGCGACTGAAGCAGAGTGTGACACGTTTTGACAGATACTGCACGAGCCTAAACGACAAGTGCAAGTACGTACCAGCGCCAAGACTCGATTTATCAACTGAAGGTCATTTACAGCACGAAAGCCATGAACTGATCTTAAGTCTTTCCCGACCCCAGCATATGCATAGCCGGCTGTGAACCGTGAGTGCGCTTTATTGAAGCTCGTCGCTGCCAGTTGTTTCCTTTGAACGCTCAACTTGGCATTTTCGCGATGGCCATCCTAGTTTCGATAACCCCAACTACCAACCTTGTGTTCTCAAGTACTGCAAGGGGCCGAACAGATACTGTACTATATATCAGGCCCAGTCGAAGAACGCTGCCGCCTGTATGAAAAGCTTGGCAGGGAGTAGCGTAGCGGGGTGAGTCATCTTCGAGTCGCCGGACGACAATTGTCTCGGTGTGCTGCTGACCAGATGAAGTGCTACGATGAACCTCTAGCTGCCGGGCGGCGCTTCCGGATTGCTACTAGCCTCCGTATTCGCAGAGCGACAGCAGCGTGAACACGCAGAGACCCTCGCGCCTGAAGTCCCTTATAGCCATAGGGGTTTTTTTTTGCCGTGTGTGGCAAGGATGAATCGAATCCCATTTTGCCCAAGTTCAAGCCAAATCCACCCACCCACATTCTTCCACAAAGACTCTCTCTCTTTTCCGACGTATCGCTCTACCCGCCCGAACATCAGGTCATTTAATCGAACAACTTCCCGCACAGCGTCTTTCTTGAATTACGCTCCTTCCCCACCCAACACTCTACTCTACCCAGCGACTACCTTTCTCATCCACCCCACCATCTTCTCCGCGTCCACTGCCACCCAAAGATTCATTTTTGTACGGGGAGCAAAGATGAAAACTTTTCATGAGCTGTGTTCGGGGGTTCCCCCCGTCCCGTCCCGTGCTCATCCCCCCTCCCCTCGACTCTTTTTTTCCCACCTCATTTGGTCTTCTTATCCTCCACAGCCGCGGCCGAAGTCGCCGGCGCAGGCGCCTCTTCGGTCTTTGCCGCCGCGGGGCTCAAGAACGAAGGTGCGGGTTCGAAAGGACGTTTGAGGTCGCCGGTGGCGGGGCGGCCGAGGATGTGCAATTGCAGGATCTAGAGGATGGGAGGGGGTTTTTAAGTTTAGTTTTGGGGGTGCGAGGTGAGGGGCCCTCTGTTTGGGCTTACCTTGGATTCGTACAGTCCTTTGATGCCCATGATACCTTGGATGAAGAGCGGTTGGGTGTACTTGAGGTACCCGTGCATGAAGGCCATCTAGTAGTTCCGAAACCCGACCCCGAACGACCTCAGAATCAGCATACCCACCCCCCTCAGGTCTTCGCGACCCTTCGCAGCCGACCGCGGTTCGGTGCCAAGGACTCACGAAAGCGATCCCAATCAAAACACTCCTCACGGCCTTGGAAACTTCGGACAGGTCATAGTCGCGATTGGTCGTCGTAACTTGGGCTCCCGGTTCTTGTTGCATCGGCGCCTTGGGCTCGACGTACTTCAACACCTTGAGGTCGTTCTTGCGCTTGATCTGGGGGAGGGAGACAGATCGGTTTGGTGTGTCAGGGTCCGTGTGCAGACTCGAATAGGTTTGATTCTGGTGTGTATGGTCGGGCGATTGTCCGCGCAGAGGTCACGCGACCTCGGGGAGTAACATGCAAGGCGCAGAAGCTGTCTCCCTCCTCCATTCGTCTTGCCCGCCAACATGAACCTGGGAATCCTTTCGCTAGCCGACTCGTGAGAGCCCGCATTCCTTCCCAGCCCCTAGCCACGTCATCCTCGCTTATCGCGTGCCCGCTCTGCCGTCAAACGACGATCATTTCTCGCCGCACACCCTACCCGAACTCCCATCCCAGCTCTTCGAGCGCGTTAATTCCACGCGCCGTCCATCTGTTTTCCACGAGAAAGAACGAATAAAAGGGGAGGTACTTACCACGAGCGAAGTGTAGTAATAGGCCAAGAGGCAGATGAGCTGCGAAGCGACGTAGCCGATGCGTACGAGTTGCAGCGTGTCCTTTTGCTCGAAATCGATCTTGCGAGCGACCTCTGTATTGGATCATACACAGACACACATAGACAGACGGATGGGAGGAACACGGGTTACACGGGTTAGTTTGGGGGTGGAAGGGTGGGGGGCGGGCGCAAGAGGTGGAAAGAGACTGACGCATCGCACCGAGCGAGAAGAGGAGGTTGGTGATGGCCGGGTCTGGTTGAGTCACAGAGGATAAAGTGGGCGGACGAATGGTGGTTTGTAGTTGGAGTTGTACGGTTCGATGGGGAGAACGGAGGGGGAACGCAGGGCAAGAGACACGAGGTGCGAGCAGTGTAGGAGAAGAGGTCTGGTCAGCTGATCTGTCCCGTCTGGGCACATTGAACGGTGTACTGACTCATGATGGCTGCTGGTGTGCGCTACAAGAGGTGGGCAGGGAAGCGCAGGAGCAGAGCAGAACAGAGAAACTCGCGTGAAAGCCAAGCGCTGGCTGACGAGGCGCGCGCGCTGACGACTCGAATTGCGCATTACAGTTCCTCGCCTGGACTAGAATTGTGCAGCACCGACGCTGGCTTTGGGGTCCGAACCAACGCCGAGGCGGTGTACGGCTCGGCTCCCTTGCTTCCGAGACCGTCTCTTCTGTCTCACACCCACCCCACTCACTCGACTTGGCACCCATTACTTCGCCCTCATGGCCACCTCCACCTCCTCGACGCACCAAGCGTTCGTCGACCACCTCGTAGCTCGAATTCACTCGGACATGGACTTTCTCTGCTCGCAAGGCCTGTTGAACGCTCAGGACGCCGAGGTGATCAAGGCCAAGCTGCCTTCTGGTCTCCACGGGGTGGGATCGGGTGGTGTAGAGCGCCTGAATGGACAGCTAGGAGCTTTGGACTTGAATGCCCATCCCAGTGAACGAGTTCAGGCGGGCCAGGGAGGAGGATCGACGGACCGCGCTACTTGTCGTGCGGTGTGGGATTATCAGGCTTCTCAGGTCAGTACTGCAGTCCAGCTCACATGGCTCGGCTCCCGTGCCAACCCAACTGACGGACGATATCTCCTCCTCCCAGCCGGACGATCTACCTTTCACCAAGGGTCAAATCATCGTTCTAGAGTCCGAATTGAATCAGGATTGGTGGCAGGGCTCGATTGGTACGTGTTGTCGACGTTCGAGCACAGTCCTTACAGCGGCCGATTGCAGCTGACGAACGACTTTTTGGCTTCCAACAGACGGGAAAAGGGGGATCTTCCCTTCGAACGTGAGATCTTCCAGCTTTGAGCTTGCTGCGAAAGCACCAAGAGCTGAAACGTGATGACTTGTTGCAGCACGTCGAACGCCTCCCTTTCAACCCCTCATCCACCACCACGAGCAACCCGAACGGACCCCCACCCCCACCTAGCGCCCAATTCACTCCCTCCCCTTCCCCAGCACCTTACTACAACCACCAACCCCCACCACCCCAACCACAGGCTCAACAATACGCCTATCAGCAACCGCAACCTTATGCTGCCTCCTACGCACCCTCGGCGTCAAACTCGTACCAATCCGGCCCATCGCACTACGCCCCTCCAAACGATTCATACCTCGACGACAAGCAGCACTACACCCCTCCACCCCCACCTCAACAAATCTATCAACCCCCACCACCCCCACCAGAAGCAGCTCCAACGCAAGCAATGGGAACAGCAGCCCCCCAGCCCCCTCCAGTGCCGAAGAAGAGGTTCGGCAAAGTCGGCGGTCAATTGGGCTCGGCTTTTGTAGGCGGGTTGGGCTTCGGGACGGGTACGGCGGTGGCGGTGAGTCGTTGATTTTCTATCCTTGCGACGTTCGATCGATCTCCTTTCGAGTAGTAAGGAACTGATGAGCTTCTTTTCTGCGAATCGCGTCGGGTTCAGTCGAATGCGATCAATGCGATCTTCTAGACTCCCAGCTTCGAGTTCCTCTTCGAGCTTCAAGCATGCGCACCCCCTTCCTACCTGTAAGTAGGCCTCCTGGCCTTTCGTTTCCCCATGACCTTTCCCGACCCAGCTTAGCGTTTTCCGACCAATGTATCGCATACGTCATCTTGACCTACTGTATAAATCTTATACTCGGCATTGTTTTTTTTTTGTAAACAACCTTCGGAAAAAAACGTGGAGTTCGGCTGAGAGCAGATGCTGCATGCTGCTGCCTATCAATCGATCTCGATCGATCAAAAGGCCCTCCTCCCCTCCTCCTGTGTGGTGTGGCTCTTGCAGGCTACTTACTGCCTCAACAGTCTTTTTGAAAAAGTCCGTTTGTTCGCTTCTCTCGGAAGAACAAATAACTGCTAGGGAAGGGGTTGGGTGTCTCTTTGCTTCCTTGTCGATGATGAGGTCATGGCGATCGCTGATGAGATGCAGAAGAAACCAAAGCCAGAGAGAGAGGGGAAAGAGAAAGATAGCTTTCACAGAAATCAAGGGAAACCGTGTACATGTAGCAACCATATGTGAGGAGAGAGACAAAAAGAGAGGAACTGTACATGCTTGACTTGGTCGGACGAGCTAAGAGCACGATCAACGCAAGGAGCGGAGGAGTGAAAGAAAAAGGGGAAAGGTACTGAAACAGGGAAGCGATCAAGAGGGGGTATATAACAAAAGCGCTCTGGCCGACTTTTGGGAAAAGCGGAGGGGTCGATCAAGATCATGCGAAGGGGAAGAGTTGCTGCGAGGGTTGGAAACGACTGCGCTTCGATCGCTTAAAAGTCCTCCTCGAAGGAGAAAGCCGACTTGACGTCTTCTCCGGCTTCTCGCGCAGATTGGGCGGACGAGACACTTTTGGCGATAGCGTTCAAGCGTGTCAGTTGACTGTCGCGTGATGCAAATCACGGACAAAGGGACAAGAGTACTGACCCCGACTTTTGGTAATCCGAAACACGCTTCTCGAAGAAGTTTGTCTTGCCCTCAAGCGAGATCATGTTCATAAAGTCGAAGGGGTTCTCGGCGTTCCAGACCTTGGGGTTGCCCAAGGCGACCAACAATCGATCGGCGACGAACTCGATGTATCTGGGCGAGATGAACGAGAGAACGGCCTCGAATCAGCGACTGGACAAAACAAACGCGCGGACGAATGGGCAGAGTAGACTCACTGGCACATAAGCTTGGCATTCATGCCGATCAAACCGCAGGGAAGAGCCTCGGTCAAGAATTCCTTCTCGATCTCGACGGCCTCCTTAATGATGAGCGCGACGGTGTCGGGGTGAGGTCTTCGCTCGAGGTGGGAGAACAAGAGGCAAGCAAAGTCGGTGTGGAGGCCCTCGTCACGCGAGATGAGCTCGTTGGAGAAGGTCAATCCGGGCATCAAGCCACGCTTCTTGAGCCAGAAGATGGAAGCGAACGAGCCTTTCAGATGACGAAGGAAGATGGGGGTCAGTCGTTTGTAGATGGCAACCCGGAGCGGGCAAGACGGTGACGAGGACTGACCAGAGAAGAAGATGCCCTCAACAGCGGCGAAAGCGATAAGTCGTTCACCAAAGATAGATCGGTCATCCGAAATCCACTTGAGCGCCCAGTCGGCCTTCTTGCGGATGCAGGGAACTGAAGAAAAGAAGCGCCGGTCAGCTGCAAGATCGTAGCGAGCCGGCGAAGGCCGAACGGCAGCGCGGACCGTAACTCACTCGTGTCAATGGCTTGGAAGAGCTTGTTGCGCTCCTCGGGCTCTCGGACGTAGGTGTCAATGAGGAGGGAGTAGACTTCAGAGTGAATGTTCTCCCTGTTTCGCGGGGACGGATGAAGGTCACAGGTCAGCGCACGTCCATCGTGGACTGCCGACGCGTCACACACGGGGGCATACGCGACTCGACAGTGACGGTGACATCGAGTACGTACATCATGATTTGAAAACCGTAGAAGCATCGAGCCTCGGCTGACTGGACCTCACCAGAGAATCGCTCGACCAAGTTCTCGTTGACGATGCCGTCGGAGGCGGCGAAAAAGGCGAGGACGTGCGAGATGAAGTAGCGCTCGTCGGGCTTGAGCTTGTTGTCCCAGTCATGCATGTCCTTGGACAAGTCCATCTCTTCGGCGGTCCAAAAAGATGCCTCGGCTTTCTTGTACTGTGCCCAGATCTGAATTGGCAAAAAACGATGGCGAGGATCAGATTCGATCGGCAAAATGAAAGGGGTGGGCGAGGGGATCACGCGCCGCGCGACGGGCAGTGGGACGCGACGGGCAGAGGCGCCACGGGCAAAAATGAGCCCCCAGAGTCCGGCAAAGTGATGCCTCGCACGGCTCGGAGCCAAGTCTAATTTTCAAAGAGTTCAAGGGGGAAACTTGAGATCAATGTGCTCACCTCGTGGTACTTGATGGGAAAGAGGACGAAGCGCGCCTCGGTTGGCCTCAGCAACGGCTCGTCGGCGTCACTCTTGATGTCGAGGTTGCCCACAAAGCGGTCACGACCATCAACGGTCTGGACATCATCACTCGTGGGCTTGGAGGCGACAACGACGGCGGCTTCCTTCTTGAGCTGCGACGTGATCGAGGAAGGCTTGGACAGATCGAGGGACGACAGTGACGCGGCGGCAGCCTTGGAAGGGGTTTCGAGAACGGCAGCGACCATCTTGATGATAGGGAGGAACTAGGAAAAGAAGAGGGGAGGTGAGGTGAGGGTGAAAGGGATCTTGAGTGGTGGGAAGGAGAGCAAGAGGCGACGACCATCGGATGCGCGGCACGACAAAGTGATGGGTGCTCGCGCGGCGTAGTCGCGTCGTGAACGCGTGCGCCATTTCTTTGCCCGCCGCTTGGATTTTTCTCTCGCGGCGCACCCTCTCCTCGACGCGTCGCGAGTTGAAAACACTACACTCTGCTCGTGACGCGCCGCGACTACTTTCAGTCACGTCACCTCTCCGGGTAGGAGACATGTCATACTACTGCAATACACCGTCATCACCCGACATATACGTCCGAGAACATGTCCACACCGACCTAGACGCTCCCCGTCGTCGTCCCCGATCTCCTCGAATTGACATCAAGGCGACGTGACGACGCGGCGTGATATCGTGACCGCAGTTGATTTTGACATCGCCTCTGGCTCGGGCGAGGGGGAACGCGTCGATCGACGAGGCCCGAAATTTCAGACAGTGCCTCTGCCTAGGTCTTGACTCCCAGACGGGCCCCACCATCTTTGGCAAAAAGTGCTCAAGGTCCAGTATGCGATTATTAGAAAATCACGTGATGTAGTCCGTCTCCCAATCGCCAAATTGACGCGAAACTTAACCCGGCCGCCGCCGCCTCTCTGACTCTCGGCCGTTCCGGTCGCTCTCTCGTCTCTCACGTCTTGGGTCTCTTAGAAGCTCTTAGTCACACATTATCCTTTATATTGTCATATCATCTTTGATCGACCACTTTGCTATACCATAGAACCGATACGAATAATGTACATTAAACAGCCAACGATTAGGTTCACTCGTGGAAAGATCGCAAGCTCGGCTGCGCAGAGCGATCAAGATATCTTTGTCCTTCCTCCCAATGTGATGACATCTAAGAAAAAGGGGAAAAAAATATGAGGACTTTCGAATCGGCCGTACAACCGCAAGGTGGGCTCCGCTCAGTGACGGTAGCGGAAGCCTGGGTGTTGTTGACCGAGCATGGCGATCTCGTCATCGGACTTCCCAACCACAACGTGGTCCATTCGACCTTCGTCGCGGCGCTTGTTCTCGCGCTTCTGCCAAGCCCAAAGGCCGAGTGTGAGCAATAAAGTTAAGCACGACGTAGCCAAGTTAAGACTGTTGCCGGGTATTTGGTTCGGGGCGTATCTGCACGATGTATTGGTGGGTCTAACGAGTCAGCCAGAAAGGCGATTGGGGAGGGTACAAGCGCGGACATGAAACTGACCGTGACAGGTAGCTCCATGTTGCCACCAGACCTCCGAGAGTACCTCCGAAAACGATGATGGCGATGGCACCAGCTCGAGCAGTATCCGAAGTAGTGTTGATAGCTGCCCACGTATTGCAAAAGCTTCCAAACGAGAACGCGCCCGAGGCGATGAGGAAACAGGCAGCGTAGCGAACTTGGGGGTTGGTCGAGGCCACGAACATGGCGTAGCCGATAATCATCAGCGGGGCCGAAACCGTCATCCAGACTGCGCGGCGGCCCGTTTTCCAGGAGAGATAAGGTAGCACCAACGAAACAACGGCACCGACAATGTAGGGCGGTGCCGTACGAACCTGTAGTTCAACGGTCGAGTTGCGGGGGAAAATGGTCTTAATGATGGTGGGAAGGAAGAATGCTAGGCCTTGCACGGTGATGTTGCCCAACGAAAAGATGAAGGCATTCACTAGAGAATTCATGTTGAATATGCCGGATATGAACACTTTAGTTTTGGCTTCGTCGACAACGACGATTGATCCCACATTCTCGCTCTTCGTTCGAGCGGCGCAGAGTGCCTTTTCTTCGGCAGAAAGCCACTGCGATAAATCAGACACACAAGAAGTGTCAAATATTTCGATCCTCCTCCCTGTTGACGCCCATTCTGGTTGCGAGAGAGGTATTCATTCACCTTTGCAGTCTCAGGTCGATCAGTCAGGATGGGATAGGAGATTATGGCGATGCCCATCGTAATGATACCCTCCTATAGCACGATAGCGCATAGCCGTGTAAGTGGTAGCCTCTCGATCGTTCAATTCACATGACCGGCACTCACAGCAAAGAAGATCATTCGCCACGTGTGGATCATGCCGAACGAGGGTGCCTTCAAAAGCCCAGAGGCGAGCAGCCCACCGAATGCGCCAGCGAGTGGCGCGCAGACGATGTACAGCGCCAGGCGGAAGCCGAATTCATCCTTGCGGTACCATCGAGAGAGATAGAACGACATTCCTAGGTTGATTTTCAGAGATGTCGGTGCGAGGATGTCAGCATAGCACCGGCAGAGGTCTCACTTTGCCATTCAGTGGTGGACAGGCAGGACACTGACCGGGAAAAACTCCGGCTTCAGCGACACCCAGTAGAAAGCGCAGAGCGAAACCTGCACGAAACGTTTTTACGAACGCCTGTCGGTAGGAAGGCGGTGAAAGGATGACTCAGTACGACGTGTGCGCATCGCACAGAACCTTGACCTGCCGCTCACCATTGCGAAGGAGAAAAGGCCGAAAAAGAATGATAAAATGGGGATGAACTTGCCAGGGCCGACGACCTTGCAGATGTAGTTGCATGGGATTTCGAAGACCACGTAGGCGACGTAGAAAGCGGTCAAAAGGATATTATAGTCATACTTTCCGGTCATCTTGAGGTTCATCTCGAGACCAGCGAGGCGAGCACTGCGGACAGATTTCATCATCATGTTAGCGATCCTTCCTCCGATGGATGCGCAGACCCCTTCATTGTGTCCTTCAACGTACTTTCCAATGTTTCGCGCGATCAATGAAGCTATTTGAGCTGAATGAGCGTCCCATCTGAACAATCTCGATCCCGATCGGCGATTGAAAGCTCACCAGAACAGATAGAGCAAGGCAATCGTCGGCATGATTCGGATGTCGATCTTCCACCGAAGGGCCGCTTCGGCTTTTGCGTCGATTGCGACCAGCGAGTGGCCATGGATGTCGGTCGCTGCATGGCCTGCAAGGGCGACTTCTTCGACTGTTCGAGATACGAATGAACAATGATGAATAACAGCAACGAAACTGATGGCAGAATGAAAGGTTGAATCCAGCACGACGAAAACCGAATAAGAAGCGGAGGCGGCGTGTGGAAAGGGGTGCGCGGACACGTACTTTGATGTCGCTCTTGCTCGATGCTCGACCCCTTCTCGGTGTCATGCGAGTGCTTCATGGCGTGGTCGGTACCTCCTCAAGTGCCTAGAATTGTTTCAAAGCCGCTTGCACTGTGAGTTTTAGCGAGAGAGGTGATGTCATGTTGCAGCGGAGCTCGAGAAGCCGAAAGGGACCGTGTCGTAATTAACAACTCGGTCACTACAGAAAGGTATCGAAGGAAAGAGACATGAGCGTGTAAACAGGGAAGGCGGGCGGCAAGCTCAAGAAGAGGGATCGTTTTGTGAGGCGTAGCGATCGGGGATGATAAGTAAACGTGGCAACTATTGTCATTTGATATGTGTCTGTGCCTGTGGTATCTGCGCGGATGCGCGTGCGTTTAGTCATTAGTCACTTTGGTATTGGAGTTTGATCTGTTTAAGTTAGGGAGCGCGCGGGGCTTTCTTCCCGCGCGGCTGTTTACTCTTGGTAGCTTTCTCATCACTCGCTCTACATTGTGGTCCTGACTTCTCGGCGTCGTGCACCCTCACCTATCGGAAGGCTTTACTTCCGCGCTCGCATCTTTTCTGCGATAGGTTATGAGTCCAACGGGTAGCGTAGGAGGCCCGGGTCAGCAAAGCGATTCCCATCGCACCACCATCGGAATGGACACCGATACACCCTCCACCGAAACGAGTGATCGTGGGTTACATGTCCCAATTCTTCGAGCCTCCAACTACATGGATTGGCGTCGACGTCTTATTGGTCGTCTTGGGTCCAAGGATTTGCATCTTTGCGCATCGAGGCGGATGAGCCCGGCTGCGGAGGCTGTTCTTCAGGCCGCAATCGACGATCGATCGCGTGGCTTCCACTCGCCACTCGAGCGGCTCGACTTCGCAGCTATGGACGCGAAGATCGCCAAGGAGTTAACGAAGGAGGTTCGAACTCAGGCTGAAATCATTCAGTTTCTCGACGAGGCCAATCTTCGCCTGGTCAGGGGTTGTTACACGTCTTACGACATACTCGACTCGCTGAACACGTTCTACCTCGGCACGATGAGCGCTCAGATCGGCGCCTTGACGACTGAGCTCTATGCGCGCAAGTTCTCGTCTGGCGATCGCGGGTAGTTGCTTCACCACCTGATCACCATCCAAGGAATTCTACAAGATCTTGAGGCGTGTGGCTCCGGGATGCCACCAGCTCAACAGTCGACGCTGATGCTCGATTCCGTCTTCGACCTGCAACACGAGTCGTTCACCAGCTCACTGCGTCGACCTCTGGCTCTTCCTTCGGAGATTGTTTCAGAGGCACGGTCGTATCAGTCCAAAATCTCGCTGGCAAGTCGCATCAACGGTCTATCTGCCACGACTTCCGGACGCGCCATTGCTCAGTCGCCTGTTCCCGCGCTCGTTGCGCAAGGCGAATCGCAAAAGGGAGCGCGTCGCAAAAGATGTCACAAGAAAGGAAATCGTGACGGTCAAGGAAATCGCCGCCCTCCCGATTCGACCTGTCATGCATGTGGAGCGAAGGGACACTGGTCTAGCGATGCTGTGTGTCCTGACAACCGCTCAAAGTCATCTGCAGCCCCTGCGTTGGTTGCAATGAACTCCCATTCCCTTTACCTTGCTGGTTCTTCCTCGAGAGCTCCCGATACCGATTTCGTTTGGATCGCGGATACCGGAGCTGGTCACCACTTTGTTGGCGATCGCTCGCTGCTCTCGGACTTCAAAGAATCCCCGATGCAAGTCCAGATGGCCGACAATTCGCTTGGTCAAGCCACTGGATACGGGCGAATGTCTGTTAAGACTTCGCAAGGTCACCTTCTCAAGTTCAAGGAGATGTACTGCCTCCCTGGATCGAAGTATGGTCTCATCTCAATGTCGTCGCTCCGCGCTGGAGGCGCGAAATTGGTTTATGGCCATGGGGGAGATACTCAACAGGTTTGGCTTGACGGCTCTCTCGTCGCCGAAACTGTCAAGACGAAGGCCAAACAACCAAGTTACGTCTTCGATTTTGAGATTGTTTCTCCACCCTCGCCTGTGCTCGTCGCAGCTACCCGTGCTTCCGTTGGAGCTTCGCTCATGGAATGGCATCGGAGCTTCGGACACATGGCAGCTCATGGAATGGCATCGGAGCTTCGGACACATGGCACCGTCTTCAATTCTTCAACTCGTCAAATCCAAGGCTGTCGTTGGAATTCGTTTACTCGACAAGAAGATTGAAGACTGTGAGCCGTGCATCATCGCAAAGGCGCGCGCGGGCTCTCACAATCATGTCAGTCGAAAACCCGAACATGTTCTTCAACGGGTTTCGATCGATCTGGGATTCGTCAACGATGACGATACCAATGGACGATCCATCTACATGGTTATCGTCGACCAACTTTCAACCTATAAGTGGGCTTTTCCACTTGGTTCGAAGTCGGCATCCGAAGTCCTCGAGGTCTGGCGCGGCTTTCAAGCGCAGGTCGAGAGGCAGTCCGGTCAGAAGATCAAGTTTGTTCGTTCTGACAATGGAGGCGAGTTCGTCAACCAACTCTTTGGCGACGAATTCAAAGCACTTGGCATCACCCATGAACTGGCTGCACGCTACACGCCGCAGCAGAATGGTCAAGCGGAGCGCGCGAACGGCTCTCTCTTCGCGCTCGTCCGTGCCATGCTCAAGGACTCCGGACCTCCCAAGAAGTATTGGTTCTACGCATTGGAAGCGGCTGTTTTCGTTTCCAACCGCGGTCCTCACCCGCATCTCAAGGGCAAGACTGCGTTCGAGCTCTTCTTCGGCAAGCAACCCGACGTTTCGCATCTTCGCGCGTTCGGATCTACTGCCTACGTTCTCGTCCCCAAGGCGATTCGTAAGAAGCTCGATGACCATACTGTCAAGGGTACTTTCCTCGGCTATTCGGGGGAGTACAACTACAAGGTTCGCGTCGAACACGGTCGGTCTTTCAAGATCGTCGTCTCTTCCGATGTCACCTTCTCCGACAAGGCTCCTTCGATCGCGGACTCGGCTGTCGAGCCTCGCATCTACGAAGTTGAACCTCTACAGGAATACGAGTTAGTACACCAACTGCCGTTTCCTGGCTTGGAGCAGATTCCGGCTTTACGGCCTGCTCCCCTTCCTGAGGCAGGTTTGGCTTTTCAGCCTGCGCTCTTTCCCGAGGCAGATCCGGCTTTACGGCATGCGCTCGTACCCGAGGCAGAAGTTCCGGCTTTACGGCCTGCGCTCTTTCCCGAGGCAGAAGTTCCGGCTTTACGGCCTGCGCTCGTACCCGAGCTTGGTCCGGCTTTTCGGCCAGCTCCCGCTCCTCTTCTTCGTTTCCAACATATGGACGATGACGACGTTGCTCCTCCTCCTTTACCGGCTGTCGGTCCGTTGGCCGAAGACGCTGAAGTTGAAGAGGACCCGATCGATCATCGACGCGAGGAAGCTGTTGAGGCTATCGACAGTGACGATGACGACGGCCCTGCGGAACACGATCAACCATTACCTCCTGAGGATGGTTACGAGTATCGACCTTACCGTGTCGGCCGAAACCCTGGTGCGCTCGAGAACGTCGATGCCGGTAACATTTTACCGACTCGCCTGCGTGCTCAGCATCGTGCAGGCGCCCTTCGTGTCGTGTCTACTCGCTCGGTCTACCGTCGTCCACCAGAGCTCATTGCTATGGTTTCGTCTCGTCACCCCCCGCTTCCCAAAACGTTTGTGGAAGCGATGGTCTCTCCTGAGGCCAAACACTGGATGGCCGCTTCTGACAAGGAGTTGGGCTCATTCAAATTGCACAAGGTCTTCAAGCTTACGAGGTTACCCACCGGGGCACGCGCCCTGGGCTATCGTTGGGTGTTCACTCGGAAGGAAGACGCTGAAGGCAACATCATCAGCTACAAGGCTCGTCTCGTCATCCAAGGCTTTGCTCAACGACTTGGGATTGACTACAACGAGACGTTTGCTCCTGTCTCGTCGATCACGACGATCTTGTTTCTCATCGCGATTTCTGCCGCTCTCGGACTCGTCCTCGAACAGTTCGACTATGATTCTGCATTTCTCAACGGGATCATGGAGGAGGATGTCTACATGAAGGTTCCTGAAGGATGGACTGGTGGTTCTCAGCCTGGTCACGCTCTCAAGCTCCTCAAATCCATGTATGGCACCAAGCAAGCTCCTCGGCAATGGAACGCGGCTCTCCACAAGCTGATGACGGATCGCGGCTATACGCGCTCCAATGTCGATGCTTGTCTCTACTTCAAGTATCATGGCAAGTCGTTCGCGATCATCACATTGTACGTTGATGATGGGCTTGCTGCATCGAACAACCAGGCTTTTCTGGATTCCGAGATTTCGGCTTTCGATGCGGTCTACAAGCTCAAGCGACTTGGCCCGGTCAAGACGTTCCTCGGTCTCGAGTTCGGAACTTGCCGATTGTTTATTTTCGGTGTTTTTCTTAACAGTTGTCCTCACAAAGTGGTTGTGAGATTGTTGGAGCTCGTGTAGACATGCTCCGTCTGTCTCGTTGTCGAGGGTCGCGGAATGCCAGCCTGTCTTCGGGTGTCTCCGCTGTGGCCGTGCGTTGGGTCTCAGCTCGTCGTTGCGTGGAGCTGTAACTAAGGAGTGATCATGCAATGTGGAAATATTGGGGTGATGTTCCCCAAATACAGGAGTGCACATGTCCTTCTCGGTTGCTCTAAGTGCAGGAACCGGTCCCAGTGGCTTGGGAGGCGGGGCGGGGGGTCGAGTCCGGAGGCTCTTGCAATTCGGAGAACGGACGAGGTAGTTGCTTCTTCTGTGTGATCTCCAAGAAGTAACAGCGCCTCACTTGACTCTCCTACTTTCCCTGAGTCTTATCGCAGAAACGTTCTCAAGTGGAATGTGATGATGACTACTACTCAGTCCAATGAACAGGGACGAGAACAGAGTAGAGTAGGATTCCAAAGGAGCTGACTTGATGATGACCACGACTCAGTCCAATGAACAGGGACGAGAACAGAGTGGCCAGAGACTAAGGGACAGACTCGCGGAAGGCTAACTAGAGAAGCGTAAAGCGCCTAAGAAACGAGATTAGAGACTAGTAAAGTAGGGAGATTGGGTTACCAGGAATACGACTAACACGACGGTGGGCTCAATCCCAAGTACCATATTAGTAACAAGTTTTAGGTGAAGCACGGTACAGCCATATATTCCTGACAAGTCTTTGATGCGTCGATCGGGGGCAAACACGTAAGCGCGCTCCTTCCATTGAAAGAAATCAGCAACCATGGAAATTAAGTAGACAAGAGTATCAAGGGAGACCGGGGAAGGAGTTGTCGTTCGCTTTTAAGGGACGGGGCTGAGTACACCATTGGTGATGTAATGGACGTATTTGATTTATTGGTAGTTAAGCAGCTCAAGTTGTTTGCCACCAGGGTTCCCTTCAACGCGGGCTCAGAGATGTCTCATTTGAGGCATGCACTTTGCCATCCCGGTCGACCCATCCGTAATGACCCCTGTGTTCCCCGCTCCGCGAATCCGCGTAAATCGGCAAATGCACCGAAGGAGCAAGCCTTGAGCAAAATAAAAACAAAAGCGAGCCAGGTAACCTGTTGAGTCGAGATGGTCCGAGATCGCTTTGGCATGAAGGCTGAGCGCTGCCGCAGTGAAGCTGGCAAGCTCGGCCGGACCCGACGGCGTGCCTCCTGATCGTCCTGCATCACTCGAGCAGTCATGACCGAGTCATTCCGGCTTCCACAGAGATATTGAAATACCTTGAGACTTGCGAGGTGTTTTTCACCGGATTTGACGACTGGCTAAGAGGTAATCCCGTCCAGGACTACTGGGGCCACCAGGTCCGCTATAACTCCTAGTCCGTATGCGGCCGTTTGAGTGCGTGGCAGAGGGGCTCGAGGCTCGAGCGCAGGGAGGGTGGAAACGGACAGTTCAAGGGCTGATAGCGTCGACACCGGTCTCAAGCCGCCGTTTCGGCGCTTCAGCTTAGCGTTCCGCTTAGTACTCGTTGATTGAAGGCGACACACCATCAGAAACTGTGTGATGGGAGTCATAGTCGTATGTGTCGTGAGTACCTGTGGCCCTTTGACTTTTGCCACCCCTAGTATAATGAATTGAGTTTGATTATGCCGATCGAGCCTTGCAGTGCAGCAACGCAGAAACCTTAGTAAGTTGGAAACATCTCATCGGCGTCCCTACTCCACCCGACCAACCCGTTCTTTAGATCACCAACCACAAATGAACCTCCAGTACCTCCTGAATACTCCCCAGTTCCAGATTTCCTGTTCTTGAATCTCTTGACAGCTCGAGCAGCGATGATCGAATCGTTACCTCTTCGGCAGACAAACACCAGCTCTTGAGGTCCCAAGCCGTCTTGTTCTTCGAGAACGATCGAAGGATCTCTCAGGATTTGCGCCAGGGGGATGTCTACGTGACGAGTTGTGACCGTTAGCTTCGCCTTTGGCTCCAAGTCTTACAGCGGTGTCATACAGCGTCAGCTTACTCTCACTCCCAGGAATCTTACAAATCCCCCACTCGACACTAGGTCTCACATCAATCACCCTCAATTTCCCTCCATGCTTACCCTGCGTCAATCGTTCACTCAGCGCTCTCGCACTCCACCTCTTCTCATCCTTCCTCAGCGCACCTTGACCCGCTCCAGGAAGTTCGCACAAGGGGTCGATCCATTTGGACCAGTGCCCAGTTTGCAGAAACTTGTCCCATTTGATTGTGCACTCGGCTCCGCACGCTGGACAGGAAGCTTGGCGCGCTCGGAGCTTGATCGTTCGTAAAGGGTGCGCGGATAGGGGTGATAAAAGGTGCAGGGTCGGTTTGGCTGTGGTGGTAAAAACAACTCTTTTAGCTGATTGAAAAAAATTGCTCGCTGGAGCTCTTCATACACGCACCTATCCCCAACAACACCCTCATCGCCTCGCAGCCCATCTGCACCCCGACCTGACCGCACAAAAGACCAAGCACACCTTCATCCGAGCACGCTCCCGTACCTTGCAACGCCGTCCGCTCCAGCCTCTTATCTTCCCTCTCTTCCTCGGATAAGCCATCCCCGTCCGCAACATCCCCCGAAGGTGATGGCGGTGCAGGAAAGACACAGGCGTAACAGGGGCCATACTCGGCGGTTCCATTTTCCGCCAATGTTACCTCGTCTTGTAGCTTGAGGCCAAAGACTCCGACCGTGCCCTCAGCCCTCACAGCTCCTCCACTGACGAGGGGAATCCTGTAACGCACAGCATAGGCGTTGAGGAAATGCCGTGTCGCTGGGTTGTCGGTGCAATCGAGGATGAGGGTGAAACTCGCTTTCAGAACGCAGTCCGGGGTGCGTGAGCAATTCGAGGGATCGAATAAGGTTGGTGTGAATGGTAAGGCGTAGGATTTGATGACGATGTCCGAGTTGAGCCTAGAGGTAAATGAATGTCAGACGGGAGTCAGAACGCTGGAAGAAATTTTTGGCTCCGAAAGGCGGACCGACCTCTCGAGCCCTATCCGAGCACTCTCTGCCTTGTTGACGCCTATCCTCGTCTCGTCATGCAATACCTGGCGATGTAGGTTGGACAATTCGACGTTATCATGATCCAAGATGGTGATTTGACCTTTAAGCAGAGGCCAAGTGACGGATCACGTGAGCTCGTGTGCTGAACCCTCTTCTCCTATACCGAACATCGACTCACCTATGCCTGCGGCTGCGAGATAGAGCAAGACGGGACATCCTAGACCGCCTGCGCCGATGACGAGGATGTGGGCTTGTTTGAGCTTGAGTTGACCTGAATGAATCGTACAGGGCGAATGAGCAAAGAGTTTCGACGGGGCCGTCGTATTCGAACGGACTAACCAGACAAACCCACAGCGGGCAGGATCATTTGTCGACCATATCGTTTATACTCTTGTTGACTTAAGCCTTGAATGCGTACTTGAGTCCTACCTGTCGAGGCTTTGGACGTCTTGTCTGTTATCGGTCCGGCATGGTCTGCGGGGGCCTGTAGCGCCTGCTCGAGTTCGGCTACTTTGGCTCGAGCCAAAGCGAGTTCGGCCCTTAATTGATAAGGTGAAGATGAAGCCATCTTCAACACAGGTCGTCTGTTTGCCACCAGGCGGAGCGACTGTTATGAACTGGAAGAGAGGAGAAAACCTCCAGCCTCGAACGCGAGATAGAGCCAGCTCGAAACTGACAGGGTCCGTGCGCGGCGGCGTCACTCGGATGTGCACGTGCTGTCTGTCATCAGGCGAAAACTGATCAGTCCTGGACTTCCGGTGCAGCAGTGCTGTGAATTTCATAAAATTGTCGAGCCAAGATAACAGGATGTACGGACCCCGGTCTGTACTCGGACACCGCTCGTACTAACCAGATATTCTTTTTATTTCCTGAGACCAGTACGGCTCGGTTAGTGACGGTTACGAATGCAATCGAGGATCGCTGGGAGAAAGATCGCCGAGGTCGATCGAGTCAAGAACATCAAACGGTCCGAGCGAGAAGGGCCGGAATAGTAGAGATGCTGCTTTGAAGAGCTGTCGCGATTTCAGGGGTCAAGGTGGCACTTGCGTCCAACAAAAATAATGGAGACCTGGGCCATTGCAACCCGACCATGACGTCGTCCGAAACGTCAAAGCCCCTGCCGACTGCGTGACTGCCAGTGAGAGTTATCCGAACGCGGCGCTCGCGACGAAATGGCAGGCGCCGCGGGCGGACTGAGACGGCGGGCGCGCGAAACTGCTTGCTCTGTCTCACACCCATCATCCGACCGGACGACTGGACGCAGGTACTTACCCCACGCATCGAGCGACACAACACTATCTTGTGAGCTGAACGAGATATTCACTTACCCTCCCTCTCACTCTGTTCTGTGTGCTGACCCCTGGTGTGGTGCTGTTTTGCCCAGCAGCCCTCCGAACTGCGAGATTCCGCTCGCGCGGAGTGGGCTGACACGTAACCCCCCCGATCAAGCGCGCTGCCGCTTGCCCGCGCTGCCCAGTTGAGCGCTTACGAGATCAGTGCGCGCCCCTCCAAACGATGCCGACGAAACGTACTTTGAAACCAGCGATCACGATACACACTACGACGGTGCCCTCGTCCGCTGGTGGTAGTGGATCGGCATCGTTGTCCGTCGTGGGCAGCGGCGCTGGCGCCGGTGGTGGTGGTGGTGGGGCGGCCTCGATCGGATATGCGCGCGCCACGTCAACGTCACGTTCGAGGACCCCTAGCGCGTCCATCTCGGCGACCCTACACCCCAATCGAGCGAAATCAAACCCCCTCGCCAACTCGAGGGACATCACCCCCGAGTATGCCTACGATCACTCATCGCGCAACGGCTCGCATGATCAACTCGACTCGGACGACACGGGGCGTCACTCCCCCGTCTTCAACCAGTACGGCTCGGCCGGCGCTTCGTCGTCGTCCTCGTCGCTGCTCATGAATGGCGGCTCGACGGCGGGGTTGAACCCGCAACAGCTACGATCGCTCGCGAGGAAGGAAAGGAATCGGGTTGCGGCGCAGAAATCGAGGGATCGCAAAAAAGACGAGTTCGAAGGGCTGTCGGCCGAGAACGAAGGGCTGAGGGAGGAGATTCGCGCTCTCAAGGACCAGGTTCGCAAGCTGAATGACGAGCTGTCGATGTACCGCGGCGTTGGTGGGTCCAAGGCGAGTATTTCAAAAATACGAGGATCGACTCCGGGTCAAGGGTCGGCCAAGAAGAGGAGGGCCAAGGGCGCGTCGACTACTTCGGACGAGCCAGCCGAGATGTCGTCCAACCGCGGACCGGCTGGCCCCGCACCGGCTGCGAGCGTGCCCATGATCAAGCTGGACAGCCGACGGAGCATGGCCAGTACAAGTACTGGGTTCACCAGCTTGGATGAGTTGGCTTCTCGCCGCGATGAAGAGGACATGGATGACGATGAAGAGGAGGAAGAGGAAGAGTACGAGTACGACAATGGGAGCGACACCGAGATGGAGAGGGACGAGGCTCGTGAAGGAGGGCTTATGCTCGACGAGGCCCTGCTACGCATTATCAGCGAGCAAGACATCCTCAAGGACGAGGACGAGGAAGATGAGGAGATCATGAATATCGCAAGGGTGATGGGCACGATGAGGGAAGCGGCTGCGGATTCAGTACGCCCCGGGATGTTCAGGCGAAGATCGTCGAATCGAACCTCGACGGTCGCGACGCCGAATGCCGCATCGGCGGCGGATAATGGCTCGAACTCGGCTGAGTCGTTGCTGCCACTGAGTCCGAAACGGAAGAGGAAAGGAAGTGCGGCGTCGATCCAAGGCAATAGTCGAACCCTGTTCCCCGCGATCGCTTCGGTTTTGGTGAGTGGGACTTGGAGCATTCGCTGACCCTCGACGGCGATGGTGACTCGTGATTCCTTCAATTTCCGCAGAGCGGTACATTGGACAAGGAGCCCTAATGCGCTCAACATAAAACGCTCCTGCCGTATACCCAATATTTCCAGCATCTATTCTCCAGCAAACAACGGACGCGCTCGCACTCTGACTACTAATAGCATTACAGCTATTACCTGACCTCTTTGGTCCCACGCTTTCTCCTCTGTTGTATACTTAGCTATTAGTATCGTTGTGAAATTTAATTGATTCGGACCAGACTATGACCGCTCACCGAGCTCACGCCCATCGGTGGTTAGCTTCGGTAGCTCTCCTCGAGTACACATCCGATCTTGTCGGGACTCATACATTACATCAAATTGATCGGAGCATGTTGCAATTGTTTTTATCTGGCTGCAGTCAAGTCAGGCGCGTCTTGACGAGCATGAATCATTCGTCGCAAGGGGTTTTAGGTACGACTCACCAGCACTTTTGAAAAGGGGCCGATGAACCGATCGCGAGCCCAGGGGGGTGTTCTGTCTCACTTTGGCGAACGAGCTCCTTTGTCGGAGTTTCACTCGAACGAGTCCATTCAATAATACTGGATCGAGTCACCAGTGAACCATCATTAATCGTTGACCTGTCAAACCGAGCTCAAGGAGTCAGGATGGAAATAGCCTTGCAATGCGCGAGTCACTCACGCGTCACCCGGGGCAAAAGTCGCGCATTTCGAGCATCTCCGAAAAGCGAACTAAAAACGTCGGGCGAGCGGCGCCGTTTGCTCCGCTCCGACTCAACCCCAGCTGTGCTGCTCTCCTCCCTTCTTCAGCGTATGCGCTTCCGCTCTTTTCTCCTTCCCTTCTCCATCCTAATCATCGCACTGGCTTCTCCATCGCTGTTCGCTCGAGCTCGACTGGGTCAGATCGTACAACACATGTCTTCCTCTTCCACCTCGGCTTCGTCCTCAGGCACGACCCAAACAACTCCGACGGGAATCAAGAACATTGTCGTCGTCGGCGCAAGTTATGTCGGTATGATGGCCGCGAAGGAATTGATGACCAAGTTGGATGGAGAGGAGCAGAAGAAGGATAGGTATAGGGTTGTTGTCGTTGAAAAACAGTCGCATTTCTCTCATCTCTTCGCGTAGGTCGTACGAACGCCCACTTCGGCCCCGAGAACGACTGGTGGGATCTCCTCGACTGGTGGGGTCTTCTGTCCGTATACGAGTGAACTGACATGCATCCTATCCTATTCGTTTATTCTAGCTTCCCTCGCTTCGCCATCGTCCCCTCGCACGAGCACAAAGCCTTCATCCCCCTTAGCCTGCCCTCCCCCCACCTTCTCCTCCGAGCAAGCGTAGAGAGCATCACCCCTCATTCCTCTCTCCTGCTCGATCGACCCGTCCAACTCGAAGGGAAAAAGGTTACGGAGCTACCCTTCGAGGCGCTGGTGTTGGCGAGCGGGACCAAGTTGACACCGCCTGGGACAATGCCGAGTGAGGAGAAGGTGGAAGGGGTCAAGTACCTTCAAGGCGTGCAGGAGGAGCTGAAGAAGGCCCACGCTCTGGTCATTCTCGGCGGAGGAGCTGTGGGAGTTCGTGAGTTGATCTTTCTAATTGATGGCGTTAATTCCCGAGAACGGTGTGGACCGATGGTATTTATTTTGCTGACCTGCCCTCCCGGCCCCATCCCTCCCACTTGCCCGGCGCACGTGACCTCCGCCTTTTTTAACCGTCCGAATCCCAAGAAATGGCCACGGACCTCGCGATCCTCTACCCCGAAAAATCCATCACCGTAGTCCAATCCCGCACTTTGATGCCGCGCTTCCATCCCCAATTACACGAGTTGGTGATGAAGCGCTTTCAAGAGTTGGGGATCAAGACCGTATTGGGATCGAGGGCGGTCATTCCTGCTGAAGGGTTCAATGTAGAAGGGAGAGAGGAAAAACAAGTTGTGAGAACGCAGAATGGGGATGAAGTGAAGGCGGATTATGTGGTGCGTTATCCCGACAGGACGATGGGCGCCACGGTGTAGTGATTCCGCGCAGCCGAGACTGATCCTTCATCGCCTTGTCCTCCCAGATCGAATCCACTGGCCAAACCCCCAACTCGGCTTACCTCGCCTCCTTCGCCCCTTCGACTCTGACACCGAGCAAATACGTCCGCGTTACTTCGGCTTTGCAGTTGGATGCTCAAGGAGTGGAGGATGAAGAGGTCAAAAAGGTCGCCGGGAGGATATTTGCGGTGGGGGATATTGCGGATTCGGGTGAGTTGAGGGAAGACATCGCTGGTGTGGAGCCGAGTTCTGTGTGGGGGCGAAGATTTTACTCAACCTAAAGTCTTTTTATCTGGTACTTTGTTATGCAGGTGCACCCAAGGCCGCCCGACCGGGAATGGCGCAAGCGACGATCGTCGCCAATAATATTGCAAAATTGCTCGCTGGGAAAGAGGCTTCGTCCTTCGAGGTACGTGTATCGCTTTTGGGGATATTGATTCAAGCTTCAACTAATAATATCTTGCCTATTTCTCACTCACCCATCATACAGACCTACCACCCCAACCCGGCCGCAATCCATCTCACCCTCGGTTTCGCCGAATCCGTCATATTTCGCAATCCACCTTCTACCAATCCCGAAGACGTATTAGGTTCTTTCGAAGGTGATCCGGTGATCATGGTCAAAGATGATGGCAAGAAAGACATGGGGATCGAAGGCGTTTGGGAGAGGAGAGCCCCCGGTTTGGTAAAGAGTCAAGAGGATTATTGGTTGTGAGTTTGGGGGACGTGGCGGAAATAGGGGACGGTGATGGTTGTCTTCGGTGTGTGTGTGATTTTGCTTTCTGTGTATTGTCGACTTGGGTAAATCTTTGTTGTGGATATGCTATTGCTGCTGCGAGCTAGGAGAAATCTGGTAGTTTGTATAGGTCCGAGCAAAATAGAGCACCATCACAGGCGCGCGCGTCAACCGCTTTCCGCGCGGGGTCGTCTTGCTTCCCGCCCCCACCCTGCCCAGGCTCGCTCCTGACCCCTCCTGTCCCCGCTCCACTCCACCTCCTCCAAACCATGGGTCAAGCCGAATCGCAACCTTCCGAAAATCAAGACCCTTCTCTCCCCTCCCCCTCCCTCCCCACCTCGCGTTACGCGCCTCAGAACGCGACGATCGCCCAAGTCGGCCTCGCGTTCCACGTCTTGCGCGTTGCGGAGAGGTCACCGGCGGACGAGAGTGGGGTCGAACCGTTCTTTGATTTTGTGGTTGGGGTCAATGGGAGACCTTTGGTAAGATAGCTTCAACTGGAGGCCGGGTCCGGTGTTGGGGAGGGGGGTGTTTGATAGGGAACGGCGCAAAGTTGAACGTAATCGGTTGGTGGTCGAGCACGTGGAAGGCTGACTTACCCGAGTGGTACTTTGGGTCATGATGAACAGGGTGATGATATCGATCTATTAATGCGCATGTCGCAGCAATTTGAAGAACGTCAGATCTCGTTACAACTTTATAGTACCAAACGAAAGGAGCTAAGAGGTCAGTCGGCGCGACTAGGGGCCAGAAGAGGATCCTGTTTCCCGGTGGGGGCTGATCAACTGATTCGAGCACTTTACTGCTTTGTGAATGGTTCAAAAGATGTCCCCATCGTTCCTTCAAGAGCTTGGTCATCGAACTTGAACAGATCGGGTAGCAAGGGTGGCAACGCGGATGGGGAAGGTGGGGAAGGGGGGGCTTCATTGTTGGGCTTATCTTTGAGATTGTGTGATCCGCAGCATGCTTTGGACCAGGTGAGATAAGAGAAAGGATGCTTGTCAGGGAGATCGTGTGTTGGGAGGAAGCTGATGTCCTTTTGCTGGGTCGGGTCGCTCTAGGTCTGGCATGTGTTGGAGATCCTCGAAGGTAGTCCGGCGCAGAGTGCTGGTCAGTCCGCGATAACCCCTGATTCAGGTCTGTGCTTAACAATTACTGATGCGTGCTTTCCTCAGGTCTTGTCCCGTTCGGCGATTGGATCATCGCGTACTCGGGGGGGATCCTCCGAGGTGAAGGCGACTTTTATGATGTCGTCGAAGCGGTTAGTCTCCCCTTGTTTCATCCCGCTCAAGCAGAGCAGCGTCGCTGATTCTACCCCTCTCGGGACATCCCACCTCTAGCACGTCGACAAACCCCTCCGGCTCTTCGTCTACAACGCTGACTACGACGTCACGCGCGAAACGATCCTGATCCCCAATCGATCCTGGGGCGGCGAAGGTCTTCTCGGCTGCGGCGTAGGATACGGCCTCCTGCATCGGATCCCCAAACCACAAGATCACGCACGAGGAGGATCGACGAACGATGCGGTGGTGGGTGATGGGGACATGCCGACGAGTCATGGGATGGCCGGGATCGGATTACTCTCCTCTCCTCCGACACCTCAATCGACTATATCGACCTCACTCACGAGTCCGGGAGGGAGGAGCGCTCATCCCATCTCGCCCATTCGTTATGCGCCTCCACCTCCTCGAGCCCAGGCGAACCCTGCGTTAATGAAGAGTATCTATCCCTCTTCCAATGGTGGCTTACAACACACTCAATTGAACATGAGTGGTGGTGGAGGAGGGACGGCCCATCAACCACAGCACTCGGTCGCGTCGACGACGTATTCGGATCTTTCACCTCCTCCTTCGACGACGAGGGGGAGGGAGACCCTCGTCGAGACGCCGACGATCCCCGTTCCGAAGGCTTTTGGGAGTGAGGAGGAGAGTGGGCTCGAGGATGGAGAGGACGACGAGGAGGAGGATGCGGAAGGGGAGGACCAGGTTGAACGATACGATGAGAGGTATGGGTCGTATGCGACGGAAGGGGTACAGATTATCCCCATTTCGCATGAAGAGGATGAAGGCGAAGAGGAGGGGGATTTTGTCGTTCAAGCGAGGAGGACGTATGGCGCGGAGAGGCCAGAGGAGGAGGAACGTGAGCATGAGCTTGAGGAGGAGGAGGAGGATACAGGACCTGGGGATGGCGGAGGTCATTTCATGGCTAGGGCTTTGGCGGCAAGAGCGAATGCGGGGGGAGGGTTAAATGTCAGGACGGATTGGTCGAACAGTGGGAGAGGGGGACAGGCTTGGAGGGCGGGTGCGAGAAATGAGCGGGGAGATGGAGGTGGCGATGAGGATGAGCAGGATCAAGGTCAGGGGCAGGCGTACCCGATCCCGCCGAGTCCGTGGAAACCCCCACCGAGCCCTGCGTTGAGGATGGAATCGACGAGTTATGTTTAGGTGTGCAAGTTCTCGGGCCTGTATTTCTGGAATGATCAGTTGATTTTCAGGGATCTTCATGGTCTTGATAAATCTCTTGGAAGTGTTCGCCGAGATGACCTGCTCCTCGCGCGTTCGGTCAAGGCTACGGATATGAGGAGATGCCACGATGAACATTCCAGACGAGCTGAGGAGATGGGATCTAGCCTACTGTCTGCCTCCAGTCTAAACCTCTTGTCTTGCTGTAGCCCGAAAAAGCTGCCTAGTTAAAAGCTCAACCGATCGATATGGGTTGATTACCCCGGAGGTGGCAGACAAGAACAGAGCTCTTGCCCCACCGGTCAATTAAATCGACCACCCGCGGCGCGGGCCACGAAACAAGACGAAACAGAAGCGGAGAGGGAGCATCCCTCGATCTCGACTCGGTCGCTCCCCCTTCCTTTCCGGACACTTTCGGAGCGAACTCCGACTACGACGACAAGCATGAGTATGCAACTGAGGTCGCATGCTCAGGACCTGGCGAGGGCCAGTGCGAGTTCGACGACGACTGACCAACAGCATCATCATCAACATGGGTTCTTGTCGTTGAAAGGCGCTTCGTTGACCCCGAACTCATCGCCGTCGGGCTCGACCCCACATCTCAACGGAGCCACCGACGCCGGCGTTGCCAGTGGGACGACGGCCTCCTCCAACGTGGCGCAACCTGCTACCCCTTCCCCTTTCCCTGTCACGGCATTGACCGTTCCTACACCTCATGAGTCCGGTCTGACGATCGCGATCGAGGTCTACCCACCCACGGGGAACCGTACCCACCACGTGACGTCCGAAACGCTCAAAGGCATCGTGCGCATCAGTCGACCGCGCCTGCCCGTCACTACTGCGGGGGCGGGGATCGATGAAGAGGGCGGAGATGCGGCGGATTCTTCGGGGGTCCAAACGCCGAGAGCGCCGTTGGTGTCGTTGATCAAGAGTCTATCAATTAGGTTCTATACGGAGTCGAGGTCGTTGTATTGGAGTTTGGTCGATCCCAACATCGTCAAGTCGTCGAGTCATGGGAATGGATCTTCGGCCACAACGACGGCGATGGCTTCGTCGGAGAAGAATGCGACGTCCGAGACGGCGGCTGAACAGGAACTGCGCCAGAGTTTGCAAAAGGCGACGCTGGGACAAGGAACGAAACAACTCGTTAGCAATCCGCTTCAGAAAATCGTCTCGCCTGATGGCAAAACGTCGACGAAGAAGCCTGCTGAGTCGGACAAGAACTCTAAGAAGCCCAAGAAGAAGAGCTCGAGCACCGCCGAGGAGTGTCACTGGTCGCTGGATCACGAATGGGCCCGGGCAGTGTTTTCAGAGGTTTCGCTGGTCTCAAATGGTCGATTACAGCAACAAGCCATCGTTGATCCCGTCCTCTTGAATTCAGCTTTGGCGAATGGGGCCCCCAACAGTTCCTCGACAGGTTCTGTGCGCAAGTCCAAGAAGTCGAGGTCGAAAGGAGCGCCGTCGTTCCATCGCTTGCCCGCCCATTCGATCCCGTCCATTATTGACAACTCCGACGAACTTGTCTTACCCTTCCGCGTCATGTTACCCCTCGATGTTTCGTACGATGAATGGAACCGACACCGCGGCGCTTCGAGGTCACAGCATCGGGTTCCTCGGCCTGCGCCACCAACTTGCAGAGATGCGAGCGATGCGAGTGTCGAATGGGTATGCGAGGCCATTTGCGATCTCCGGTCGAGTAGTCTCACCAGTCCTTACTCGAGCGTACCCACGACACCCAAAAGAACTTCGATGGAGGCACTGGGTTCAATCACCTCCGTCTCTTTACCCGGCTCGGCAACCTTTGATACGAACGGAGTGACAAACCCGGACCACTTGAAGATGTCGCAATTCGATCCTCAACCTGACCAAGACTCGGACACCTCGTCCTTCGAAGAAGACGTCCTTAACCCAGTCATTGACACCCGAGGATTCCTCCTCTCCAAAGCCTCGCGCATCGTGCAACGCCAAGTTTACCCCGTCATGAACTCCGACGCGAGGTTGTTCAACCACGATCTAGGCGATGAGGTCATGCCTTCGATCGCGGAGAACGAGAGGAAGGCTTTGAGGCATCATGCGGGCAAGAGGATTGATGGGGAGGGGGATGCGAGGAGGGCAAGGTGGCTGAAGACGATTGAGATGAGGAGTAGGATGGGCGGGCTCTATGGCACGCTTAGTATCGAGGTGAGTTGGGAGGTGGGCTTGTGGTCTGGGGCCTTGCTGACCAGTCATCGTATGTCACTTGCATATTTACAGCTTGTTACACACAAACCCTTTTACCTACCACGCACGGTGAGTCCCCATCCTCTTTTTGATCGTCAGCCAACTGAATTGCTGGCCGAGCACTTTGCTTCCCACCGAACAGAATCTGCGCGGCTCGCTCAACCTCTTCATCAGCTACCAACAAGCGCGGACACGCTCCTTCTTTGGTAGCTCAGCGTTTGGGTCCAAAAATGATCTTCCAACGATCAAACATGTCAACCTGGCTGTCGATTACTATTCGTGGACCAAAGGTACGTGGACCAACTCGTGATGCCTCTAAGGATTTGGAAACTCAACCTTTGATCGAACGGTTCTGCGCAGGTGGGAACGGAAAAGTTCGCAAAGAAGTCACACCATTACGGTGAGTTAGCTATCTTATATAGTTCAACCGTGTCAAGGCAAGCACTGACAAGGGCCTCTCCTCACGGTCCCTCCCACAGCCGTCTCAAAGTCCCCCTCGACCTTCCCCTCGCCTCCTGTCTCTCCAGCACCCTCGCCCGAGCCCCATCCAACGCCTCCACCGTCTCTTCCGCCTCCGCCTCCGCGTCAGCTCAAGAATCCGATTCCTCCCTATCCCAAATCCCCTCCACCCCCTCTCAGAACCGCTACAAGCTCCGCATCCCATTCGATCTCCGCAACGCGCAAGCGAACTTTTTTGAAAACGTTGCTGAACTGGTGCCGAGTTACAAGACGGCGAATGTCGAGAGGGAGTATACGATCTCGGTTAGTGTGAGGATCGATAAGGATGATGTGGATTATTATATTGGTCAGTCCGTTGGGCACAATTAACGACTGGACCAATTGTAAGTCGCTTGACTGACTTGGTTCTCTTCTCGTACGGCGGTCAATTTAGGGGTCGTGCCTTTCCAACTCACTTCGGGCGTCGCGCCTCTCAAGGAGGATGAGTTGGGTGGGATCGACGAAGGCACCGAAAAGGAAGAAGAGGAAGAATGAATCAGGCGCAGGAACGTGAAGGGTATCTCGACGAAGGATAACGACGAAGTGTGTGTACGAATTAGCAAGGCTATGTTGCTTCTCTCGGTGTATCAGGTGTTCAACAGGTGGACTTCTAGCGGCGGGTTGTTCCTTTTATTAATGGAAAATTCAGAATGTTGTGGACGATGTTGGGTTTTGCGCTTTTGTCGAGATAGAAACTGAGGCTCTCACTCCGATCTCAGAGCACCCATCTGTCAAGTTCGTGTCCCTCTCAAGCCACGATCGAAAGCGGTAGATGCTAAAGTTCGATGCTTGGCATTTCATCCAAAGGGTTCACATTTCTGCGGGGTCTCATTATCATGCAAGAGGTGCGTCATTTGAATCGAGGTGTTTACTATTCCCTTCAGGCCTCGGCATTGTTGTTGTTGTTGGCGGCGACTTCCTGGCGCGCTTGCGCAAGGGCGCGACGCATCTTCCTAACCCATTCGCAGAGCGGTTTTTTGAGTGCTTTACCACTGTTATTTAGGGAAGAAGGGCGTCAGGAGCGCCCTACCCTAACCAACTCGATATTGATCCATCCAACCCCCCAGATGAGAAAGCACTACTCACTCGGTCGCGTTCGTGATCTCATTCAAGATCTCCTCCGCCGCGCCCTGGGGCCACCACCCATTCGTCGTCGGCAAATACTCTCCCATCATGAACTGCGTGAACTCGTCACCTCTTTTGAGGTACAAGCCTTTCAATAAGCTCGCGATCTCACCCATCATTTGGAACGATTGGGCATCGAGGAGATCAAAGTTGGGTCGGAGGGGGACTTGGAAACAGATGGGGATCGCGGAGCTGTAGAGGAATGTTTCGAAGCCGGGGACAGGGGATTCTTCCATGACGAGAACGGCGGTATTGGGTTGACCGGAGGAGGCGTTCGTAGCTGGGACTGGGGGGGATACGACCCAGAGGGAGAGGAGTTTGTTGAGCACGATGAAGCCGAAACGTTGATCCGAAATCTGGGCGTTGTCGAGGGCGATGTAGTGCGTCACTGAGGAGAGAATCGACGAGAGGGAGGATTGGTTCTCTGTAGCAAGAGGAGGGTGTTTAGAGAGTCGCCTCTTCATGCAAACAATCGAATTGACTCACTCTCAGAGTAAAACACCTGCTGCAAATTCGACGACGTAATGGAGAGGATGAAGTTAAAGTACGCCCTCCTCAACGTCGCATGTTGAATCTCATCGTCCGTGCCCGTGATCGGTTGTTTGAGGAAATGGAAGACGCGATTGAAGACGGGCAACAAGAGCGTGTCCAACACTTCGAGGATCGAATTCTTGTACTTTGCGACCAAGAGACCGACGAAACTGAGCAACTCGGCCAGTTCGGGGAAGGTGATCTCACCGAGCAGGACGTCGATCAACGTTGGGATCAGGTGCAAGACTGCTGGTCCGGTCGTCGCGACAATACGATTGAAGGAGAAGCGTACGGCGTCACGGATGACGACGAAGGAGGACATGGACTTGGCGGCCGCGAGCATCGACTCGGTCGCTTCCTTGAAGACCTCGACCCAAACGCCCGAGGTGGAACGAGCCATCGCCGCACTGATGTTTGCTGATGGGCCGGACGATCCAGGACTGCTACCACTCGGAGTGGCCGTAGGTGTGACCTTCAAGTTCGTCGCATCGGGGAAACCCTTGGCGACATTGCCAGTCGCCATGATGAGATGATGTGCCTTTAGCACGGACGCGTAATCAGCTGCACTCGAAGCCGTAGGTCGCACGTTCGCTTGCAACTCTGACAACAGCGGCGTGAGAACGGCTCGAAGGAGGGCTACCTGCTCGTCGGGCATCTGGTTGAGAATCCAGATGAGTGTTCCGATCGATTCAAGCAAGTAAAGCTGAGCATCGAAAAAGGTCGTTGTCGAAGCGGCCTTGACCAACCCTTCGACCGATGCATCTGACGCGTCCAACTCGGCATTGATCGTCAACAAGTCCTGTGACGGCCGGAAGAGAGTGAGTTATTGTACACAGCTCACACCTGACATCTCAAACGACTGCTCACCTGCATCCTCGACAAGATCTCCTGAATGACCTGTCCCGACACTCTCGTCTGAACAATATGCTTCGCCTGATGGATAAACCTCAAAAACAGGTAAAACATTCTCGCCTGGATCGTCTCGTCCGCCTGGTGCAGTCCATGCTCATCCAAGAAGCTTGGCAAGATGCGACCGATGAACTCGGGGCAGAGCCTGAAGAAGTCGGAATAGCGGACGGTGATCTCAAAGAATTGGAGGGCGACGGAGGGGTGAGGGAACTCGACAACATTGGCTCGGCATGCTCGGAGCAAGACTTCACCGAGGGTAGAGAGGGGGAAGGCGGTGTAGTCGACACGGTACTCGGCTTCTTTCTTGGCTCGATCGAGCTCACTTTGAGGCACGACGGAGAACGCCAAAGGACCGGTGACGAGGATGGCTTGCCCGAATCCGTATAGGAGGTACAGGCTCAACTCGAGTCGCTGCCAGGGTAGAGTCGCACCTTGTTCGAACGCTTCGATCGTCGACACGATCGTCGATTGGACGACCTCCGAGTAGAGCTGTGGGTCCAAAATGGCGATCGCATCGCCGATCTGACGTAGGTTCTTGCGCAGGTCGAGGAACGCGAGCTCTTCATCATCCTCCTCTCCATCCTTCGAAAGCGTCCATTCGTCATCGGGCTTGTACTGCATCTTGACGATCGCAGCCTTGAGCAGAGCTGTCAGAAAGGCACTTCGTTCCGCGTCAAGCGGCACGTTTTGACTCCTTTTTTTGTCCTTCTTGTAGCGCGAGAGCAAGGTATGGGTGAAGGGCATGATGGCCATGGCAACCTGATCATTTTGGTCCGTCAGTAGCCGGAGCAGTAGAGGGAATATTGAGCTTGTCGATACTGATGCTGCTGACTTGGCCTCATTCGAAGCATTGTTCTGGATTAGAGTATCGCAATATGAGCTCACCCGAGAGTATACCCTCTCGAAGACGACCCTTTCCGACTTACATCCTCACAGATCTTGCACAACTCGCACCCAACCCCATTCAGCAACTTGGCGAACTTTTCCGCAAAAGCATCCATCTCGTCGTCACTCGGTGCGCCAGCCGCCGTCTTGCCGTTCGCAAGCTGCAAGATGCTCGCATCTCTCTCTTCCACCAAGCGACCGAGAACAGAAGCAATGTCGAGAACCGAGAGTAGAGCAAGCTTGTCCCCCGGTGGCATCCCTTTCGAGATGGTCTCGAGCAAAGCATCCGCGGCCGCTGTACGAATCGAGAGAGCTTCGGATGTCGAGGGCAAGTTGAGCGCTCGAAGGAGAAGTGCGATTGTCGAAGGGGTGACCATGAGGTTGATGTCGATCCACGAGACGTAGTCACCGACGACTCTCATCGCCATCTCGAGGATGTCTCTTGCTCGTTTGCCCTTGAGCCCGACAAGGTCGTCGAGGGTCGTCGAGGAGGAGGAAGGGGTCGAGATGCCACCGAGGGACTCGGAGATGATCTCCCAGATTGACGAAGCGATCGCAGGGGCGTCGTGTTCGCGCACGGCGTCTCGTAGCTCGGTGTCTTTAGCCAAACGATGCGGGAGCTTGTTGAGTCGCAACTGGGCATCCGAGATCTCGTCCGAAACGTCGTGTAGTAGGCGTAGGAGGAGGTCGGCCGTCAAGGGGTTGAGCGGAGGCGGGGTCGTCGGCGCGGGCTGGTGACTCGGCGAGTACAGGCGCAGCAGGTTGAGAAAGGTTGAGAAGAAGGACGAGAACTGCTGCGGATAGGTATGCACGAATAGAACGGTGATGAGGTGGACCGAGGCGTTCTTGAGATCTGTGCGATGGTGAAGGAAGAGGGCAAAGTGGGGGGAACGAGCAGGTTCAGTCACTGGGCCCGAGGTGGACAGACGGAGACGAGTACTCACACGCGACACCATTCTCTGCTTTTCCGTAGGTGATGTACTCTTGCTGAAAGTAGTCGACGAGTGATTGCTGTACGAATGCAAGTGCCTCGGCGGAGAGATGCGGCAGACTGCACTCGAGGGGCGCGGGTCACGCGACGTCAGTTATGCAGCTGTTCTGCAGCTTCCGGGAGCGGACTCGTGCTCGTCGATGTCACGTTCGAGTGGAGCGGACGCAGCGGCGAGGTGGCGATACCCATGTTTCTTCCGGATGATTGAGGCCAAGACACGATGGCTAGCTAGCCCCTCTCGGTGGAGTGGGCGAGCGCGGTCGGGCAGGGTAGGGTGCGCTGCGAAGTGGGTGACGACAACCACCAGCGACCGAGCACCTCCTACACCCACCGGAGTAGCCCAACTCGAATACACCGGAATGAAACGAAACAAGCAGATGCACTGAACCACCAAGCAAAGTAAAAAAGGACTGACCTTTCCCCAACGACCTGCACCCCAAACATCCTCGCATCGCCGTCCCACTTGTAGCCCGTCTGACCACCCGCACCATCATGACGTTCCAAAAACAAAGCCAAGCATGCCTGCCAAGTCTCTCCATGAGCCTCACGCACCCGTTGCAGGAACGTGTAGGCCTCTTGGCGTTGCGCCGGTGCTGAGGAGGGCGAGAGAGCGCACTGGCATGCCGAAGCGATCTGCGCTGACAACGACGACAGGTCCATCGCCGCCCTGGTCACGAGAGCACAGACTGATCGAGCCTTAGAGATGGATTCGGCGTCCGAGTCGGAGTGACGACAGGAGAAGAACAGGCAAGCCGAGACAGAGGTCGGACGAAGGCAGAGAGGCGACGGGCGAAAAGGAGCGATGCGCCAAGAGGAGCTTCACTCATTTTACTCGCGGCCGCGACGACGCCGCGCACGGACCCTCGGCAGGACTCGAAGAACAGAGGGCTCTCCTGATACAACTCCCGAGTGAACAATACAACTCTTCCCGTTACTCGAAAATCAGTCCAGATCTTTCAGGAATTGCTTCCATGTACGACCAGCCCCCGCCTTTCCAAGAGTATACAATGAGCTCGGTACAATATCAGTCACACACACACTTGGCAATACAACACTTACACACACGACTTCCAATATGCACACCGCTCTTCATCCTCCCACTCAAACCCAGGAAGAATCCAACGCACTCAACCTCGACCCTTCATCCAGCATCTGAGTAAGCTCGGTCCCGAACGTAGTCCACTGAGCAGGGTCCAAATGCGCTGCGCTTCCTCCGACATTGGTCGGCAACGTCGAGAGGTGCGTCGATGATGCGTCCATCTCATTCGATGAAAAGGCGTGGCTCATCAATGCGTCTGAAGAGAACGCAAGCGTATTCGGTGCAGTATTCGAAGTTGATGGTAAAGGCATAGCGAGGTATTGCGAGAAAAGGCCTAGATCCTCCTGCGCGGGCACGGCGGGTGGTTGAGCCTCGATCCCTTGTTGGGCGTTGTTGGCTGTGGAAACTTCGGTGCGTGCGGGTGGAGAATCCTCCATTCGCATCGTTTGCAGTCGCTCCTCAAGCGACGTGATGAGCTCGGCATTGTCGGGCCAGGACCATCCGATCATCTTTAGTCCCGCGAGGATCTGTTAAGGATACACAACATATGAGCAGCCAGCGCATAGCAAGCACCGAAAGACATCGCGTGAGCTCACCGTTTGCAGATCCGAAATCCTATCTTCCCGGCTGATGCCATCCTCGTGCGCCAAATCAAGCAGCACGTCGGCCCAGATGTCAATCCGTTCGTGTTGTATATGGGTCAAGTACGCAAGACTGGCCGGTGTATCAACGCACGCCGCGACCCCCCTCGCGGCTCTCATGAGCGCACGTTGCGCATGTCCTTTGAGTACTTGCAAGCGATCACGCGTCCGTCGCTTCTCCGCCGTCATCGCCGTCACGTCCATGAGCGACAAGCGCCGTCGGAGTTCAATGCTCAGAGGAAGCACGAGCCCGGCCCATGCGAAGCGCAGCGTGTGGCTGCATAGCGTCATGATGTAGCGGCTCTTGGTCTCGGCGTCATGGGAATAGGCGCGGGCCCTCGTGGCCTCCGGTGTCAGGCTCAGCGGGATTAGGGCCAAAATGGAATGTTGGAGATGGTCCAGTAAGTCGAGTTGGGACAGGTAGTTTGCGACGAACACTTCGTCCAGTGGTCGATTCCGCACCCAACCTGAAGAATTTGCGCGCGCTCAAGTGCGATCAGCAACGGGTAGAATGACGCCGACCACGCTTATCGAACCATTTATACTCACTACCTGCGACATGCTCGGAACACTCTCGAGCCATCTTTGCGACGTGGGACAAGTACGAATTCGTGAAGCCATAAAATGTGGGCATTGGGTCACGCCCAACTCCATTTTTGATATGACGGAACATGAATTCGATCGAGAGAGGTGTCGGACTGAGAAGTAAGGCGTCGTTGTCCGCGTCGACGCTGAGGAGTACGGGAAGTGGCCGGCGGTGTCAGAAGAGTGCTCTACCAAGCACAAAGTCAATCCATGCTTGTGCTTACAAATGTGATCGCCGACCCATTCGAAGTGCTGATAAGGACTCTCGCATCTGATGTGGAAATTCAAAATTAGTGCCTGGTCCTCTGCAGGACAAATTCGGCAGATCGAAGGGCGATCCAAAACGCAGCTCACCATCAGAGCCGACCATCCAGGGTGTTTCATAAGACCTGTCACGCCCCCACCAATCGTATCTCGCTCGTCAAGCAACGTCCGCAGGTGCGTTACAAATGCGCTGACATAAGGCACTCCCTTCTTAGTGTCGGTGCGAGACTCGAGAATGTCGAGCAAATGACAGCTCGCCATCGTCTCCTCCGAGGCCTCGACCAGCGTGCCTCGTTCCCATGCCAACTGCACCGCCTTGACTTGCATCTTTTCGCACACCGCATCGCGCCGAGCACCAAAGGCTTGTAGGTCTGGACGTTCCTTGAGGCTCTGCGATGTGAATGCCTCGAATGCCGGCGCTGGAGGTCCGTCGCCGAGGATGTACGGATGCGACGACAGTCGGGAAGTAAGCGCCATGATCGTATAAGCAAGGACTTCGGCCTGTGGCGGCAATGCAGAGAGCCTTCGTCCCGACTCTTCGAACGCGGACATAAGACGTGCTTGAGGAATCACAGAGAGCCAGGATTGGGGCAGCTCCTGCCAAAGTCCGAGGAGATGGGCCACAAGCTCGCCCGACAGCTGCATCTGAGCCAAGCGGGAATCGAGATCTTTGGTCGAGAAGCTCGGTAGTAACAAAACTTCTCTTGAGCTAGAAGGTATCGAAGGCTGGCTTAGTGGGGTCGACGAAGTTTGTGTAGTCCGCCAGGCCTGGCTGTCGGCCACTGGAGCAGAATCCAACGAGCTTGTCTCCATCGCGCCAAACGTTGCCCTAGTACCCAGCGTGGACATCAGGATAAAGTTTCACCGCAAGAACACTGAGCCGTAACTCACCTCGCTTGCTCGATCCTGCGACCCGTCCTGCCCGTGGGCTTCTTTCGAATCACCGGGGTGCTCGTGCATCTACCGGCGCACAGTTCAGGAACGAGGTCAGTCCAAGAGATTCAAAAGACCTCCAAGTCGTACCAGCTTGCAAGGGACCATTACTTGCATTATCCCCTTGTCCAGACAGCGACTGCAGCTTCCGGGAGGAGGCACAGGAACGCAGAGAACCCGTCTCAATCGACACGAGTCGCACGACGGCAGCTTGCGTCGCTTGCCTACCAGAGGCGCCTTCTTGCTAATCGCAAGCGATGCGGGTGTTTGTGACTCAGCTTGAGGTGTCGGCGCAGTGGAGCTATCGGACTCGGTGCCGGTCGCTGCAGTTGAGGCGCAGGCGGCCGGAGATGCCGACGTCGACGCGACCGACGCGGACGTGGATCCGTCTTCGTCCATTTTCACGAGTTGAGTTCGAGGTACCGCGGACTTGGGGAGAGAAGATCGCCCCTTCGATGCGATGACTTGAATGCAAACCTACTCCGAACTCGGTCAGAATGATGGCACGGTCGAGGAAGAACACCCGCGGCACGAGTGAAGTAAGTCCGTGGGGATGGGGCGATGAAATAATTGCCGTGGCCCGTCCAAGTCAACTCAGTTCGTTATTCGGCTCCCGCGGCATCCGCGCGTGAGCCGGGACACTGGTCGAGCAAACTCTAATTTGACGGCCTTGGGCAATTCGAATCAGCACTTTGAGTCTCAGATGCAGGTCAGATCGTGCAGCAACTCAGTACGATCAGAAGCTAATAAATCACAAAGCTCAATTCACACCCTGGTGCTGACATGTCAGGCCCGTCTGAACTCGGTATTTCCAGCACCGGCTCCATCGCGCCGCCGCCGTCGATGGAGCCGTCGATGTCGGCAAAGCTCTGTCAAATCCGCGGCCTGCGCGCGATCGCCTGGCGCCAGCTGCACAGCCTCGGGCCGCTTATCGTGCCCTGTGCCAAGGTCAGATCACCGCCAGATCAGATCAGATCTGATCTGAATTTTTCTGATTCTGCCTTGATTGATCTGATCTTGATCTGAGCTGAGCAGATCAATTTGATCTGAGACATGAAATTGCCTAATTTGGCGCAGAGAGACTCCTACATGTCTACATGTTGGAATCTTCATCTTCTTCCTCCACAACCTCATCCTCATCCTCATCCTCATCATCCTCCAGAGTGATCACCTTGCTAAGCCGCCGCTTTTTGGAGGAGCTCCCCACTTTTATGAGTGGATTGGGTCGCATGATCCCTATGAGAAAGTGTTTGCAATGAGTCAGCACTTGACACTGCAACGAAGGCCTATCAGAGGAGGAATACACCCTGTAGTAACTCTGTGACGCGGGGCCGACACCCAACTTGATGCGGCGGCGATGCCAGATGGCAGATGGCGCGATCCATTCTCGCTCATGACCAGGTGCGCCGCAGGTGGCATTTCAAATCACAATGGCACCATCTTTGTACCGCCTACTTTTGGATTTTTTTCCTCGAGGCTTGATTGATCTGAACTTGATCTGACCCCTGTCAGATCAGATCAGATCTGATCTGATCTAATGCGGACCCTTGCCCTGTGCCCACCTTGACGTGTGTTGCATTCCACTTGCCTTTTATCTCAAGGACCCCTTTCATCAGCTCCATCGAGGCAAAAACAGATTCATGCCCGTCCCATCGTCAAGCATCTGGTTGAACTCGTCGCCGAACGAGCTCCAGCTCGGGTCCGAACCTACTCCCGCAGTCAGCGGGAGGATGGGCTGGACCATCCTCTGATCGGGTCGAGACCCAGCCACGTTGGTGATTGGGCCATATTCCATCGACGCAGGCGAAGCAGAGAAACTGCTCGTCGGAGTGGCTGATGTGACTCCTGTGCTAACTTGTGGAGGAAAAGGCGTTGCGAGGTATTGCGAGAAGGTGCAGAGGTCGTTCCCACCCGCTTGGGCGGCGTTTCCTACTCCACTTGCTTGAGGGGTCGAGATCGACGTGATCGCTGCTGCTCGCGCCCTTCCAGAATCACCAATCTCCATCGAATTTAGACGCTCTTCGAGTGATCCGATGAGCTGAGCATTGTCGGGCCAGGACCAGCCAATCATCTTGAGACCGGCGAGAATCTGCACGAAAGAACTCAGTGAGCACCTCGACCAAGCTGTAGCTTTGCCGGCAACGAGTTGTGGAGACTGACCGTTTGCAAATCCGAGAACTGCTCTTCTTGGCTGATCATGTCGTCGTCGCGGGTCGAGTCGAGCAGCACATCGGCCCAGTTGTCGATCCGCTCCTGTTGAACATGGGTCAAGTAGCCCAAACTCGGCGGCGAGTCCAAACAGGCAGCAATCATTCTCGCTCCCTTGACGAGCCCTTGCTGGGCGTGCCTCCGCAGCAGCAGAAGACGATCTCTAGTACGCCGTTGCTCGGGAGACATCGTGCCGACCTCCATCATGGAAAGGCGTCTTTTGAGGTCGGTGCAGAGCGGGAGGATGAGGCTTGCCCAAGCGAGCCGTAGGGTGTGGATGCAAGAAGTCATGATGTACCGGCGCTCGGTCTCAAAAGGAGCGGGCAAAGCATGCGCGCTTGTTGCGGCCGGTGAGAGGCTGAATGCGATTCGTTCCGACAGCAGTAGCAGCAGCCGTTCGAGTGAGTCGAGTTGCGCCAGATACTTCGAGACGAAGGCCTCGTCGAGCGGTCGATTACGTACCCAGGCTACATCAGCGGACAGATTAGGCAAGATCAGCTCATTGCACTCCCAAACTTTTGCACGAGCAAAGTTTCAAAGACGAGTGATCGACTTACTTCCCGTCACGCGGTCCGTGCACTCGCGAGCAAGACGTGCGACATGGTACATGTAAGGTCGCATGGGCCGGAAGAAGAGCGATACCGAGTCTCGGACATCGATGTCGTCAACGGTTTGAAGCAATGCTTCCTCGATTGACGGAGGCACGGGTCCGACAAGGATCTCATCGTCCATGCCGTTGCTGGACAGGCAGATGATTCGAAGAGTCCAGTAAGTTGGTCGCCAAGCAAGATATATGCGCATACATTGACATACAAGTGCGAGCGCCCGCCTGTTCTAAGCGCCGCTAAAGCCTCTCGCATCTGGAAAACTCAGAGGAAGATCAGCTGGCGAGGCTTTGCTCGCGTTGAACGGTCCGACTGACCATTAGCGCCGCCCACCCAAGTGGTTGATGAATGATCTTGCCCATTCCACCGGTCGTGTCTCGCTCGTCAAGCAACGTCCGCAGGTGCGTCACAAAGGCACTGACATAAGGCACTCCCTTCTTGGCGTTGGTGCGAGACTCGAGGATGTCGAGCAAGTGGCAGCTCGCCATCGTCTCCTCCGAGGCCTCGACCAACGTGCCTCGTTCCCATGCCAACTGCACCGCCTTGGCGCGCATCTTTTCGCACACCGCATCACGCCGGGCACCGAAGGCTTGCAGGTCCGGTCGTTCCTTGAGGCTCTGCGATGTGAGTGACTCGAACGCTGGCGCCGGCGGTCCGTCGCCGAGGATGTACGGATGCGAAGACAATCGTGAGGTGAGGGCCATGATTGTGTAAGCGAGCACCTCAGCTTGGGGAGGTAAGCTTGAGAGGCGTCTCCCCGACGCTTCGAACATTGTCGTGATTCGTGCCCGAGGAAGTAGGGGCAACCAGGATTGGGGAAGGGCTTGGTATAGGCCTAGTAGATGGGCGACGAGTTCGCCTGATAGTTGGGTCAAGCCGAGGCGAGAATCCAGATCGTTGGCTGAAACTGTCGGCAGCGATGAGGATGCTCCCATAACGCTGGGAATCTTGTCGGCCAAGGTAAACGTTGATGAGCCTAGCCAGGGTTGATTTTCAGCTGGGGCCGAGTTCGGAATTCCAGCCTCGGTGGCGCCAAACATTGCTCTGATCCAGAATCGAAAAGAATGAGTCAGTCCAGATCATTTGTGCGCACGATTATGATAGGTGAAATGTAGCTAACCGTGCCTCCTCAATGCGCCTGCCCGTCCTTCCCACGGGCTTCTTCCGGATAACCGGAGTACTTGTGCATCTACAGTAGTGGGGCCGATCAAGCTCGAGATCAGGTGCAGGAACGCTGCGGGTCTAAGCTGATCCAGCCGGAAGGTACCGAGCCCAGTCAAAATGAAGTTCTACATACATGATTCCCTTTTCCAAGCATCGACTGCAGCTACCCGGAGGGGGCACGGGTACGCAGAGCACTCGACGAAGCCGGCATGAATCGCACGATGGCAGCTTGCGGCGCTTCGTCCCAGTGCTTGCCTTCTTCTGAGCTCCACTGAAAGAAGGGGTCGGAGCTTCAGATTGGACTGCTTGTGGAGGCTGATGCGTCGCTTCCAGGGCTGCAGATCCCGTCGCGAACGGCGCCGGCGAAGTCGAGGCCGAGGCTGACGTCGAGGCGACCGGGGTCTGATCCATCGTGTATTGAGCCACGTCGAAGCCTCTATAGCTTCCTATACAGCGTTCTGAGTATGTGATGGGCTGATCGGCGGGTTCGCGTGGGTCAGAGACAGGGGAGAGAGGGTGTGCGTGATTCGCAAGTGGTGCCCGTGAAGGTGGTCAGCCGAACCTGCCCGGGGCGCCAGTGGGGCCGGGCTTCGCCGCTCAGACCATTTGATCGGCTGCTCGGGCTTGCTTACGAGACACTGCACAGCCCGTAAGGTGCCATTGAGACTTCGGTAATGAGATATTTGGGCCTTCTCCGAAACCAAATGAAATTATGAGTTCTATTCTAAATCTGAAATCTACTTTGGCGAAAAATGGTGTTCAAGGGGGGTAGTTTACGAATCCAGTCAAAAGATGCGGAAAGGAGTCGATGGCGACTGCAGTGCATTTACTGCGGAGCCTGATATCAATGAGCGCGTCCTCACCAGGTCTACCGGCGCATACTGGCATACCTAGCATATACCTACAGTTTTTGTAGTTGCAGAGGTAGATACGGCTGCTTCATAGAGGTATGCTGAAGCGAGCAAGAATACTTCAATCTGATACAGCCGGCGCGAGGCTGCAATGGCGGAGCGCATGACTCACTTGGAGTCCGCCTGCGTCACCCCCATTGCGGCAGCCAACACGAAGCCAACGATAAGCGTCTTGATCTTTATGGTGTACAGCTGTTCGAACCATGCGTAAGCGTATGTTCCGATGCTTCGAAGAGACCGGTGGAATGTAGGTTGAGACGAAAAGAGAAGTGGAGAATGGTCTCGGAGTCACAGCTTGGGCGGCACGTTATTGCCAAGCCTTTGTAGTAGGGGCCCGACAACTTTCTCATACCTAGGCGCCAAATCCTTGGGGTCTTGCGATCAGAGTGTTGGAGGGAAAAGGAAGCATAATACCGATGTGTAAGAACTGTCCCCTTGAAGACAGGATCGCTCGAGAGTGCCTAGGAGCTGTTCTTTAGCGCTTCAGCATCAGCGGTCTGGTGGTGTTGATTGGCCAATGGTGGTAGACCCGTGGAAATTCTTTTGATCCTGAGTGAGCGTGCAAAAGTGGCTTTTCCTAGATGTCAGAAAGCACGCCTTCAAGTGGCCGAAGACTCTCTCGTGCACACGTCAACATCGAGAGAGGGGCGGCCAATTCAGCGCAGCCAGCGAGCCGAGGGATTATCTGGCATTCAGGCTTCGCGATTGGAGACATAGAAAAGGTCTACCGGTCCCTAAATAGGTAGGTGTCTGTTAGGTTTTACTTTATAATCAAATAATACCCGAGGGAAGGGGAGTCATGGAATCAGCGAGAGTCTGAACTCGATCATGAGCGAGCTGCGCAGAAGCGGTCCGTGCTCGTGCTTACTCACCCTTCCTTCTCCCCGGAAAACCAATCGGCAGCGCAGGAAGGTCTTGAAGGCGATGGCGCTCCTAAGATGGGCACTTACCTCATCCTCAAGCCCTATGCGTCACATAGGGTAGCAACGCTGAGATGACTGAATCGACTAGGAATACAACTTCTCGTACCACCTGGCGCCTTAAAAAGTATTCGTGTGCGTACGCCGCGGGCTCGGAGCGACCGATCACCATCCCAGCCCCGAGATTAGGCCCGTGCTCCAGCCCGTCGATCCTGTCCTCGACCACGAGTGCCAGTGGATACCAAAGCGACAATAGTACACGCACACAAAACCAGCGTCAAGCTCTGGAATGGGTTCACTGGTGAGTGTAGAAGGCGACATGTCTGGCGATCGTACCGCCAGTTGCTCTGAGTGAGCGTGCGAGGCTAACGAAGCCGCCCGCTCACTGCAGCTCGGACCCGGGGCTGTTATGCGAGCTCACAACGCCGTCCTCGACGCTCGGCTCTACTTTGGCTTCCTCCGACAGTCCAACGTTGCGAATACTCTTTCAGCCACTGCATTCAAACCAATCCACACAATCGACCCTCATGTACCAGGACCTTGACCTCGCCTCCTTTGCATCACCTCAAATCGAAGCTATTTGCCCGCCTGACGAGCTCGCGATTAGAGCTGTCTACAAAGCTTCGATGGTCGGTATTCGGTACTTTAGCGCTGAACGGAAGCTGGCCAGCATCAAGCGATTCCAACTCAACTTTGAAAACCACGAAGAGGTCTTGCAATTCCTGGATGCGACCAAGGCTTGGATTCCGGCTAAACCGAGCAGCGACACGCAGCCATCGTCCTCGAGGGCGCGGATGACTATCCGGCACACTCGAACCACTCAAGCTCCGATCGTTCCCACGCCCTGCGCCCCAGCTACCCCGGTCACTGCTGGTCAACTTGACGAGTCAAAAGTTTACCTGGCGGCGGGCTCATCTCGAGCCGACGTCGGCCGATCCGAATCAGGGGGGAACTCCTGGCCGCGACCCATTCCGACTTCAAGCCATGCCCAAAATTGGCGTTATACGCAGCATTTGGCTCCAAGTGCTCAATTTGCTGTGTCCGGGGGAGCGGAGCAAAGCAGGACCGATCCAACACCTACCTCGAGCTTGAACCTACATCTCGGTTCAGATTCGATGACTCGCTTGGATCGAATGCTGCCTCGGTTGCGCGGAGCCTTGCGTGCCCCAGAAGAGGAGCCGAGCGCGCGCGGCCCCGACTCCGAGTGGAATGATGTCCGTGCAGAGGGCGATCAGCACCGCGACATCGAAAGCGCAAACGAGCTGGCTGAGTTGGACGATGCAAGTTTACTCGACGTGATCAACAACATCATCCAGGAACCTGGCTTTGAGAAGCTTGTTGAAAGGGTCAATGGGCTTTTGCAGTGTTCAGACGGTCGGACGTAAGCACCAACGCTTGTCGCGGCCGAGGCCGTCCAATGCCGTTGGAAGCGTACATGCGTTTTCAGTTAGCCTCAGTACAATCGCTTCGAAAATGTGAAAACCCGTTTTAGTTGTAAAATAGGCGGGGTGTGTACCACTTCTTTCTCTCGTTGAGCACTGTAATGGTGCTGTATTTCGCAATAGCTAGCCCGTCTTCCTGTTGGAGCGAAGATACTCAAGCTCGGCCAGGCAAGAGATCGCACCCGATCAGACGTGAGAAGCGAAGAGATGCTGCAATGTCAGTGTCAGATATGTCTCTAACGAGCGCGACTGGAATGGAGCACGGATCTCTAGTGGATTTCCCGGGCGGACCACCCGCCGGTGTGTCGTCCTTTGGCCGGTCTACGCTCGAGGTCCGTGCCACGACCGTACGTCGTGTGCTGAAAGTAACGCTGCGCTGTTTCGAAGTGGGGCTGCACCAACACGAATATCTGTGCTTCCTTCTCCCCCATCCTGCCCATCACTACTTCAACGCGGCACCACGAACATCAAGATCCGATCTGAACCTCTACACTCGTCTTCTCGTACTGCGCGGGCCGTGGAAGCTTTGCAATCACGAGGACTCCTGAAGCCGCGCTGCGGGGTGTACCGTCCCGAGCCCCGGCATCGACGATGCCCACGAGGACACGCTTGAACCGTGAATCTAGCGAATCTCTCATCGACTCTCAGATTTCTAGACTAAGAGGACCCCAGTACAAAGCGGGGGTATCTCGTCGCGCGTCGATTCGCCGAACGCAGCTCAGCAGGATCGATGATCATCCCACGCCGAACGAGGCGCCGGTGCGGCTCGCGCCTCGCGCGCGGGTGCGGGTGCGAGTGCCTTCTCCCTCTTCTGCTTCTAATGATTCGTACAAGTACACGTCTCGAGATCAATCCTGGGGTCGGCCGTTCTTCAAGCCGGGTAGAGGAACGAGGGCGCCCGCAGGGATGGAGCAACCCCTCTTGCCCAAGGAGGAGAAGCGAGCCTCGCATTCAAGCAAGAAGACGGGAAGATTGCGTTTCGAGGACGAATCGCCCCCTCCCACCATCGAGTTCCTCATGCGGGATCCGAACGTGACTGGGCAGACGCCGAGAGCAATTCCACCACCACTTCTCGCTCCGAATCGTGCGAGCTTGTCGTCAATCATCTCCAAAACCGTACGCTCGGCGCCCAGTTCACCGACAGATCAGTCCAAAGCGTCCACCTTTCGCGATAGTTTCATCGCCAAATTGATCCGGCCCATCAAAATCAAAACAAGCGGCGACAAGCCAGTGTTTTCGTGCAATGTCGTTGACACATCTGAGACGAGTTCCATCACCTCCGACCGTTCAGCGACTGTCACACCACGAACGCCTGTTGCCTCGACGAGTACTGCAACAGTGCGACCTCCGAACTTGCGCAAGCAGGCATCGTCCGATTCGGCTACATCTTGGATTTCCACCTCGAAAAGGCTCACATGGCCTGTACCTCCCTCATCCGATGTGGACAATGCGGAGTCCTTCTCATCAAGCAATCACTGCCCCACAGCCCACGGCCCCTGGCATCCGGACCCGACAACCCCTGGTCCGAGCGGCTCAAGCGAGCTTGAGCTTGGCTCTGAATACGGAGACAAGGAACAAGCTTGGACGCGCTCTTTACGGACCCGGATGAGGACGCCGGTCTCGAATATGATGAAGGCTTCTTTGAAGCGGCGGGAAAGTACAACCTCGTTCATTTCCCGCGATGCTCGACCCAAGACGATGGCGGTCGAGTTTGCTAAAGACTTGGGATTGTTGTCGTTTCCTTGTACTTTGGACGAGCTGGATTCGAGTCAGCGCGAGATGTAGGTCCCGACCTGAGATACTCCCGCACTCTGTTGCGCAGGAACCAGGAACCCTGATGTCAATTTTCTAAATTTTACAGAGCGTCGGGAGGCATCCCAGAGCTGCTCTGCAGTCTACTACTCTTCACTCGATCGACTTCTGCCGTCGACGTCAGTTCACCCACCCTCAGTTCGGAGCATCTGGGGACACGTCCCTCAATCGAGCAATTGCAATTTGTTCATCTCGTCCTTTCGACGTACGCCCTCTCGAATCGGGCTGAGCCACTCGCACCGAGGAAGACGGCGGTCGCACTGCACGCGTTCCCGGCTCCGACGCTCGCGGAAGGCGCAGCAAAACTATGCAATGAGGTCCGTCGGCTTCGGTTGACGGCGTCAACAAGGGTTCAAAAAACGCTTAGTGCGACGCCGGGCGAGACCACGGACGATGCGGATGTCAAGTTCGTCCTTACCGTCACTGGCATAGCGATGATTGAAGGGTCGCCCGAGAGAGAGGAGTCATGGCTCGTCATCTTGACTAGTCGACGTGAACGCGATGCATGGGGTAGAGTACTCAAAGGAGCCGTTGCTGATGTGAGGAAGATGGAGAAGAGTCGTTCTCTGCACCACTGAAGGACGAGGCCAGCATCTCGCACTGGAAGCGTACTCAGCCCACTTATACCCCTCCGGATCTTAGGCACTCTCAACAGGTTATGTACGCTGATATTTGGTACATTATTTGCTTTTATTTATTTAATGAGAAGCAAAGAACCTACTTTTTGCCCTTATTCAGCAGCGCACGGAAGTCGTCTTGAGTCTTCGACGCCCCAACAGACGCAGAACTTGAGCCGACGCTCGCGCCAGCAGAGGTGCTTGCAGAAGATGAAGCAGGTCCCGAACGCATCCCCAGGCCACCTCTGGCCGATCCTCTCCCCCTCATTCCCAACCCAATCCGCCCTCGGCCTCGACCGGCTTGTCGTGGAAGAAGCGGTGCATCCGTCCGAGGCTTGCTCTGCGCTCCGACACTCGTTGCCGCCGCTCCCCGTAATTGGGGCCCATCAGCGACGACGTGCACTTTGGTCCCATCAATGACGATCCCTTCCTCGCTCGCCGCGGCGAGCAAGACTTTGCCTGCTTCCGCGGCGCTGTCCAACTCGACGTTCGCGTGCGTTGCTCCTACGCTCATCGTCACGAGCTTGACCGTGGCCAATTTCTCGAAAGCTTGTTGCACGATTGCTTCTTCGGTTCCGGGCGCGATTTTGGTTACTCGTACAGATTTGTCCGAGAGGGCCGTCTTATTCTCGCGGTTCTTGAAGGAGGAATTCGAGTCGATCGCCGATTGAGCACCCCTCGCTCGGGCTTGAGCGATCGTGACGCTGATGTGTCGCTTCTTCAACTCCGTATTGTTCAATATCAAAGCTGCTTGTGCGGAAGCCTCGTCCTCATATTCGACGAATGCGAAGCCCCGGCATTCGCCTTGATCGTCCTCGTTCACTCGGATCCCTTTGACCGTTCCGTGTGGCTCGAAGAGACAGCGTAGGTCGTGCTCTTTCGTGTACTTGGAGAGGCCGGCGATGTAGAGTTCTTTGTTGTTGGCGTCGGCGTCGGTTCGGCCCTTTTTGCGATTCGGGTCCGAAATGAGGGCTTGAAGTCGATGTGTCGAATCGAGTTCCTTGTTGTGCAAGGCTGATGTAGCAGCGCTGGCGGAACTCTGCAACGCGTGAGGACGCACGACGCGATCAGTCACGTAGTGCTTACTAGATAGCTGACAAAACTGGGACGACTTACTGGGTTGGTGTACTGAACGTAACAGAACCTCCTCGTCGATTTGAAGCGTTTGCTCGGCCACCTCGTATCAAAGATCGTGCCATACTCGCCAAAAAGCTTTTCGACCTGCTCCTTGTCCCATTCCTCGGGAAAGTTCGTCACGTACAAACAACTGTGCCAAGCGACCTCGACCTGGATTTCTTCACCACGCAAGCGCTTCTTGTCTTTTGTTCGGGCGGCGAGCACGTCCGATGAGGACATGAATTCGATCATCGCGACGTCCGAGGTACCGAGCGTCTTGAGCTTGCATTCCCTGAACTTTCCACAGTCTTTGAACAAGGTGACGAGATCGTTTTCGGTCATGGAGGTTGTGGAAGTGACGGTGACAAAAACAGTGGAGTTCTCACGGTCTCGAGTGGGAGCCTCGTTCTCGTTCGACGTCGATGCGGGTGCAGGCGTAGAAAGGGCGGCGCTCTCAGTCTTGGCCTTCTTGGGCGGTGGGGTCGACATCGCCACATCCGCCGAACTTTGAGCCGCAGAGGTCCTGGAGGTGTCATCCTCTGTCGCAGCCACCGGCGATCGCTCCCTCTTCTTTCCACCCTCAGCAGCAACAGCCGATTCAATGAACTGTGCCGCCCTTTCGTCCTGACTCGCCATCGCCGCCTGCGCCTCCTGATACTGCTTCATCTCCCTTTCTCTCTTCCTCTCCAATCCTTTCCTCTGCCTCGCAATTTTTGTCAAGGAGAACTCCAAGTCGGCTAAATTGCCATTCTGAATCTCAAACGCCTCCCACGCGTCGATGAGGTATTCAGGATAATCGAGCGAGCGCTCCGAGCACCCTTGGACGTAGACAGCATGTGCTGTCGGAATGTCATTGTGGCGAGTGAGAAAGTCGGCCCGTCCGTACCACACCGCATAGGAGGAAGGCGTGTCCTCGGTTAAGCTCTCCCAGAGATCCGTGGCTTCCTCGATTCGATCGAAGCGTTCGAGTTGGCGCAAGAGGTATTTCTCGAGGCGCAGTTGAGGATCACCCTTCTTCGAAGCTGTTGACGAAAAGAGCGCGATCAGTCGCGAAAATCACGAATTCCATCTTTGTTTGTATCAAACATACCTTCCTCGACACGCGAGATGCCTTCCCTTAACACCCCAACGACGAGATCGATCAGTTCAATGTTATCTCCTTCTTCTCCAGGAGCAACTGTGAGCATGGAATACAGATGACATGATTAGCAAAGGCGAACCTCAACAACATTGAGCTGGCGGGTGGCTCACCGATTTGATCGACCTGTCGTCTATGGAAACCTGCTCTCGCTTGGTACAGCGCAACGAGACCCTCGACATCCTCATCGAACAAATGTGTCGAGTAGGCCTTCTCAAAGATCTGATCGACCTCGAGCCCAAATCTCTCCGCGATTCTGAGATAGATGACCCACAGTTTGGCATGCTGAGGCAGCGCCCGAACGGCTCGTTCCGAGATGGCAAGTATGTTGGAGGATGCTTTGGGAGCCCTATTGAAGGCATCGAGGTAAAGGGCCCAGATCTCGAGCGAATCGGGGTGGTGGGACAGCGCACGCTCGAACAGGGCTCGCAGTTGTACATAGTCGGGCTTTTTGGGTTCGAGTTCCCATTCGAGATAGGCAAGGAAAGACTTTTCGGAATATTTTGCCTGCGTCTGTGGGCGAGAGATGAAGCGAGCTATTGAGCGGGTGGGGAGTATTGAGCTCGAGTTCAACTCAGACTGACCAGCTTCCTCTCCTTGGCATCACGCTCATCGACGACTTTCTTGGCCGCACTAAACACCCGATTCGCGGCCGGAAGCTTTTCACCGTAGTGGTCGTTGTCGTGCCGAGTGACAAAGGTCGAGTAGGCGGCAAAGGTGTCGTCGATCTGCATGTGGGGTACCGCGAGTCGGGCGAGGAACAAGGCGTCGACGTTGGCAAGCTGCTGTGCCCTTTCTTCGGGGGTCGAAGCCAGTGAAAGGAGGTCGAGCTCGAATGTTCGCCAAATATTCCACAGTGACTGGCTCTGGGGGGTCGTATAAACTTGCTTCAGCCCGGTGTAGCTCGGCTGGTGGCCCCCCACTCGCCTTCACGGCTGCGGGTTCCAATCGCGATCATCGTGACTCACCTCGCTCAGGAGCCTCCCTCCTACAGCCAATACTTCTTCTCTAACCTCCCTGACGCTGTCCAATCCATAGACTGCCTCCAGCAAAGGGTTGGGATCTCCAACTCGGCGTGCCGATCCGACATCGTTCATGGCCGCATCCGCATCCTCGTCCTGGTCCTGTTCGTCCACATCGGAGTTGCTGGATAAAGTGGAAGGTGGTAACACGCCTTGAGAGATGTAGTATTGGGATATGACGTGCTTGGAGTAGGATTCGAGCAAGGGCATGTCTGCGAAGGGAGGTGAGATCCAAGTCAGCGAGCGAGCATCCGTGTATCTTCCAAGAACGGGGTATCAATCCTTCGTTCGCGTGCTACACTTACAGCGAATATCTCTGGCTGATTTGGAGTAGAGATCGAGCAGGGCGACGTGAGGTTCCATGTCATCCTGGTCGAGTTTGGCCCTGCGATCGTTGATCCACTCGGTCCACTCGTCTGGGCCGCGTCCCCATATCGAACATCAGGACCTCTGAATTCTACCCGTATCATCCACAGAACACCGCTTACCCTGCGTCAGAGGGTAATAGGACCCCAACATCTGCCTTGCTTGCTCCAAGCCATCGTCATCGCCGAGCTGTCGGACCAAGGCGAGGTGCGACGAGTGCAACGACCGATCGTAAGGCCGCTCACTCAGCTGCGTCAGCACCGAAGAGTACCGCTCCATCAACGCTTCGGGGCTGTCATCGACAGGTGCAGTTGGGTTCTTGTCCTTGTTCCTGTTGCGAGGCGCCATCCCGAAAGCGTCGCGACCGACGAGACAAACTTGACGGGACGAGGTGGATGTGGAGCGCAACCAACCGCGATCCGTGAGGTCAAGCGCAGGCAGCCCTTCCGAAACAAGCTTTTGTTTTCTTGCGTCACCCCAGAATTTCTTTTGCACATGTTGATGAAACCTGCATTCCTCTACTAGATTTCTTCTACCACAACATCGATAGAATTTCGGTCAAGAATTATTGTCCAAAAACTCCTCTAGCGCCTGAAGGAACTCCTTGGGTTTCTCGGCGTGGACTGATCGCCATCAACAACACTTTTCGTCAGCCCCTCTCGCAGTGAGGTGTTAGATGCAGAGAATGGACACTCACCCCAATGCCCTGTTTCCAACGTCTTCAATTCCATCTTTGGAAAATACCCCTCACACAACGGGAGGTTCCGTCGATTGATGTACTTGCTCTTGGCACCCTTCAAAAACAGCGTAGGACCGGTCCATTCCTTTGTCCCCGGTGGGAACGGGAAAGACCCGATCTCGTCAATTTGCTTCGAGAGGTAGTCCAAGGGAAGACGGAAGGTGTAGGGGGTCGAATCGGAGCTTCGGATCAGGTTCGTCAGGAGGAATTGTCGAACGCCCAGATCCTGGAGGGTTGACCCAACGCAAAAGCGTTAGATAATCAGGCGTAAGAGAGCTCGTTCTTAGACTCAAGGTTGAACGCACCGGTTCGATCTTGGTCAGGATCGCATCGGCCTCTTTCCTCGACAGGACCTTGGCATCCTCGATCTCCTTCATCGCAGTCAGGTAAGCTCGGAACTCGGGTGAGATTGCGCCGATTCCGGGGGCGATATCGACGACTGAGGTTTGAGACGTTCGGTGTTTCAGTCAAGTCGGGAAAAAGGGGCAATGTAAATTCAACTAACCGACGAGTTGTTTGATCTGCTCGTGCGGTTCCAGTGTCAGAGCCATGGCGACCTTACCTCCCCTATTCCGACCATGCGCGAAAATCAGGCCGACGCAGAGATCCGAGGTACATGGGGATCAAGAACCGGTTCAGTGCGCTTTAAGAAATAGTGCGGGATCTGCATCCATGACGTACATTGAATGGCCGACGAGACAGATATTTTGTAGCTTGTGGTCATCGATGAACTTGCGAACGTCGCCGGCCAAATCGGAATAGGCTGCCTCGGGAGCATGCGGCGAGAGCCCATGGTTACGCAAATCCTGGCAATACAGCTCAGTGAGTTCGTCCGTTACCTTGTCTATCTTTCTCCACGTAGCCAAGGATGTCCCAAACTGACCAATGTGATAACTTCTCTTCCCAAATCCTGAGCTATCCCTTTGGCCTGCGATCGCCAGTTCTGTTTGGACCCGTACAGGCCATGCAACACCACAAGCGGTCCTCTGGCTTGGTCAGGTTTTGTCCTAGGTGAGTAGACGTCCGATGCGAGGTCGATGGGTTTGAATGAGATTGGGGAGCAGGAGAAGCTACGCCGAGCTGCGACGAGCACCCCGCTTGTGACGGCCTTACGACTCCATGTTGGGGTGCATGTACCACATTGGGGAGCTAGAGCAGTCGCTCGTCGGAAGAGTGACATCTTGCTCTGATGACGGCAGCCGTTCCGTCCGGATCCTGTGAGGTCGCAAGTGTGCAGTGATGCCAAGTGCGAGGTGTGGGGCGGAAGGTCGTGCCACGGCCTCACGGAATCTGACGGAATCCCCCGGCCGCCCGATCGCAAACAAGTTACTCCGTCTCGCTTTCTCGACAGCTAGGGCGAATCGGTTCAAGCATGCAAAAGTCTTACATTGTTTAACCGGTGGGAGCAATCGTAGTCTATGAACATGAAAAACGAAAATTTCTTTCCCGAACCCTGTTTTGCGCAAGCTTGAGAACAAAAAGAACTCGCTCATGCCCTCCAGAGCATCGACTCGCTGATCTTTTTACCCGTCTCGAGGCGGATCCAGCTCTTCGCGACGAGCACCTGGGTCTCGTTCTTCCCGTTCTTACCCGACCGAACCTCAATGAGTCGCGAGCCGCGAGTCCGAGTGCCGTAGCCGCCGTGGCCCGTGTGACTAGATGAAGGTGGGAAGGCGGAGGAAAACGGATGGGAGAAATACATGGGAAAGGTCAGTCCAAGGGAAGCTGAGGGATCATATGCGAGCCGAAGGAAGCAACGGCTTACCGCGCATAACAGACTATCCCATTTTTTTCCGTTTTGGTGTACCAACTGAGAGATGTAAAGTACGAATCAGGAACGTAGAGCGACTTGATCGAACACAGCGCAGTGGCTTTAACACTTACTCGTTGCCGTGATTGTGACCAAACACGGTGGCGATGATGCCGTGGTTATGAGCGCCGTTCAAGGTGTGACCAAGGGCGTTCCAGAACGGAGCATCGGGGCTGTGCACAGCGGGGTGGTTAATGCCTTGCCAGTTGACGTCGTCGTCGTCGATGAAGGCGGGTCGGTAGCTCGGAGGGCGGCGCTTGACGTCTATCTTCTGGAGTCGTTTCATGGACTTGACAGGGATGTGCACGAACGCCAACGAGAGGGGAAGCGAGCGCAACTTGTAGGTCGAAAGGATGCAATCGGCGGTCGATTTGATCCACTGCGGCGTCGAATTCGGGTCAGCTCTTTTGTTAGCACGATACAATGACCGGTCAAATCTTTCCGAGCCGCGCGGTCTGACTCACCGAAGCGACCTTTGGGTCGACCCAGTCTTCGTATCGGGCAGGGTCCTTAAAGATACCACCCCTCGAGTCGAAGAACCACAACAAAAGACTGGGCGAGGTCGAGGCGTTGTTCTCAAAGACGGGCAAGACGTAGTTGTAAATGCCGTTTTGGTCGGTGGCGGAATCGGGGTTCGCCTGCGTCATCGACCAATTCTTGTACTTCAACTTTTCGTGTTCGTACAATTTGGTGTGACTGATATTGTCCGAGTAGTCGTGGTTGCCGTAGATCGCGGCGAAAGGGAGACCCGAGTTGACGGTCGCCTTGAGGGCGTAGTCGTAGGCGCGGGTGGCGGTCTCGGCCAACAAGCCTTCGCCGGTGACTTGGTCACCATTGAACACGACGAATTGGGGATGCTCGGCCCGGAGGACAGTCTCCATGACCGCATTCGACATGTCGTCCTACAAGAAAATAAATGCAAAAAGGTTGGTGGAGGTCAGATCCGGTAGCTTATCCGAGCACGTGGGGCGCAATCAGCTGCGCGCTCGCGCCTCGGTTAACGGATGTCCGAACTAACGGGTGAAAACCCCGAGTGCGACCCCTTTGTCGAAGGTCGCCGGAAAAGCCCGTGCAAGGGCGGCACTCACCTGTACCTTACCCCAAGACTGCCCTCCATTTTCACCAAAGTGAAGATCCGCGAAGACCGCCGTTAGGAATTTGCCGTGCTGGAACTGCAATCGCTTGTTAAAGCCGAGTTCGCAATGCTTCGGGCCACGTTTCGAGGCAGGCAAAGCCGCTGCGACCGTTGAAAGGGCGAGCGCTGAGAGGAGGGTGTAAGATCCAACCATCTTTGCGACGGCTTTGGGAGAGAGAGTGAGAGGTGGGTGAGGAAGAAAGGGGGATGGTGACTCTGACCAAGGTGACCAGTTGTGCGACCGCGTGCTACGAGCGCACCTGAGAACAAGAAGCACACACTCACGAGAACGTCCTAGTCGTTCGCACCGCTGCGCCCCCGTCATTCCTCTTCACTGCCTCATCCGCCCCTTTTGGTCACTCCGCCCGCCCTTGCTATCTGTTCTCCAAGTCTTCATGGCGCAGTAGCGGAAGGCCCCTTCAGAATCGCCTCCTCTTCCCCCCTTCCAGCCGCCTTCTCGTCTGTCCAGCCCGTTCCTCTGTACGCATTTCCCCCGTGTGCACTGTCGTTAATAGTTGATCCTTGAGAAACCAAAGTACTGAATTTTACCCGAAAGCGCTTGATCGATGAGAAATTTGCCGAAACCGAAAGCACCGAACCTAGCCGAAACCCGCCTGACCGAATGTTGATTGAACATCAATATTAGCCGGTTTCCCCTTTTTGTGTAGTTCAGTCTCAGTCCTCTGTCTCGCTTAGAGGATCACATTGATTCGAACCGATCCCGAAACAACGAAACACCGTCTACACTACCTTTCGAGTGAACAACGATTACAAGAACGATCGGCCCAGTACGCGCGATCCTTCTGTAAGGCCACCGGCCCTTTTTTTTATTGGACTTCCAGCAACCCCGAACCCGACACCGAACCATCGCTGGGACAAGCCGATCGACAACCCTTACCGCCAGCAGTCTCAAGATATTCCGCATAGTACCTCTTGGACTGAACCCCTGAAGTAGGTGGCCTACCTTGAAAAAGGTTCCTCTGCACTGGAAACAGACAGAACCCGTTGCTTGCAAGAGACCCACATCTAATGAAAGCGTCGACCCCGAGTCGGCGCGAGTAGCGAGACATGTCACTTTTTTACTCCTGAGTGAAAAGTATAGACCTTTCTTTTGAGATAGACCACGGTTGCTTCGCTGGACGAAGTAACTGATTTGAGGACGTAATTAATCCTCGTATAGTCAGAGATACCAGGGCCGACCACAAGAACAAACGTTTGTTTACTTGACTTCGCTCCAAAACCCAAGTGCGAGATTAGCTACCTCCCACTCAACCACCTCAACCGAGGAGAACCCTACCCTGCTACGAGACAACAAAGGCAAGGGTGCGGTAAGAATTGATGAGTCACCATCACCAATTGGTATCCAGGCAGATATGCCAAGGACTCCAGTGTCAACATGGGCCGATGACATAGGCGGGGTCCCCCATCGCAGAATGGTAGCCAGTAGCAGCGCGAAAGCCCTTGACATCAACGATGCTGCTGATTCCAGAGTTTAAAAAACTCGGAAAGAGGTTGCTGACTCAGCCTCACAGACCGAGCCTGGTGACTCGGGCTCCGATGACCGCTCGATCGATGGAAGTCATTTCACGATTATCGCGCACGACCCCACTGGCCTCGCCAGTGAGACATCTCAGGAGACATCACAGACCGTCTCCCGAGGCACGACCACTACTTTGCAAGCGAACACAGACACCTTGCTGAAGAAGAGATACATGACATCCAAACGGCCAAGACGCTACTCGTTGGGTGATAGCAACCTGCACAATTTTAGAGAGAGAAAGTAAGGCTGGATGACCCCTACTATATGGGGGATCATACGGAATGAACTCGAATTCGTATGACGAACCGGATCTCACCACTGCATTTCGCACATAAATGGAGAAAATAATCATCAAGACGACCAAACCCAGATCAGTCTCCATATCAAGTGAAGATCGATACCAGGGAGAACGAAGAGAGGCTACTGCTCCAGCACGCTCAACTTAGAACCATGCGCAAACGGCAAGTAAGGAGGCAGCCCCATGAGGTGTAGCATAAAGGTAATGCACTTGATTGAAGAATCATACAATGTCGTCAGCATAGGGTATGACCTCCTGAGCCGAGCGGCACCCAACGGTGGCTCACCGAGCCCCCACAACCTCGAGCAATGATCGCAAAGCCAAACGAAATGCAGCTTCTCAAGCTGCTTATACACCGTCCACAGGCGCGTTCATTGAACCGCTCTCGGATGACGACTCGTCATCGTCGTCCTCAGATCACAGCGATTCAGACCGCGACCGTCGTGATTACCACACTACTCTTCAATCTGAATCTTCTCCTTCCTCTTCTTAAATACACCCTCTTCACCACCCATGATCCTCTCCCTCTTTTTTCCTTTACGATCTCTCGCGTCCTTGTTCCCAGACCCGTTCGTTCGACTGATATCCTTTCGTCCGACGGGTTTGAGACGGAGTCGTTTCTTGTCGTCTTGTGAAGGAGCTTTGAGGTCGAGCATGTAGGAGGGGACGGCGCACCCGGAGGAACGCATGACGTTGACGATGCTGGATGAGAGCATGAAATGGGGAACCATTAGGAGGTTGGATGAAGAAGACGAGAGACGAGAGCTTTGTTGGCTTACATCTTCAGGTAGGGCGCGTCCGCTTGAGTGAAGAATGTAATGGCTTTGCCAGGGTTCCCGGCTCGACCCGTTCGCCCTATCGTGGTGAGAGATGAGATTAATCAGCGCCGGTTCAGAGCAAGCTTCTAGGTCTAGCAAACTCGCCGATCCTGTGGACGTAGCTCCCAGCGCTCTGCGGGAAGTCGTAGTTGATGACCAACTTGACACCTCTGAAATCAACCCCTCGGCCCAAAACATCCGTCGCGATCAAACACCACACCTTGCCCTGCGCGAAAGCCTGCACCGCCGCATCCCGCTCCGCTGCCGTTCGTTCGGCATGGATCGTATCAACGTTGATACCGTCCAGGACGAGTTCGGTCGCGAGCTCTTTGGCCCTCAGGATTGATTGGACGAAGATTAAGACGGGGGGAGTAAATTGGCCTTGGGCGATCAGCGTGCGCAAGCTCAAGAGCTTGTGATCCTCTGCACCAACGAAGAGTAGTGTTTGGTCGATTTTGTCGTTCGCGGCGTCCTTGTGACCGACGATCGCGCGGATCAAAGAAGGTTTCATCACCGTTTTGGCAAGTTCTTCGATGCTTGAGGGGAGCGTCGCGGAGAACATGGCTTTTTGGGTCGTCGAGGGGAGGTGGGAGATGATTTCGTCTGTTTGGGTGAGAAAGTTGAGTTCGAACAACTTGTCCGACTCGTCGAGGATGAGATGACTTGTGTCGACGACCGAGATCAGGGAGGACTTGATGGCGTAGATCAGTCGCAATGGGGTGCTGATGAGGATCTCTGATGAGATGGGGACGGCAGTCATGATGAGCACCGACACAAGTCACGAGTCTCTCGTTTTTCAGACTTACCAACTACACCACCTTCCTCCTCTTGCTTCTCTTCCAGGAGCAGTTCGGCCTCTTCTGCCCCCTCCTCGGTCGTCTTACTGCCCTCCTTGCCTCCCTTTTTCTCTGCTTTGCTGCGCTTCTTGTTCTTTTTTACTGGCTTCTGCCCAACCCCAAAATTATCCTCACCCAGCACTCGGATCTTCCATCGGCCACCCTGTGACAAAGCTAAAGCTTCTCGTTGCACTTGCATCGCCAATTCTCGTGTCGGTTCGAGGATGATCGCTCGAGGGGCGATGGGTCCTTTCTTGGTGGAGGGATTGTCCGAGGTGGACGGCGTGACGGATAAGAGCAGAGGCACGAGAAAGGAGAGGGTCTTTCCGGAGCCTGTTGGTGCACACGCCAAAAGGTCACGGTTCTGGATCGGATCGGTCTCGTCAGCTACCGAGCTCGGTTGCAGAATGTGATTCGGCGGAGTTGCTCACCTGCAACATGATCCCCCAAGCGCTCATCTGGATACCTGTTGGTTCGTTGAGGCGCATCTTGGTCGTCCAGTTGTTGTGGAGTAGGGTAGTTTGGGCGTTTTGGGGCAAGTGGCTCCATGAAGGTATCGGGTTGGGGACGTCATCGCCGGTGCACTTGATGCGTCTGGTCCGGAGCAGCGTTGCGTAATCGACTGTTGTAGGGTGGTATAGTTCAGGTCAGCTACTCTGAGTTGTTTCAGATAGACTGCATGTGCGTGCCCTGCTCACGCGCTTCTGGTGACTGCTGCTGCTGCTGCTTGTTGGACTTTGACTTGTTGCGCTTCTTGCTCGTCGTCCCCGTCGATTCTGGTGATGCAGTCACATTCCCCAAAAAGTCCAACTCGGAGGGAAGAGCAGTTGATGTTGATGCAACTCGAGTCGTCTGAGATTTGGGCTACAGGGGAGAGAAAGCAGGGTCAGTTTTGGTTCGAGTTGGACGTGGCTCGGCTGCGAAGTGCGGTCAGGGCACCACCACCTGTCTGAAAGGCTTCGGGCTGACCTCGAACGCTTGGATGTCCTGGTTGAAACGTCTTCGGTCAAAGCGAGTTCCTGCCGTCAGTATTTTGAACGGGTCCATGTTGCCAGCTCGGCGTGTGTGGGTGGAGGGAGGGACAGACAAAAGACACCAGACGAAGCTGCGAGAGGCCTGACGTCGCAGTTCAGTCCGAGTGGTCCGAGCGCGCGCCGAGCCCAATCTCCACTTCCGAACCGATTTCTAATTTTCTAATCGCGAATTGGCGCTTTTCGACAGATCGGCAGGTCCGTTAACCCAGCCAAATGAGCTCCCCCGCGCGGGCGAGTTAAGGCAGCTTTTCTGTTTTTTGGCCCGGTTGGAGGTTGGTACAGGTCGGGTGTACCAATGCCCTCCCCACCCCGTCCCACCCCGGCTCAGTGCACCCCAAATGGTCATAAGTAATAAGGGGCTACTAGTTCGTGTAAGACTCACCATCATCACGAATAACATTTTCCGAAGACTCGTAAGTTCGAATTATGTCATAAATGTCGTACAGCTTGTCGTACTCAGTCCATTCAATTCGTGTAGTTCCGTATACCATCAACTAATACAGATCCTGTGTAGACCTTTTCGTCCTGTTTTCTTTATTCGTTAATTTGGATACGACCGAGGGAGTACACACCGTGTCTATTGGGCCCGAGGGAGGGATCGGTCCGGGTCTCTGGAATCCTAGATCGGTCCTCGGGCAGACAAACGCTTATTCTGAACGGTGTGCACTGTGTATAGAAAATGAATATCTAGTGAAGCCCCTTCGGACGGTCGACTTGGGTCCAGCGGCAATCAGTCCTGCATCAATTCCCAGAGAGTAATTGAAGAGGCAAAATTGAGGCGGGGCTGTGCGGCCGCACGCGGAGCTCAGATTGGCGAGCCCTCTGCTTTAACACGTTGACCTCTGCACACTCACGTCAACGCGACAACGCGCACCCTTGACCCACGCCACGCCCCGCATCTCAATACGTTGAAACCTCCCTGCGCCTGTTGAACGAACATCGATGCTATTGCCGTATGGGGGTATGTGGACGCGTTTCCCCGCCTCACATCTCCCTCATCGGCCTAATTGTGTTGCTCCACCATGACGCGACCGTCAGACATACGCGTGGGATCTAGGGAAGGTTCTCCAGCAGAGTCCATTTCCTTTGGCGCTCATCCGAGTGAGTGCTCTTGTCTGGTGTGCCAACTAAGATCCCTTGTAGCAGGGCTGAGAGCAGAGTGCCAGTCATCGACCTCATCCTTCTATCTACTCAATCCTGACGGACAGCTGAAGAATTCTCTGTTCTCTCACACCTCTTGCAGGTCGGAGGCACGATCAAAGCCGTCGAGCATCCTCACAAGCCAGTACAATTCTGGATGAACCTTCTCCACGCCCGACTCGAAAGAGAAAGCGGCGCATGCCCGTGCCCCAAACCCCTTCGTCCGACTCCGACGAGCCCAATTTGGGCGTGGAGACGGTTCATCCAGAATTGTACTGGCTAGTGAGGAGGCGCTTCCGGTCATGCCCACTCCACTCTCCTACGCTCTCGCTTATGCTTACCGCTGCGTCCGCAATGTCTGTTCTTACATACCCTGGGTGTGTCAAACGTGCTCAGAATCGGATCAGTCGAAATCGCAATCCATCACCAAACTTGCCGCTCAACTCTGGAACTTCCTGAGAGACCAGGGGGACCTCGGATCTGCCCAACTTGGCGAGGACGATGAAGAGCTTGTTCGCGCGGCTTTTGCAGCGGCAGAGGCGGGAAATAATACGACTTTTACTTCGATAGTACCACCCACCATCATCACACGGTCGCCATCCGACATTTCTTCCCCAACTCGGATGGAGCAATGCAAAAAGTACATTGCAGAATTGCGAGACCTGGCGCAACGCATGTCCAAGCTGTACGGAGTGGAAACCCTGGCCTTTATTGTCCCTCGTTATCAAGACGACGTGTCGCCAGCGACGAAGGCGACCGTGCATTCGATAGGTGGGCTCAGATTTGCAGCTCACTGCAACGACTTCAAGGATCCATCCGGCAATTCCTTGTTGTCTAATTTTGCTTCCAAGATGAGCTGGGATGAGACACTCAAGGCCAATGAAGTGGCAGATCTGAAAGAGGGTGAGCCTTTCATCGCAAGTTATGCGCGCATGAGACCACGTTACCGTTACCAATTATGTGACATATGTTTTCGTCTCATCTATCAGCAAACACTCGCTCGATGGACAGTGCTACTCGCGGCGTTCTTGGCAACTGGCACGGCACTCTGTTCCGCGCCCAACTCAGTAAGTAGTCTGCATCTGATCGGGCTCGACTCCGTGCTAATCATTTCCGTCTTTACAGACTCTGCTCTCGAGACTATACATCGCCGTTCCGACACGGGATCATCGACAGGCGATTTCACACCTCAGAAGAAGATGATATGGTCTACCCAGGGCTTGAAGGCACTGGGTGTCAAATTGCGGATCAAGCCCGGAACGAAGAGTAGATACGAAATGGCTCTGCATCATAGTGCAGAGACATCGCCCAAGCAAACCGTTGCTCAGCTCAAGGCTATCATTGACGACCTCCGTCACGGCCACCTCGCTATCGTACCCTCGGTGGACCCGAACGACAATACGGAGGCAGAGGCAAGCGACGATGACTCGAATGGCGGAGAAGGACCCCTGAGCCCAAGATTTGGTGGAGCCGGGGACGAAGGCGGAGAGGTACGCGGCGGAGAAAAAAGCGGAGAAGAAGATAGAGAAATACCGAGGGGGTGGCGGAGGAGACCGGAGGATGAATGAAGCAAAACATCGTCGATGGATTGAGACCGTTCTTATGTCTTTCTTTGGGCATATTATGCTCTGAGTAGGTCTGCAAGATGACCGATATTTGTTATGTCTCTGTGGTTTGTGGCGCGTCTTTCAGTGTAGATCCTTGAGTTTAGTTTCAGATGATTGTCATACACGCATACAGCGTGTCAGCTGCCATCTTGATTGTGGCAATTAATCTTAACAGGATTGCAAATTAATACGATCAAAATGCTCATTCTGTCAGGCTCTGCCAAGATCACTGGGCATACTCGACCCCCCCCCCGGCGGACCGTTTCCTACGTCACGGCCCGGGGGCCCCTGTGTGCTCCGGGCGCCGGAACCTGACCAAGTCAGCGGCCGGCATCCCGTTCATCTACGGCCCCCCTTCCAGAGATTACGCTGGAGTCTTCCTTCACAACCAATGGTTCCGCACCTTTGTCCTACAAGGACTCGGGGCGCACCGCATGGGCCGCAGCACAACGGTGTGGCGCTCGCATCCAGGCAAGGCGCCATCTCTGCGCATCTATTTACCTTTGGGTCAACGAAATTAGAATAGCTCTCGGGCCGACGCATCTCCTCTTTCTTCTTCTTCTTCTTCTGAACTTGTGATGTACAACCAAATGGCCATACACCTTTTCCAACTTCGACCTCATCGCTGTTTCTTGCGCCTCCGGTTTCAATCACACTTGGGAACCGATCCCTCCTAATCATTCCTCATATCCATGCTTCGTCCGAAGGCGCCGTACCATTGACCGTGTCTCGTTGCATAAGTCTGTTTGACCTTTTGGCCTACCATTGTCTTCTTCCCTTAGATACAATGTGACTTCACCTTCAGGTCGGACCGGTTGCCACCGCATAACCCTCAACTGCCTGCGCGCCGCAAAACCGGACGGTGGATAACTGTGAGGTCATTCGGTGGGACTGCAATACAGGGGTCAGACGACAGCTCGACCTCTCCTTTCATGACCCATCCTGAATTCACCCATCGTCGCAACTATAAGACCCAACTGAAGACCAAGAAGATGACCATCACAATGATGACAAGACGGTATGTCCCGTCGAAAAGAACTTTGAAAACACCCTCCCGGTTTGGGTACTTTCAGTCTGACTCCAACACGACGTGTTGTCCACCTTGGGTTTGAACCCTGATTGGTGTCACAAAAGATTATATGACCTGCCATCACCGAAAACCACGGCGGGGCAGTCGGTCGGTCGATATTAGAAGGAGGCCCAGGCCACAACAGAGTGCAGAACTCTCAAGCCGCCTAATGCGATGAGAAAACGTAGAGCAACGACAGAGCAAGGGGTGTATCAAGGTGAATCTGACTCGCTCGTGGCTTCGTTCAGTCATATACAGCGCATTACTTTGGGCATGGGTGACTATGACTTGCTGCAGTTCGACTGTTAAAACGCAAGCTCCCGTGACGACGTACTTCGCGTCGAGATTACAGTGAGCGTGTGAACTGCGCAGGAAGGAATTGCGACAGAGCAGTACGCTGGCTTTTAGCAACCTAGCAAAGAGTTCATTAACGTGCCACCAATGTACAATTCATTATATCATACAGAAAAAGACTGTTAGGGGTGATCAAATTCTGTATCTTGCGTCTGAAAAGTCATCAACCAAGTGCCGAGGCAAACACTCAACGGACCTGGTCGAGTGTGAGGCTCGGAGTGGCCGTGGCAACACCACAGAAGACCTTTGTACGACGTTGGGACTGTGAGCCGGATCAGGACTTCGTTCAAGTATACATCAAAATGTAGTCGGCAGTGTTGGAATATAATAAGTACTTTTGCAATCCCTGCTCACTGTTCGGGAAGTGTCACCCAAGGCACGACACGGACTGCGCATGTGACTGACTGGCAGGGAGCGCGGTAAGTTCTACCTGTAGGAGATCTCAGCGCAGTCAGCGCAGAAAAGATGCAATGGACGCTTGTGTTCACTCCCTCAGTGTAGCGCGCTCTTCCTCTAAACCTTACCGGTCGTGTTGGGCTTCCGGCTGCCCGCTTTACTCGAGCGACATTAAATTTTTCAAGCGAGCCACCGCAAGATCGAGCGATTTAGCGATGCCGGGTCTTGGATGTCTGATCGCTATTGTTGCACTTCCTGGCAAAGCGTCGTATAACGTGTAGATCTACTAGCGAAATGAACGCATCATTGATCTCTTTACTATTGCAAGTAGCAACTGGGCAAAAGACTGCAACTATATATGATCAATATCAAATTCCCCCAAAAACATCGCCATCGTCTTCATCAAAGTTCTCGTTGATCTCGTCACTGAAGGCGCCGTAATCGGTAGTGTCGACGGAATAATGACTCAGATCATCGCTCGAATGATCACTGATGTCAAGAAGGGCGTCATGATCCGTGGTGATGTCGTCCGACTCTCCGACCATCCCATCATTAATGCAGTCTGGCCATGTGTGATCCGGCAAGCCACCCGCTGTGGTTCGTTGAAAAACATCAACGTCGTCGGTGCACCACATTCGGAGCTCGACCCACTCCTCCATTTGCGGTTCGCCGGTTTGCCGGTTTGCCGGGTGCATTCCCACAGGTGATCTAGGCCGCCCTTCGAAAACCATCGGCGCGCAATAGTTCTAAGACGCTCTTCTTCTTGCTCGAGCAGCATCATCGCAGAGTCATCCTGCTCATCTAGTTGGAGTAATTGCTGGCGAACTTGCTGAAACCTCTTGCGACGGCTTATCAGCCACCGTCCAATGCGACGCACTTCCCATCCAAGTCGCTTGATTTCTTGCTGGCATCTTGCGCGAGACAATACTGCTGGAATGCCGACACGAACATCATCATCGTAGGCCCACGGCTCAGTGGGATGACTATATAATCCGTTGTTCCAGAGCGGCGCCAAGATGTCGAGTTTGAGCAGTTCGTTGAGATCCTCTGGGGCTGATGGCGGTACCCTTCGGGTTCTCAAGATCGAATGGGAATTCTGAGAATTGGCGAGGATGGCAGCATACTTTTTCACCTCGTCGTTATACATCGCCACTGCCTTCATGAGTCTTGGACGCAAAGAATTAAGATTCTTGACCAGGAGACCAGCCGCTTTCGTACCTATGAGCAGGCATTGCTACACATCAGCGTTCCTTCTGCCGGCGCAGAAGACTCGTACCATGGATTTCCTACCGAGGGCTTTGCCGCCTAGGCGCGGGAGCCGCAGCCTCTCAGCTCCCTGTCGATATTGTACGACCAAGTCCCACAGCGAGCGAGATGCGACCATCAATGTGCAGGCAAATTCATAGTCTGTGCCAATCAAAGGTGTTGACATATTTAAGCGAGGACAAAGGGGATCACACCGGAGGGTCAGAATGGAAGAAGGGAGTGACGTACCAGGGTCCAGGACACTGATGTTTATTTCCGACGTGCGTAAGGAGTTCAGTCGATCATCAAGAACCTGCCATTGTTTCACCAGCTGTTGAAGTTTAGTCGACTGTTCTATAAGCTTGTTCGTATCTATGGTGTTCACGCAGGCTAGTTCTTCTCTGTAGCAATCGAAAAATGAATACCGAAGTTAGGTTACCGGTTCGTGTCTCACTCCCAAATGACGACGATAGCTCAGACCCACCGGCATGCTGCGATGTCTCTGTTAACCAGCTCAAGCTTGAACATGACGTTGCGCATCTCGGCTACCTCTTTGCGCTGCTCTTTCAGAGGGATCTGCTTGGACGCTGCACGTTGCGCGTGCCATTGTTCAAGGAGGGTAGCGACCGTCCATTCGGAGCGATTAACGACCTCAGCAATGACTCTGTCGGCTTCGGCCTTGAGCTTGATTGCGTTGTTGAGTCGAGAATTAAGTTTGGTCACTGGGCATGATCGATACGCCAAATATCAGCGACATGGTAAGGTAGTGCATGAAAGACTGGAAGCTTAGGCGAACCAAGATCGGCCAGATGCTGCTTGTTATAAGCAGACGCTCGACGATTGATGTTCTCCAGCCGATGGGAGGCACTCGAGGATCGATTCATGGGTATCATGCCTCGAAGCTGCGACCACAAGCGCTCGGTTCCCTCGCCATCAGTCAAACCAAAATTGGGTAGAAAGCGCGGATCAAAGTCAACCTGGCAGGACCACTTGTGCGCATAGGCATGCATCGACAAGAGAGCAAATTCTAGAAGCGGTAAGTGGTCTGCCAGAAGATTGCGCTGCGCATACCGGGGAGAGATGAGCTGCTCAGCTACGGACTAAGCCAATGCTCAGGCTGAGTGTCACGAACAAACTCACACGGCGTAAGTGCGACGATAAGTTGCAGGCGATATCATACGCGACTCCGACGCGACTTCGATCCTGACTCGAACTTTGGTGGGAGTCCGATCCCGAGCTGGATCTGACGTTTGTAGCGTCACTGGTACGCGCAGGCCCCGTAGTACAATCCGTTTCTCCGACTTCAACTTCTTCGAGAATCCATTTCAACAGCGACACGGGATATACTAACCTGCGGTAGACCAAACTCGCTTATTAGTGTCCTTGCCTGGAGTCACAGATGGCCGGTCCACACATACTTTTCACCTGATTGATGAAGGTTGCAAAGTCGCAGGCAATGATCATGACGGCACACTGCAGCAACGAAGCCTGTGTCGGCCACTACATTTGACGAAGCGGAGGTCACACCACCATCTGCGGCCTTCCAGTTGGCCGTGCATTCGTCCTGTATAGGAGAATAGCCCGTTTAGCAATCACAGACAGTCGGGTCAACGCATTATTGGGTTCGGGTGACCCGACATCAGCAGCACCAAGGTACCTTCTCGCCCGCTTCAGTCGATCCGTCGATCAAAGCTTGCTCGTTTCGAATCTTGTCTGGTGGCAGGAATAACGCTGGACGTGACTTGAGAGGATCAGTATTTGCCCGCGCGAATCGTCGATGCTGAAAATTGCCGTCGACAGCAATGATGACATCGAGGTCATTCTCGCTCTTGCCGGCTTTATCGATCCGAGGCCCAAAACATGCCGGACAAACGTCGGCCAGACGCTCGCGCGGGGAGAGGCCGAGAATTTCGGCGGTCAAAGTTGCCTGCAGCTGTTGCATAAATCGATATTCATCCATTGCGGCTTGAAGATGCTGACGCACGGTTGGACCCTGGGAAGCTTCCAATATTTTCTGTAAGAAACAGTGAATGTTTCCGGCCTGTCCCTGTCCCAGAGCCCACCTTGTTAAAAGGATCCTCCGAGGATAATTCAGAGGACCAAAAGAGAATGAGCGCTTCGGACATGCCATAGATACCAAAAGGATCTACCCCCCAGTAGGTGTCGAGATATTCGATCGTGCGAAAGGTGAATGCGGTGATGCCTTCTCTTTTTCGGATTGAAGATGACGACGTCGGGAGAAGACCGTGAGCTGCCAGGGTTTGGATCTCGGAATAGCATGGGCAGTATCGTAGTTCTCGCATGCCTGCTCATGGTTGGGGGATATCAAATCAGTCCAAGACGATAGCGTAGGGGTGATTGACAAAAGATGTGCAACAGAAGCACCTACCTGCAAAGAACAGGTCGACAACCCGGACCTTTCTGGTGACTCGGCGTTCATGACATGCGTCGCACCACTCCTCGTCGTCCGGGGAAGGGACAAACCCGCTCTGTCGAAGCACTTCTTTGGCCTTTTTCTTCATCAATAGGTACGCCTGGAGATGTTCAGGTCGTTTTGACGCCCTAGTCTTAGCTTCGGCCCTCGCAGTCCGGCGACGATTGCGCTGCTTCTTGGCGTTCCTCTCGATCTGCGATCGCTTAAGTGAAGAGGGCGCTTGGTCTTGAGAAGCACCGTCTGGGTGGAATGGCGAATGCTCCGGTCCAGATGAGTATCCACCGCCGAAATCGCGACCGAAGTCGTAGTCGGGCTCAAAGTCGGGCGCGCTGTTAGGCTCGAAGTCGTGCTCGAAGCCGCCGGTCTCGGTGTCTAGAGGCCACGCCGTTGCGCCATCGGCAATGTCAGTCCAAGGCTCGGACGATGATTTGTGGAGGCCGGCAATGGATTTCTCCGAATGCTCCTTCCGACGACGCGTTGACCTCTGCAGCCTGCCAGCCTGCCAGCCTGCAGCCTGGACGGTGATGGGGGAGGGCTCGGCTGACGTTTCGGACGCCTCTTCGTCGGAGAGCGGAAAATACCGAAATTGAAGCCGAACGTCTTGTCGAACAGCTCGCTATCCGGGGACAACGATGGCTCCCTTTTCCGTACTCGCTTGGTCCATAATCTCCTCCTCTTCTTCTTCTTCGTCTTCGCCTCCTCCTCCGTTCCCACCGACGTCGTGGCCCCATTCTCGATCGTGTCCTTGTCGCTGGTCACCTTCTTCCTCCTCCTCCTCACGGTCGTGCTCTTCTTGCGCTTGGTCTTGTCATTGCGTTTTCCCTTCTCTGTTCCGACTGGCGATGCTGAGCTAGGTTGTAGAGGTGGTGGTGTGTGTGGTAGGATGTCCATGCTTGAAGCGATGGGTGCAAGCCTGCAAGGCCTTGGGGGGAGGGAAGTGGGGGGAACTCGTGGTGCTGAGGCAGATGGACCATTAGCGGGGATAAGTAGCAAGTGCCCGAATTAGTGACCACTTTTGCCTCCGGGAATGGTGCACCTAGCCCGTACCAACGTTTTCCTGGGCCAAATCTCCAAAAAGCTCCCTAAACTCGCCGCGCGCGGGGTAGTGTATTTGTTAGGCTTATTTTGTGCTTTTCGACACCTCATGGCCTCATCGACCTCATCACCGCGCATCGCACCGCATACATCGCACCGTATCGAATCGGATCGAATCGCATCCAAAGTCGTCTGTCTTTGCTCGGCGCAAGGGGGAGAGTATGCAAGCCGCATTCTCTACCTCGTCTCTTGCAGTGGAGCAAGAGGCCTCCGACCAAGATGTCGAAGCAAGTCATTCACACAGGTGGTCATGTGCCACGAGTAAACTCGCTCAGCAAGCTCCGTCCCGAACAGTCCAGCTAACCAACGGCCTCGGTTCCTCTTCACCCGCAGTTCCTCAACCTCAGTTTTCCTCAGCAAGGGTTGACCGTTCGCATCTCACCTACCGCTGACTCGGTCGATGCTTCTGTTCCGAGCGCACGAGGGCACAAGGCGAATGTGCTCGCCGTCTCCAACACATTTGGATGGGCCGTCGCCGCGACCGAACCCAGTGGTACATCGACCTTCTGACTGGATTGCACGATCACCCTGATGCTGACCCTCGCCAAAATGTTGTTGCTGAACGTAGGCTTTGTGCTCTTGTCGCTGTCGAGCCTGCACCAACTCTTGTCGACGGCGGCCCCCCACTCGACCCCCTCGCTTGAACCTCAACTCGCAGTTCCGACCCCACACCTCGTAGACCACTTGCACTTTGCCCAATCCGACCACTCGCTCATCGTTGCACTCCGAGATGGCCAGGTCCTCGTCTACTCACTCAAGCAGCTCGTGCAGGGACAGGTACGTCTACCGTGATTCGGGCGAGACCCTGCCTCTCAAGTCAGGCTCTTGCCACATCGCTGACTCGTAATCACTCGACGTCCGTTAACAGACCACGCCTCAACACACTCTTCCTTCGGTGGGTGGTTCGTTGCTGTCCATTCACGGCTGCCCGGCCGAGTATTCGCCGCTGGTGCTGCTTGTCTCTACGACACCGTCCCCACCTCGCATCATCAACCTCACCTCCCCCACCGCATCCCAGACCGCATTCCCTCCCGACCTCAAGGCGACATCCGCGTGCTGGTCCGTCAAGGGCAAGCAAATATCCGTCGGAGACATCGATGGTCTTGTTGCTCAGTACACTCCCGAGGGCCAACTCAAGGGCTCGATTCCTCGCCCGTCGTCGCTTTCGGCCGAATACCAGGTCCGCGCAGTCGAATGGTTGGAAAACACGGCCTGGCTCATCACGTACGCCCTGCCGACCCCAGAGGGTCAAGAACCGGTTCACGCGGACGAGATCTTTGTCGTCAACAAACTCGGCTCGGGCGAGTACGCACACGTCAAATTCTTCGACCCCACACCGGCATTTGGTTTGACCCAGTTTGAAGGGAAGCGATGGACCCTGAGGCTCAAGAGCTGGGCACCGTTCAAGCACTTGCTCTTCCTCGCCAACAAGCCATCGGCCGACTTGGGCGCGATTGCACAGTTCGAAGAGGATGGGCAATGGAAGGGCCTCGTTCTGCCCGACGCAAGTCGGCCAACGCTGCCCATGGGAGAGAACGGTGGCGATGTTGCACCTGTAGGACTGGCACTGGATCTCACTGGCGAGGCACCGAGTATTCTCGTGCTCACCACTCAAGGTGTACTTGCATCCTGGAGTGTCGCCAATTCGAACGCGCCTCAGCCGTATCAAGGGCTCGTCAAAGCAAAGGACGTCACGATCGAGTCCGAACCCGTTGCTCAGGATGCCGGAGCCGCCCCGTCCTCGGCGCCAGCTGCACCCACTTCCATTGTTTTTGGAGCTCCCAGCTCGTCTCCTTTTGCTGTGGCTTCAACATCTTCCCCCTCGCCCTTTGGGCCCTCGGCGTTTGGCTCCTCGGCGTTTGGTTCGACCCCCGCCTTTGGTCAGACGCCGGCCCTCGGGACATCCGTCTTTGGCGCCGCGGCATCGGGCTCAAGTACACCTCCAGTAGTGTCGAGTGGTACGCCCAACGCGTTTGCCACATTTGGATTATCCTCGACCAGCGCAACTGGATTCGCTGGATTTGGCTCTGCCGCGACTTCCAGCGGGTTTGGCGCGGCTGCAGCTGCCACGCCGGCGACTTCGAATCGGGGCAGCATCTTCGGATCCGGCAGTGCATTCAAGGCCGCTCCTGCTTTTGGAAAGAGCGAGGCGGCTCCTTCCGGTTCGGCTACTCCGTTTGCTGCAGCAGCGACGACAACCAATGCCTTTGGCTCGTCGACGAGTTCGCCCAATCCCTTTGGTTCCAAGGCCTCGGCAGCTCCAGCAACGAACGCGTTCGGGACCTCGACCTCGACACCTGCCTTCGGGGCTTCGAATGCAACGCCTGCATTCGGTGCTCCGACTGCGGCCCCTGCGTTTGGTGCACCAGCGGCCTTCGGCTCCTCGTCGGAGTTCGGCACGACTACTGCATCTCCTTTCGGCACCGCTTCGCCTTCGCCGTTCGCCGCCCCGATGAGCTCGAACGCGTTTAGTGCGTTCGGCGGCGGGTCTTCGTCGACAAACAACGCCTTCGGCGCAAGTACCAGTGGTGGAAGCAGCGGATTCGGTGCGTTCGCAGCGGCCAAACCAGCAAACGGGGCCTCGATCTTTGGCTCGGGCGGCGCATTGGGTTCTTCGACTTCCTCGACGCCCGGTGGGAGCTCGACGACTATTTCGGCTTTCGGGAACGGAGGTTCGGCTTTTGGGGCTGGAGGATCAGCACCTGCGTTCGGTACTGGCTCGTTCGGTGGCTCCCCCGCTTCGACAACAGCTGCGTCTACGCCCAAGCCTTCATTCGGCTTGCGCAAAGATGCCTTCAACTCGGACGACGAGGACGAAGATGTCGATGTCGTCGACGATTCGGGAGCGAGGGTCGACGAACCGCCGGATCTGGAACCTGAACGCACGGGTTTGGATCTGAATGCTAGTTTGAAAACTGCCAAGACTTCGAGCGAGAGGGTCGCTGAGAAAGCTTCTCAGGGGAGTGCGGGTAGCTTTGGTACGGCTCCGTCGGGTGCGTTTGGGATGGGTAGTTTGGGACTTGGAGGATCGACGACGCCCGCGGCGACGACACCGACAAGCGAAGCGAAGCAACTACCTGTTTCTGGCTCTGCAGCGGCTGCATCCCCTACCCTTCCGCCTACTCCAACACCGAAGCCGGCCGAGTCCCCTGCTACTTTGCCTTCGTCGCCTGCAGCTCCTGTATCTTTCAAGAGTGGGTTCGGAGGCTTTGGTTCCGCACCTTCGTCGACACCCCCGGTTGGGTTCGGATTCGGAGTCGGACCCTCAGCACCATCGACATTTACATCGACCACGCCGGTCCCTACCACCCCAGCACTACCCAAGGAGGACTCTGACACCCAGTCCACTCCGACCGAGTCCAAACCTATCACTACCTCAGCAAAGACACCAGTGTCGACTCCGGCTTCGGCGAAGAGTTTGTTTGGTTTCGCCAGCTCACCGCCGTCGACGCCTTCGCTTGGTAGAAGTTCTGGGGAGACGGAGGGGAATAGTTTGTTGAGTCGATTGGGTCGGATTGAGGGTGATCAGGATGAGGAAGGGGAAGATGAGGAGTATGACGAGGAGGCGTATGATGAAGAGGGGGAGTACGAGGATGAAGAAGAGTATGATGACGAAGGGGAAGGAGAAGGTGAGGGAGAGTATGCGGAAAAGGAGGGTGACGGCGATGAGCAGGAAGAAGATGTTCAAGACGACGACGAGGACGGTGATCAAGCAGAGCAAGATGTGGATGCGAGTAGCGATGCTGCCGACGATGAACAGGCCCAGGGCACCTCGCCGCCCTCTCCCGTACCGATAAAAGAGGACGTCAAGCCAGCACTGAAGGCTGCGGACGAGCCAAAACCAGAAGCTGCACCAAAAGCTTTCGCGTTCTCGCCAGCGTCGTCTCCGCCTTCATCGACTCCCGCTTCGGTCTCGGCTCCCAAAGCTTCGCCTTTCGCACCCGCAGCACCAGCTTCACCGGCGATCTCTGATGCAAGCAGTCAGCAAAAGTCATCTCCCCCTACATTCTCTTTCCACGCTTCAGCTCCCGTCCCAGCGCCTAAGCCGTCTGCTCCGACTGCGGTTTCGGCTCCGTCTACACAAGGCACTACGAAACCTCCTTTGTTCAGCGGCGGTTCATTTTCAGGCTTTGGATCGTCCGTTCCCCGCGTACCATCGCCATTGGGAGCTCCACAAAACTCGGCGCCGTCTGCCGCACCGGCTTTTTCGTTCGCTCAAGCACCAAAACAAGCGGCCACTTCTGAGGCGACCAAACACGCGCTGTCCTTTGGTGGGTTTGGTGCTCCGCCAAAACCTACTGCTTCGACGTCGCCATTGCCTTCGCCCTTGTCAACTTCACCAGCGTCAGCCAGTCCTTTCGCTTTTGCTGCCCCTTCAACACCCAAGGCCGAGCCAAAGCCAAACTTCTCGTTCGCGTCGATGGCGCCCAAGGAGACGTCGAAGAACGCGATCTCGTTTGCACCTGCTGCGCCGAAACGACAAGTGGTCAAACATTCAACATTCTCGTTTGGCGCTGTATCACCCTCCTCATCAAGCCCGGCTCCTTCCGTTCCGGCACCCCAACAGCAAGCCGCTCAACGTGCCTCGGTTGCGGACCTTGCCCCGCCGCCGACGCTCGGATCTCAGCTCGTCAAAGCGGCCGAGCCCGTCGTTAAGGAGAAGGGTATGGCAGGTGAACTCGCCAAGGCGTACCTGCGCATGCAGACCGACTTCGAGATCGTGGCTCGCAACACTGTCATTCTACGTGACTTCGTTAAGGCGATCGGCAAACCTTGTCAGGTCGATGCGTCTTCGAGTGAAGTCGCTGAGGATCTCGATCCCAGGTATTGGAGTCTCGGTGACTTGAGCAAACTTCGACGCGCGTTGCTCGATGTGCAGCCCGGGGTGGGCAAGTTGGTCGAGGAAGCGAAGAAGCAGAAGACACAGGTCGCAGAGTTGCAAGCGTTGATGCTCAAAGGTGGGTCATTCGTTAGCGTTCGCTCGAAGGAGGGTCTTATTGGGGAGCTAACCCGCGCATGACCCCTATGTCTGTGCTGCAGCTGAAACGAAGAGCGAGGAAGCCGCGCGCTTTATCCGAGCCAAAGACGATCCCTTTTTTGCCAAGATGGTCCGCGTGCGGCAACTTGGACCCGAGCAATTGGAAAACCAAAAACGGCTCAGGCTTGCCATGACAGTGAGTGTTTGGCTATACATGCTAGCAGGATGGGATTCGATTTTGACCGTGATCCATTCACAGACAATAAAAGCGACGCTTGAGCAAGTCGAGGACCATGTCTCGGTCCTGCGGGAGAAGATGGTTGAAAGCCGCCTAGGGCGGACCTCCTTCAAGTGAGTTGCTTACACTTCTCCCTCGTGAGTACTTCAAAGTCGAAGCTCAACACGTTCGATTCCTCGTTCCCAGAGCACCTTCACTCGATTCGGTCAATCGTGCCGTTCGCAACATTTCGAGCGCCGTCGCGGAAAAGACCTTCGAGCTGGACGAGCTCACGCTGCGCCTCGAGTTGATGAGAGTTCAGCCCGCATCAACGACGAGCTTGTCTCGGTCAGCGCGGGCTCGGTCGGCTTCCATCACCGAGAACTCGATGAACACCTCGTCCCTCCTGCGAGCAAGTCCGGGTGCGTCGGTGAAAGCTCTGTCGTCGCCGGGCACGACCCAACTACGACCAGATGTCCTTGCAACGGCCCAAGCCGCCTTGAGAGCCGAGCGCTCTTGCGCGATCCTCAAAAGAGCGCTCCTTCACGTACAAGGTCCCGTGTCCCGACTCAACCAAAGCGCTCGCGAGAAAGCGTCTTCGAACGCTCATGAAGACATTGCCGACTTGCAACTGGCGTTCTCTCGCGGTCCCATTACTGGCGACCGACTACCCCTTCCCCGCCGCAAGCCCGAAAGACCAAAGACGCCCCCACCGGCACCCGCGCCTGTAGCCCCGATCATCAAAGCAGAGCCACCCGGTTCTGCCTTTGGACTCTCAATGTCTTCGTCTTCACCTTTCAGCAGCGCCGAGTCTCAAAACTCAGCTGCCGCACCACCACTTTTGACGTTCAAGAGTGCCCCCCAGTTTTCGTTTGCGACTCCCATCGTGCCGACGCCTTCGTCGCCGCTGAGTGGGCCGAGTGGTGGCAGTGGCGTCTCGCGAGGATCCAAGATCTCGAGCTCCCGGTCCTCGGCGGTCAAATTGCGATCCAGCGAGTCTGTGGTAGCTCCTGAATCAGAAGGTAGAGCACCCGTACCGAAAAGTACTTTCGACTGGAACTTGCCGGCTGCTGGATCATCGAATGGGTCTGGCGCGAGTGGGCCGAGTACGTCGGGGGACAGGAAACCGATTGGATTCGTTCCATTCGCTGCGGCTCCGGTGGCCTCGAAACTCTTCTCAGCTGCGACAACACCGCCTGCACAGGGTAGTGCCGGCTTCTCTTTCGCTGCCACGCCTTCGGCGAGCACGGGCTTCCCGGCTCTCTCGGGCGCGCCATCATTCTCGTTTGCGCCTCCTTCCAAGATCGCCTCTCCAGCTGCTGGGTCTGCTGCTTCGCCGACTTTCGGCTTCAAGGGGTTTGCTCCCATTCAGGATCCGAAGGCGTTTGGTAGCGCTGCAGCATCCTTGCAGCTGCAGCATGGGGATGATGAGGACGACGAGGAATACGATGACGAAGAAGGGGTTGAGGATGAGGAGGACTATGAGGAGGAACAGGAAGGCGATGAGGAACAGGACGAGGACGGCGAATGGGACGAAGATGAAGAGGACGAGGAAGAAGGTCTGGATACGATCGTTGAAGGCGATGAAGAGTGATAGTGGAAAGAAAATTGGAAACCGTAATGCAGTGGGGCTTGTAAGATAGATCCGTCAGCGTAGGTTTTGCAGTTGACCTGACATGTGCAGTATCTGGCACGCTCTGCGATTCCATTGTGCGAGATCAAGCAAATAGCAGGCTTGATATTGCATGAAGTACAGCCCGGAAGTAAAGCAATGCCTCATGGTTCCATTATGCCTTTTTCCCCTTGACTGCAGCTTTCGCAGGTCCCCAATTCGCCTGCGGGTTCATCTGGTATTTGACCAATTTGAGATCCGAGAGCATATGCTTCGCCACGTCCGGATGAGGTGTCAAGTCGACCTTGTACCTGTGACGCAATGCCAAAGGTCTGTTTATCATCTCCTGGACACGTGATGCGGTGGGAGGCAACGCACCGTTGTGTCCTGGCCAATAGCGTATTGGCGGGGCTGCCCTCCTTGACATTCTTCATGTTGACCGGATGCGACTTGATCCATTCTCTTATGACGTCGAAGACAAAGCCCCGGGGGGCCGACGTCTTCATCGAACCGGGGAAAGCGTGCGAGCGAGAGACTTGGTAACCGGCATTGAGCAGCGCCGAACTATAGAGGCCGATCAGCACAGAGGAAGATGAGGGCGATACCGTCAATAAAAATGAAGAACTCGAGGATCACGTTTCCGGGAACTCACGCCAACAGATTCATCGGCGGACTCTGGCAATGAAAGAAGCCACACAGTTTTGTGGGTGAAAAGTACAACGGCCCATCGCGGACCTCGGATTCTGCGATGGTCAACATCCCCTGGATGCGAGTAGCCGTGTTGAAATCTGTTGGGTGCGCTTCGAGTTGGCCGAGCATGGCAGTGATGAACGATTGTGAATGGATCGGCGCAGACCACATCGGGCCTCCGATCTGTTCGTATGAGCAAGTCTAGTCAGCATCGGATCGACACAGGGAGAGTCGGCCGGTCAAAGACGGGATACTCGCGCTGAACCTCCCTCCACATTGCCCACAGGTTTCACCGACGCCCGGCGGCGGTCCAGAAGCGGCATGGTAAGTTGTGTTTGTTGCGCCCGATTTCCCTAGTTTCTCGGCAGTCCTCCCCATGGGTTGGAAGTGCGGTGTCTGGCAGTGGTGGCAGTAGTAGAGGAGCGACGTTTTACTGCCAGTAAATTCAATTCAGTCAAAGGAGGTCACCTTCGGGCCGTCCCATAAAGCAAGTCTTCACTCACGATGGCAGCGCCTTGACCTCCTTGGGTCCTGTGTCAACTCGGATGAAGAGGCGGACGTAAAAGTCGATGCTCAACGAAAGCAAGGGCTCGATGTAACGACCGTAGCGGGCTGCTGTCGTAGCGATCGAGTGCAGGACCAGTCGGAGTGCCTGCTTGGTTTGATAGGGTCAGTCGAGCGTAACACATTTTCTTCGTGGGAGCACAGGAGACGAGCTCACAACTTCGTGAGAGTACTCAGTATTGACGCACACGCCACCATAATGTGTGAAGCTGTGATATGAGGAGCAAGGCGGAGAGACGCGTGGTCAGAAGGAAAAGTTTGCCTCGAGATCGTCGGTTATGCGATTAAAAGAACTTGCGCTTTCTCGGGATAGTTGTGTCCCGCGAGCACACCCATATCGGTGCATGTGATGCACAGCAACCCTAAGGTAGAGGATGAATAGGACCGCATGGCTCAAAATCAGCTTGCCTGCGGGTAGAACTTTACAGCTTTCTTCAAGTCTTTCCCCCCTCAAAGAACTGACCACCATCGGCAACGGCTCCGACGGCTGCGTCCAGGAAAGGCACCGCACTGCCGTATGGATCCAAATCGACACAATCAAAGCGTGTGGATTCCGAACGGTGTCGGTACATGAGGTCGCTAGATGGAAGAAAAAAGGTCAGCCCTCCGCATCTCAGTCAGCACCGATCAAATCCGATGAGCAAGGAGATCCCTTACCACGCGTCGTCATGGTTCGCCCTGACCTTGCCTAGCCTTTCCACCTCGTCTTTCGGCTTTTCGGCTGATGGTGCAGCAATTATTTCGGTCGAGGCCGGTTCAGGTTGCGCCGGTTTGAGACCATTCCATGCAATGTTTCGCTCAATGTCCTCCACAGCCGAAGAAGAGAGGTCGTTTGCAACGACATACTTGAGCAGCGGAATCTCTTTGGCGTAACGGATCGCACGAAGGCCGGTTGCGGACAGGGCCTCGAGCAGGGTGAACTTGAAGGTCGGGTAGTTGGCGATGCGGAATTCTTTGACTGGGTCGTCGGCGATAGACGTCGAAGCTTCGGGCTCCGTGGAGGGGTCGACTGCTTGTGCTTTACCATCTGGCATCTTGCGCTTCTTCCTATCACCTCCCTGGGCAGCTTGGTCTTGCTCGCCGGTTTCTTGGCGCTTGTCGAGCCGGGAGCGATTCTTCTTGGTCCACTTGTTCCTAACGCCGACCTCCCAATAATTTTGCTTCTCGGCTTGTCTCATCTCGGACCAGGTGCGGATCGCGACGACGGAAAGATCGCGGTTGTACTCTTGCACGGGATTGAGGAATACGGGGGCGACGTTCGCGACGGATGCGGCGGTGGAAGAGGGTGAAGTTGAATCGGTTGAAGTCGAGGCAGCGGCAATTGTGGTCGTCGGCATGGTCGCGGAAGGAACAGCGAAGAGGATCGAGGTGGTGGATTCTCGGTGCACAACAAATCCGTGGGGAACATCTGATGCTTGTTCTGTTGGATCGCAGGTGAGATAATCAGGTCGCTCGGTCCCGGGCTGTCTCACTCTTCCAAGTGAAATGGGGGTGTGAGGTGAGACTCACGCGACGCTGAGGTTGGAGCTGCGAGGGCAGAAGGACTGTCGTCTTGTGGATCGTCGGTGGCCTGGTAGACGTCCGAGTCCTGGAGGGGGGCAGGCTGATGAGTCGCCATGATGGGATTCGACGGCGATGAAGGGCTCGAGATGGAGCGGGTCGTGGTGCTCGTGGTGCTTGTGCGAGAGCGAGCTCCGCGGTCGGGGCTGCGAATGGGCCAAGTCGGCGCGAGGATCGGGTGACACGGGCGTGGATGCAACAGCCAGAGTGGACTGATAAGACGAACAATAGATGGCCGAATCAACATGCACCAGCTCCGATCAACGGGTGGCTGTTGCAGCACTTGCAGACCGAGAAGCAGAGTGCAGAGGCAAAATACCGGCAGCTATAAATGCAGCTAACATTATTTATTTATTTGAGAGGCAGTTCGCAACAGTTTGCGCTATATAGTCTGCTATAGTTCGCGCTTGTTCGCGAGAGTTCGCGCCTGTCATCTCGAATCGTTCTCAGCCAGTGTCCAGCCAGTCCGCTCTACGGCTCTTCCACCATCTCCACCCCTCTCGCACCATTTCCATCCCGGTCACACCCAAAGCAGCCCCCCATCAAGATGCCCCTCACACTACTACGCTCGTCCCCGCCAGCCTTGACGCGCCAACAGCTCGCGACCTTGTCCGAGTCGACTCCGGCCAGCTTTACCGACATACCCCCTCTGCTCCATCACCACGAGACCCAAGTACGCTACACCCTTGACCCGCCCTTTGAAGAGCTTGAGCGTGAAGGTGTCGCAGATCTCTACATCACCGAAGGGTCCGTTTGCTCTTTCCGTCTTCCGTCTTGGTCTTGACCTCCTCCCCCACCCACTGACCCGGCCGCCGCGCGCTCGCATGCGAACCCGTCTGGACGACTTGTACCTTGCACAGAGCCGTGTCCTTCTTTTCAACGGCATCCTCAACGGGACTCTCGATCCCCTACCCGCACTTGACCTTGCACGCCATCTCACGCGAGCCTCCGAGATCTTCGACCACGAACGCGACCACCAATGGTGCATCCGCTTCATCTTCGTCCGAGACATCATCATCGACGACGGGACCACCTGCAGGGCCCTGCATCTACTGCCAAGTCGACGCGGAGGTCATCGAATCCGACACGGATGAACTTGAAGGGCAGACGTACGAGCTCATCCTCTTCCCGAGCGATTCTTCGACTGGTAAGTCCCGTCTTGTCGGCTCCGTCGGGAAGAACGAGCCACGAGTTCTCCCCTGAGGCTGATCTTCAAAACAATCCATCGTCCCAGTGGACAAGATATTCGAAACGCTTTCGGACTGCGCCGCGCTGCATCCCCCACCTGGCGCCTCGGACCCATCCTCGCTTTTTGGAGGTCTTGACCCGGACTCGATGGTCTATGCCGACGAGCAGGGCAACGTCGCTGGACCTGGACTCGATTCGGTCGAAACACACAGCAGTGGAGATGCGATGGAAGATGCCCCCGATTCCCCCGATATTGCTCTTGAGAGTAGCGCTGGTCGCGTCAGGAGTGACTTTACCCATCCCGAAACGAGAAAGGGGCCATACTGAACGTGATCGATACGACCTATCTATGTAAATCTGCTCTGTTTCATCGAGTGCACAAGCTCTAAGACTGTGTGACTCCACAGCCATCGGCGTCGGCGCCGGCCCACGAGTTCTGCTTTTGAGGTTCCCGAGGACCCTTGTCCGGAAGAGGGTCGTTGGGGTAAGCCTGGCCTAAGGTAGGAAGACTGTCGCCTGTGTGTTTGTAATACTCTGGAGTCGCCGTCCGAATCAGATGGGCAAGAGGAATCAACGGGGGGTGTACTATCGTGGTTCAAGCAATTACCCGCAAGCCAAAAAATCAGGGGCTGCTACAGCAGAAGCAAAAGTGCCCGGTAATTCTACGGAGCAGCGAGCGACGCTTGAACGCCGAATTTTCATATACGCGCACAAAACTTCGAAGAAGTGTATGCGAGAATGGAGCATTTTTACGATGTTGCACGGTAAGTAAAGGTGGGGACGTGGTGGGTGCAGCACATGCAGTGACGCATCCCCGAAAAGCACCCAGGTCGATCCCCATTCCCCAACCGGCGGCCTCCCGTCGGGCGATCGCCGTCGCCTGTGCCGGTGACCGGTCGATGCTGCCCGTCGCCGAAGCCGGCTCATTTTCTCGATCGCTTTGACAAGCTGCGCCGGCGCGTGTTTCCTCACCAGTGACCGCAGAAAAAGGAGGGATTCGGCTAAGACGGAGTTCCGAGCCCGTGAAATTTCGAGGCCCAGACCTACGCGACCATCTTCGAGCGTGACATCTCGTGGTGATTTCATTTGCGCGAAAGACAGCACTTCGCTCCCCGTTGACTTCGCACAGGATTTACCCCCCACCCTACCCTTCGTACCGAACTTGTTCTCGGAGTGCACTCATCCCGGCACACAAGACCACTGCTTCACCTGTACTCTCGCTGCTCGACGCCTTCTACCTCTAAGGCTTCTCTGTGTAGTGATAATGGACGTCCTCTCCGCCAAGCTCGCGGCTGCTTCCCCGCGCTTTCGCGCCACGCTGGCCTCTCTCGAGAACTTTGGCACGCCACCACAACCGGATGGCATCATCTTTCCCCAGTTGTGTAAGCGACCTCTGTGGATGTTGTGGCATATGGTAGTCTAACTTAATATTGACGATGTGTCTATTTGCTCGACTCCTTTGCTTGCCTCGCAACCTTGGCTCGAATTTACGCCACTTGCTGCATAACCGGCCGTCGCCCTTCTAACATCGCGCATCCCCCCGGCTCCGCCCCCGCGCCTGCGACCGCTTTTGACTCCTGACTTGCGATGCATCCTCGAATTCGATGCAAACCTACGATCTGACATTCACGCCAACAGACTCTTTTTTCTTGCATCCCTGGACTCCCATCGTCTTTGCGATCGTTTACTTCTTCACGACGAAATATTTGTCCGCTAACTCGGACGGCAAGAACAGGATCACGGGCAAGAGGTGGAAGGTCGTCGTCGTGATGCACAACTTGTTTCTGGCAGTCTACTCGGCATGGACGTAAGTCTGAGATCTCGTGAAAGGAAAGGCGTTGCTGCTCCGGTGCTACAGCAAAGTACCATGACTAGCGCACTCGCTGAGCCGCTCCCTACCCTCCGCACATGCCTCCAGCTTCGTCTCGGCTGCGCCGTTGATCTTCTCGGCATTCGCTCGATCTTACGTCGCTGATGGTCTGACGGGTTTGACCCACACCTTCTGCGACTCGTCGCTCGCGTTCTGGAGCAATAACACGTTCTCGCGCGTCGCCTATCTGTTCTACTTGTCAAAATTCTACGAAGTCGTTGACACGGCCATCATTCTGGCCAAGGGTTAGTCCTCGAGCGAGCTTCAGCACTCGAAAGCCGATGTGCTGAGTCACAGTCGCGAGTGTGTACTGACGGTCCGTACCCCGTTTCCAGGCAAGCGAGTTGGCATGCTGCAATCGTACCACCACGCCGGCGCGGTGATCAGCATGGGCTACGCCTTCCGAAGCATGTCGATGCCGGCGTGGATTTTCGTCGTCTTCAACTCGGCGATCCACAGCATCATGTACCTCTACTACGTCGCATCGGCTTGTCGTCTCCCCTTCCCCATCTTCCTCAAGAAGAACTTGACGAGGCTTCAGATCACTCAGTTCCTCGTCGGCGGCTCGTTGGCCGTGTCGTACCTCTTCATCGCTCTCCCCAACACGCGCCCCGCTCACCTGCAGGAGGCGCTGGCGCCCTTGTTCTGCGACATGAGCCACGCGTTGGGCTCATCCACGCTCAACGTGACGAACTTGGAATTTGCGGCGAGGGAACAACTAGTGGAAGCCAGGGTTGGTGGTAGTTGTTTGGTGACGCCGAACCAGAGGCTTGCGGTTTGGATCAACGTCCTGTACTTGATTCCTCTGAGTGAGTCATCCGTGATTTAGGTGGTGCGTTCAGATGTGCATCACTCAAAAGAGATAAACCCTAACCCGTTTTGCTGTCTCTCTGTAACAGCTTACCTCTTCCTCTCCTTTTTCATCAACTCTTACCGCAAGTCCGCGATTGGCCAAGGAAAACTCAAGTCGTCTCCGACGGAAACGAAGTCGGTCAAGGCGGAATGAAGTCCCAGAGACTCGGACCGATAACGACCTGAACGATTCGTGTTGACTCGCGCATATACGGAACAACATTATATTACCCCACCACCATCAGTTTGCCCGTGGAAGCTTCCGTTTCAGCCCCTTTCGTTGTTTCTGCGCCTAGACTCTCCCCGGGAACTACAGGCCTTCAGCGCGCAGTTGTTCGGTCCTGCTTCACCTGTATTTGAAAGGTAGAGCCTTGGAAGATTCCAAAGGATATCATGTTTGTTTTGGTAGTAAAGTAGTCTTCTCCCAAGAAGTATCTGTAATCATGGCGTTCGGGTTGCCCGGCACTACTGTGCTCCTGGATCCAGGCTGCTGGGCTGCGTTGGGCCCCACATGGTACTACCCCCCCGGCGGGGTCATGGGCCGAAAAGGCATGAAGACGTGAGGCCGTGAGGGAGCAGTCTGGAGCAGTCCGGAGCCTTCCGGAGCACTCGGATCGCCAGACGGAGCTCGCGCTGGGGACTCGCAAGATCGTTCAGCGCCCGGTTGCCTCCGTCCTGCTCGCATGCTAGCTATATTTCTCGACAACCTGAGATGTCGACCGAGCAACTACCCAAGCCCAAGACGTTTCATATTGGCGGCATTGCGGCCCACGTCTACGGCCTGTCCTCTCCCCTGCTTCGCAAAACCTCGTCCGGTGTTCCTGACACCGCTGAGGGAGTGACGGTGCTGTTTTTCCTTCATGGTCGGTTTGGCCATTCGCTCGAACCACGCTACGTCAAGCCCATACAGTCGTTTCTCGAGGCTGCCGAGCGAGCGGGGAAGACGCTCGTCGTCATCGCCTTCGATCAACGGAATCATGGGCAGAGGACCGTTGACAAGGATCGGAACAAGGGATGGAAGGACGATGGAACGAAGGGTGGAGAATTGAACAATGAAAGCCATGCGGGGGACATGATGGCGATTCAGCGTCAGTTCACCTCCTTGGGCGTGGCTCCGCAGCTGCCCCGGATCACAAGCTTTCGGTCCGGGACCTTTGCTGCCGTCCCCAATGCTCACCTACTTCATACGGACCAACGGTGTCGTTCATCAACCCGGCTCCCAGTGGGAACTGCTCGAGATGTTTCCTTGTTGATCGACTTCGCTGAGATCTCGGTCTGGCCTCGAGGGGAGCAACGAGTGGTCCAATGGTGGTGCGCTGGCGTTTCTCTTGGAGGCCACTCAACTTGGCTTGCTTTGGCGCATGGTAAGTCGACACAAGGCTGGCTTACTTATCCGCCGAGCTGACTGTGAAATCAAGGCACGTTCGTGCACCTCACAGAGCCTCGCATCACTCTCGGCATCCCAATCGTGGGCTCACCCGACATGCTGACGCTTTTGACGGCTCGAGCTCGGTCACTCGACCTGGCTATTGAGGCTCCGCATTTCCCCAGCCGACTCCTTGAGCTTTGGCAACGATTGGATCCGATCCATGCCCCTCCCAAAGCTTACGAAGGCAAAAAAATACTCGTCTTGAGCGGAGCTGAGGACGAATTGGTCAACTTCGTGAAGGGAGGGACCGACGACTTTGTTAGCTCAAAACTGACCAAGGCCGTGGGGAAAAACGGCTGCGTGCAAGTATGGGTGCAGGAGAAGACTGGGCACACCTACTCTCAAGAGATGATCGAGAGGACGTGCCGGTTTTTGGTAGAGACAGGCTGGGACTTGTCCGCAGCAGCGCAGGGGCAAAGTCTGACTTGAACGAAGCTCGCAGTGGCACTGCACCGCACCCAATACTACTTAGGAGTTGCATAGCATGCCGCTTGAAACTTAGCGTTTCAGAGAGTCTAAATTTCATTGTGTCAATTGTATAACCGCAGGAACGAAGCTCACTTGTTCTCACTTGTTGGGTCATGCGTAATACTTGAAAACAAGGCGGACCACCGCCCGATATCATCGTTGTTGGAATATATGTACCACCAGAAACCCAGAACACAACGTGTTCACAGATGGACGCTGTCTCACTCAGGTTGTTAACCTGGCTTCCTCACACCTATAATTGCACGTCACGTCGTGTCGCGGTGTTTTTCATGCCGATGGTGTTTTGCTGAACCTCGGCTGCACAAATCCGATGACACTGCGTCTTGGGAAATTCGACTCGAACGTTCAATTCTACTACAACACGCCGATTGAAGGTCTCGACAACCTTCTCTGAAATACCTGACTTTTTACAATTTTTTGGGGGACGGTTCTTAAATGTGGGGAGTTCGGCTGCCAAAGGGATTCTTCATAGCGGCGGACCCCGATTAGCCTAACACTGCTGAGTAAAGTCTCAAAAGTGCGATTCCAATGCAGCTCCTCCGGATTGCCAAAGTGATTACTAAGCCTTAATACAATTGGACTGTTATTGAATCATATCAGATAAAAATAAAAATAAATCAAAACAACAAAATCCCGAGCCGAACACAGGCTTTAATTTTGAAAGCTGAGAACCCCTTGCATGCGCTGAGTCTGGATCGCCGGCCGCGCCTGTGAACTCGTCGCGATTGCCGAGTTTCCCTCGCAAAGGCGCGGTAGGGAGCGGTATTGGGGCGCGGTTGACTGCGGTTGATATCGGTTGATGGTGACGACGTCCACTTTCACGGTGGGCCGCGGCGATTTCCCCTCTCTGCTCCTCCACCGCATCTCTTGTCGTTCACGCACACATTAAAATGCTCTCCATCCGCTCCTCCGTAGCCGTGAGTTGTGCACCTTGTTCGATCAGACCACCGCTGACGCTCGCTCGCTCCCCTCACCCTCGTCCTCGCCTCGCCATTGTCCGCGCCTCACGGCCCCACGCCTCGGCCTCTGCGTTATCCGCGCTGCCCGTTTCGGCTGATCCCGCGCCTGCGAACCGGCCCGCCGACGGCACGTCCAACATCTACAGTGCCAATTCGCCAACGCCGCCAAGGCCCACGGCGTTCGATATGCTTCTACCAAGGTGAGAGACTACGACTCACTTCAGCGGAGACAGTTCCCGACCCTCCTTGCGCGACCATGCCGGCCAGCGGTAGCGCACACGCGTCCGATTTAACTGTTTTCTCTCTCGACGGCAAACAATTGGGCAGGTCAGGCCAATGTACCGTCCAGCTCAGTCCACCTGCGCCGAATACCCGGTCGCTCCACGACAACGAGCTAGTGTCGTCGGTCGCAGAAGTAACAGCGCTGGCGGCTGGCTTCAACCTGGCGCATCGTCCACTGCCTCTGTGGACCGGGCCCCAATGCAACGCACAGCCGGTGGGCGCTTGCGGAGCATGCCGTGCCTTCCCTGGCTAGTCTCGACCACGGCCCCTGCAACACAAACGGACCTGCGCAGTTGCCAAATTGTTGATCGAGCTCGCCACATCCCCGGAAACGGGATAACTCTGTCTCGAACAACCGTGGCCTGGGGAAGAAATGGCCCGCATGCGGGGAACTTCGCTTGACCCCACGCGGACCGCATTCCTGCTCTTGGAGGGGCCGCAATAGATCGTCTGTCGTTGGCTTATTCTGATGGGTTCACTTTGGGAATATGCCTCGGTGCCTCGGTGATGCTGTGTGCTGTGCCGTTGCTCACTCAACCCTCCTCCGCTGGCGCCTCCCCTTCCCACAGACTGTCCAAGACACGCTTGCCGAGATCATTCCCGAACGACAGGCGATTGCCAAGGAGCTGCGTCAGTCTCGCGCTGCTCGATCATCTTTGGCGGAAGATATGCAACGCAGTGCTGACTTTTCTGAGGTCCGAACGCATTCTTCATTGTGACACGAACAGGTTCGCAACACGGTGACAAGGTCCTTGGCAACGTGACCGTCGAGCAAGTTTTCGGCGGTATGCGTGGTATCAAGGCCATGGTCTGGGAGCCCTCCGTTCTTGATTCGGAGGAAGGCATTCGCTTCTGGGGTCGCACGATCCCCGAATGCCAGCAGGTGCTTCCTACCGCCCCGGGCGGCAAGGAGATGCTCCCCGAGGCCATGTTCTGGTACCTTCTCACCGGCAAGGTTCCTTCTGCCGAAGAAGCCAAGGCTTTCCAGGAAGAGCTCGTTAGCCGCTCCACTCTCCCTGAATTCGTGGAGAAGGCGCTTGATGCTCTCCGTGAGTTGCATTGGGGCGCTGCAAGCGACCGTAGCCGTCCGATGGATCAGCTCATCCTCCGCCGCCTTTCGCCTTGAACACCCTACCGCAGCGACATCTTTGCACCCGATGACCCAATTCATCATCGGTGTTGCCGCCCTCAAGTGAGCTCCACACCACGCGCATTGGCCACATACAGCAGAGCACTGAAGCTCACGCAAGCGATCGCTTCACAGCCACGATTCTCAATTCGCTGCCCAGTACAAAAAGGGAATGAAGAAAGCTGACTACTGGAGGCCCGCCCTCGAGGATTCGCTTGACTGTGTGGCCAAATCCTTCACGATTGCGGCTCGCATCTACCGAAACACGTACCTCGGCGGTGTCAAGGACATGCCCGCCTTGCAGATGGACAAGGATCTTTCGTGGAACTTTGCCAACCAGATCGGCTTCGGAGACTCCGAAGGCTTTGTCGAGGTCATCCGTCTCTACAACGCTCTTCACAGTTCGTCGCGCTCGGCTCGTCCTCGTCGGACCTTGTATTCGTTCTGAGCTGATCTGCCCGTGTTTGCCTGCTTGAACGGTACAGCCGATCACGAGGGGGGCAACGTCTCCGCCCATACGACCCACTTGGTCGGATCCGCGCTTTCGGACCCCTTCCTCGCCTATTCGGCCGCCCTTGGCGGTCTCGCTGGTCCTCTCCACGGCCTTGCCAACCAAGAGGTGCTCCGTTTCGTCCTCGCTGCGCAGAAGAAGCTCGGTGATTTTCCTAGCGACGAGAAGCTCAAGGAGTTCATTTGGGACACTTTGAAGTCCGGCCAGGTCATCCCCGGTTACGGTCACGCCGTTTTGCGCAAGCCCGACCCCCGTTTCATGGCTTTGCAGCAATTCGGTGAATCGCGACCCGAGGTCGCTAAGGACCCCGTTTTCGGTTACGTCAACCAGCTTTACAAGATTGCCCCTGGTGTCTTGACGGAGCACGGCAAGACGAAGGTTTGTCTCGGGACGAGCCCTCTCACTTCCAACTCGGTGGCAGACTGGACAGGGAGCGGAGCTGACCGACTCTACGCTTCTCATTTTTTTCATAACAGAACCCCTTCCCCAACGTTGATTCTGCTTCGGGATCGCTCTTGTACCACTACGGTCTCAAGCAGTTCGATTGTAAGCAGTCGGGCCATCCTCGCCGAGGCAAAGACAGTCTAGATCTATCTCCTGATCCGTTTGTCCTTCCCGCCATGCAGTCTACACTGTCACATTCGGCACCAGTCGATCGATGGGTGCTCTGTCTCAGCTCGTTTGGGACCGTGCTCTCGGCTTGCCGCTCGAGCGCCCCAAGTCGCTCTCAATGGCTGCTATCGCCAAACGTGCGTCTCCTCCCTGTTGACATGTAAGACTTGATAGAGCTAATGCGCCACTGGCTTGCTTCCCTCGCGGCATACAGTCATCAAGGTTGATATTCCCGGACTCAAGCAATAGATCTGATGCGACGCTGACGTGATTCCGCAAGACCGAGAGGAACGTTGATTCGTATGCAATTCTTGTGTAGCTTGTCGCCCCCTCAGAAAGCTTCCAAAATAATGATCCTGCCTTCATTCATCTTCTGTTTTTTCCTTTTGGGGCCCGTGGTGAGTGATGGCGAGCTGCTGCGACTATATGACTGGGAAACCGGCGAGTGAACTTCGGCCAATCTTATGGTCAACAAGGATGTAGGTACTACGAATGAATAGTCGAGGCCAGGGAGGAAAGCCTTTAAGCGCGCACGAAGCTCCTTCCACTGCAATTTGGAGGATATTTTAGACGTCGCAGGCGGGTCAGTGTATGGAAAGACAAGGGAGCAAAACATCACGACCAGTCACCACGGACCTTGCGGTCTTGCGCTCCTTTTCAACACCGGTCGCAGCCTGATCCGGTTTAGCCCTGTTCAAGACCTTCAGAAATTCGGCAACGCGCAGGCGCATTCGTGAATGCATGTACGCTTTTGAGCACTTGATGTGGTAGTGAAGATAGTCGCGGAACAGTTGAATTTGAGTAATTGAGGCCGAGGCGATCATTGGGCTTGAGAAGTGTCGCGGGAAGAGGACTGTCGTAAGATCCGAACAAAACTTGATGAGTATTGCCCGCGTAAACGAGGTGTCGCGGCGACGTTGCAATGCGCAGTCACACAATGTCCGACTCACCAAAAGTGACGTAACCGACGTTCTCGCCGTCAGCTAGGCCTGGTAGATGGCGAATCTCCAGCGGCGGTTCGCGGTTCGAGTAGAGCACCTGGGGCGCCGTCTGACAGCTTGGTCGACGCCGCGCGTCGACAAACTCTTGCAAGAAGACTTTGCCAAAAATGCGGTCGGTTTCTTCTTTGAAAACGGTCGAGAAGATGACGGTGACACGATCGATCGAAGGCTGAATGTAGATGGCTTCTTCAGGCCTGTGGACGAGCAAGTGGGGTGGGGCATGGATCAGTCACAAACGAAAGTGTCGGCGCTCAGTGATGTAGCGATCAAGTGCCAACGGCCGACGGCCACTGCGGGGTGGCTCTATCTAGAAATATAGGCTGTGTCGACCACTAACCGGTAATGGACGGCCATGACGGGTTCCTTGGTCGGTAACGCGTCGGCAGTGGGGGGGTTGGCGTCGAGCTGCTTCTGCAAAGTGAACGCTCGCTCGAACGGGGCGGCCAAGGCATTGCGTTTTAACAGTGAGAACGATTTGATCAACTCGACACGGGCCTCTGAGTAGCGCGGGAACCGTCGTTGCAACGATGGTAGGGGGCAAGGTTAGCGCACATAGGGGCAGCCCAGAGGTGCTCGAGTCTGGTCCGGGACGACTGACCCTGATCGAGTGGTAGGTTGTCGACGTCAATGAGCAAAGACACGGCGTACTCGTGCTCGGTCTGGGTGATGTAGGCGCCGTACTCGCGTTGGATCAAGTCGTCGGCGCCATGCTGGACCAGTTCAGCCCAGCACGGGATGTCCATAGACAGCAGCAGCTGTGTCTTTTTGACCGGCGTCGACAGATGGTATCGCACCGAGTCAAAGTCAACAAAGGCCTGATCGAGGGCTGAAGGTCTGTGGAGCCAACGAGAACGGGGATCAGAGTCTCGGCCAAGGGCAAGGCAGCCTGCACACCGGGTTCGGCGTTCGGGGGGCCACTGTGCCGGATCGTCTCGTTCTCTCACTTGTTGAACTTTTCGGTCAAGAGATCCGCAATAATGCGGTTTGCAGGTTCAAGCAAAAGCATGGTAGACTTGCGACGCGACTGGTGAGGTGGTGGCGGTCGCGGTGGGGGCACTCGGACCCTTGACGGGGATGGCGGTGACGAGGACGATGACGATGACTGAGGTGGGGTTTGTTCCAAGCGGGAACCGTGCAGTGCGGTGCTCTAGCTTATGATGCGATGATGCGATCGTTTCGAGTGGCAAGCTTTGAGTTTGGCCGTAATGACGTGTACGAGATGCGGGAAGTGAGGTTTGGGTGAAGTCCTGGTGTAGTGACGTTACGAAGGGAGGACTGGACTTTGGAGCCACTAACCAAGCGAGATAAAGAGCCGAGCCTCCTTATAGCGCCTCCTTATCAGCATTAGCCTTGGTGGAAACGGGTGGAAGCCGCGTGGAAAGCCGCCTTTAGCAGCTTCTAGGAGAGAGCGCTCCCTTGGCCTCTGGTCTCTCCGCTCGATCATTGCCCAACCAGCCTTGTGGTCGCCCGCTTCTCCATCTCGCCACTCACGACAAGTGCCACTGCACTTCATCTCGACGCATATTCAGCTGCTCCTGCTAGCTCCTGCTAGGAGTTGGGCCCTGGCCCCTGCCACCGCGCCGATCAAGGTTGATCGCCGACTGCGCGTACTTTCACTCGGTCAGTCGATGTCACACTTACTTCACCGTCCCAGCACTCAGGAGGGAACGTCTGGGATGTAGCGTCCCACACGTGTGGCTGCTACAGTGCGAGGGTTGCTATGTCCCTCCATACCTTCGCCGTCCCATCGATACCGGACCCAATACTCGCTCGTGTCCACCAAGTGCATCGAGTGCTTCCTCATTCCGATTCATCGTTCGAGCAGCGACGCTGCTTTCGGAGCTGCTCAGCGCCCAGACTGGCACACGAAATAAAGAAAGAGCGTCAAAGCTGACCAGATCTTGGTGCCCCTCGGAACATTTGAATACGCAGCCACCGGCGGCGTCTTGCGATGGGGGCCGTACTCGGACTGCCCTTGCTAGGCTCGCTCGCTGGACTCGGCGCATCTGCGGCTTCGGCAATCATTGGAGGATTGGCTTTCTTTTGTACAGGTCAAGCGGTAAGCGTCGCAGCACCATAATCACCACTCACGCTTCTAGTGGATGCTCATTATATCCTCGCACTGACATCCGTGCGGTGCCCGTGCACAGGCCTCGGCATTGACCAAGTCGTGCAACTGCAATTCTTCCGTCGCGACGCGCGTCGGATTCTCCATCATCTTTCTCCTCAATTCGCTGCTTGCATGGTTGATGCTGTCGGACTGGGCCATAAGAGCCATTGCCAAATGGAGTTACGATTACATCAAGATGAGCTGTGCCGAAGGACGCTGCTATGGTGTGCTTGCTGTCAGTTCAAGCCTCCTCTTGTTGTAGTCCTGCTCTCTCTGTCCTAGCTGACAAGGGTCTCCTTCCAGGTCCACCGCATTAATTTTGCCTTGGCGTTGTTCCATACAATCCTTGCGCTGCTTCTGATCGGGGTTCATGACACGCGCACGCGCCGTGCGTCGATTCAAAACGGGTGAGTACGGATGGCCCGTCAAAGGTCAAGGAAGTTCTTAAACTCAGTCGTATATCTTGCAGCTGGTGGGGCCCTAAAGTTGCGGCTTGGATCGTCCTCGTCATCGTTTCCTTCTTCATCCCGAACGGCTTCTTCATGTTCTATGGCGATTGTCAGTCATTCCCAGGTCCAGTGTGCACTTGCCGCGTGATTCAAGCCATGTGCTGATGATGTGGCACACTCAGACATTTCGCTTGTTGGCGCTACCGTTTTCATTCTCATCGGTCTTGTGCTTTTGGTCGACTTTGCGCACTCCTGGTCCGAAACCTGCCTCGAGCGATGGGAATCAACGGACTCGCCTTTTTGGAAATGGACGCTCATCGCGTCAACCTTGGGCCTCTACGTCGTTGCGCTGGTCCTGACGATCATCCAATACGCCTTCTTCGCGGGCCAAGGATGTGGTCTCAACCAATTCCTGATCACGCTCAATCTGTTGGTCTCGTTGGCCGTATCAGGGCTAAGCATCGCACCCGCCATTCAAGAAGCGAATCCGAGATCGGGATTGGCTCAGTCAGGCATGGTCGTAGCGTACACGGCCTACCTGGTCACCTCGGCGATTGCAAACCACGACGATGATTCGACCGAAGGACAGTGCAATCCGCTGACATCCAGAGCCGCCGGCGCTCGGACAGGGATGGTTGTCCTTGGTGCAATCTTCACCTTTCTTGCTATTGCCTATTCCACAAGTCGTGCCGCGACCCAATCAAAGGCGCTTGTTGGGAAAGGGGCCAAGAGGAATGTTTCAGAGGGTAGCTATGGCGCTCTAAGTTCGGAGGACGGGGAGTTGGCGACTGTGGTCTCAAACCAACCGAACAGGAAGGAGTCGCTGAGATACCAAGCACTTCAAGCTGCTGTGGCTGAAGGGTAAGTCACTGCACAGAATATGTCGCGCAACAGCAGGGGTTGATCTGGGTCCACGCATTGTTTCAAAGGTCCCTCCCTGCATCCGTGCTAGAAGAGGATGATGAAGATGAGGATGCCCTGGCCGCAGACGAACTTGATGATGAGAAGGCGGGCACAAGATACAACTATGTGTGGTTCCATGTCATCTTCATCATGGCCACCATGTATGTTGCTATGCTCTTGACAAATTGGTAAGTTGGAACGGGAAGCAGGTGATTTCGTATGCAAAATCTAACGCTTTCTGGCTGCTCCGATTAGGAACGTCGTCACTACCGCGTCATTCATCCCAGATCTGAGTGGAGATGCTACCCCCGTGAAGATTGGTCGATCAGGTAGAGCAATGTGGTGTCGGATCGTGTCTTCATGGGTGTGTACCGTGCTGTATGCATGGAGCTTGCTAGCTCCGGTCATGATGCCCGACAGATTTGGAGAATAATGGTGCTGTTTGGCCAGAATTTCCTCTTGTGTGGACGTATCTTCGACATTGTACCATTGCAGTCTATTTGGTGCGTAGGTCACAAACAGAGAGGAAAGGGAGAGAGCATTGCTTTGAGACCTGTAGTCCTCCAGATCAAAACCAGACCAGTGAGAACCTGTTAAATTAATGGGAGGAAGCTCCGATTGAAATCAGAAGGGAGCCATTTAAGGCGCAAGTAGCTTTCATCCTTGCATGTTGTTCAGCCCCTAACACCGTTGGCCCGCTGCCGAGATGGCAGCACCGCCGGCGCATCACGTGATAGACATCAGCTCCGCGCCACATTGCCCCGCGCATCAGGGGGAGCTCTGCTGTAGAAGCAGTGGCTTACAATGTAAGGATCTGGATCTAACTCCGGACACGGGCGACTTTGTACACTCTCTTTGGTTCTCGAATGATGTCGTTCTTCCAGGGCTCACATTCGTCGCTTTGCCTTATTGGATCACCACTGCGTTCGTTCAAGTCCGTGCCTTGGGTTGCAAGCCACCGGAGTTCAGGGATTGGCAGAGGAGATGTGGGTTGGATTGGATTGGGTGGAGTTGGTTGCTGGGTTAGTAACTTGAGTTAGTGAACTTAGGCCCCCTGTTTAGTTTCAGCTAGTCCCTTGCGCGCGCCTCAACTCTCTTGCTTCTGTCATCATCACCACCCGCTTCTCTCATCGTATCTCGGTCTCACCGTCGTCGTCTATCGACTCAAGTTTCTTTGCTGCTTTTTCTTGATTGCGAGGTAGTCCTGACTCAGCGTTACCTTCTCGGGTTCGTTGTGAGCAGCGCCTCGTGCTTTCGCCTCGCGTTCGAGTCACGTATTCGACTCCGCATCCTCACCTCATATCGAGCTCTTGTGTGCTCTCCTGGATGTTCCCTCCGGTCATCGACTCGCTTTAGCCCTCGAGTTTGATCATCATCAGCTCCAAGCTCGCCGGCGAGTCCTCCCAGCCAGCTCTACCCCGCGTTGGTGCTTTTCGACACGTCGTGCCGTGTAGGTTGCCCCTGCCTCGGTTTCGACTTGGACATCGAGGGAGTATTCCAAGTCCCGCACTTGATCAGAGCCTTACCACCGCTTGAGCAGTCGATAGAGCTTTACGGATTATGAGCCCCAACGAGCTACCAGCGCGGCCACGTCGCCCAGCATGTCCGTCGCCGACGACCCCGCGCCCGGAGCCAAGCTCCCCAAGCCCAGGCCCACTAATCCCTCCGATGGACACAACTTGATCCTCGTCATCGTCGACCGGTTCACCAAGATGGCTTGATTTCTTCCAACCAACACCTCTCTCACCGCCGACCTCTATGTCACCAACATATTCTCTCAACATGGCATTCCGCACGGCATCGTCTCGGATCGCGGGACTCTCTTCACCTCAAAGTTCTGGTCAGCCCTTTGCAACTCTCTGAGCATCACTCGCAAGCTGTTCACTGCCTATCACCCAGAGACCAATGGCCAGACCGAGCGTGTCAATCAGGTGCTGGAGCAATATCTTCAACTCTACACCAACTACCAACAATCGGATTGGTCTCGTCTCCTTCTGATGGCCAAGGTCTGCTACAACAACACTCCCCATTTGACAATGGCCATGTCTCCTTTCTTCGCCAATAAGGGGTACCATCCAACTCTTGAGATTGGCTTGGTTCCGACGCTCGGCAGTTCCCATCAAAACTCAATTGCCAATCTCAAGGAGCTTCACACCCTCTGCCGCAACACCATCCAGAAGTCTCTCAAACATCATCAAGTCTACGCCAACCGTAAGTGTATCCTGTTTCCTTCTCTCAGCGCAGGCGATCAAGTCTTCTTGGCTATGAAGATGTGGCGCTTGCTCAAGCGGTGGTAAGGCTCTGATTGACGGACCAAGGAGACCAGACCAAGAAGTTGCTTGCTACACACCTGCTCAAGCACTACAGTGAGTTATGATAGCTAGAAAGGCAAAGGAAGAAGGAAGTGTAGTGTTCACCTGCTCTGACAGGCGACGTCGGCGGGGATGACATCGTCTACACGCGTTGGTGCGGGGGGGGGGGGGGGGGGGGGGGATTTCAGGAAGCGTCGGCTGTTGCGGCGGCAGTCGACAGAGGAGCAACCGAGGAGGGGAGTCGGTCGAGAGGCTCGCAGGAAATCAAGTATAACGGACTTAATTCCCAAACGATCGACAAGAAGAGGAGGGGCAACAAAACAGGATGAGCGGACCAAGCTCCGGGGGAAGGTGCTAAAACTAAAGGGAAGGGACTGCTCCAGGCACAGAGGGGACTTAGCCAAATCAACCACTCCAAGAGGTCGCCTCAGGGGTAAAAAGGATTGCTCACGGGAGCACCGGTAAAAACCCTGAAGCCGCGCCTCGGCTAACAAAAAGATAAAACAAACCGAAAGAAGATTGCGCTCTGGGCGCATCGAACCCGCGACCAGCGAGTGCGCGCTCGCGCGCCTCACGACTACGCCATTGCGCCCATGATGCTTTAAAATGAGGCAAGCATCGGGTCAACTCCACTCTACCCGCACATAGCCTTGACTTGGTTGCGGCACGGATCTGGGACGTTCTTCTCGGCGGTTCTGGCGCGATCTGGCAAGGACTTGCGCGCGCGGCACTCCAGCGAGCTCAGCCCGACCTCGACCTGGCCACCAATCTCTGGCCACATCCATCCACTCCCATCCCCGATGGCACGCCGCACTGGGCGTTCCGAAACATCACGACGCGCAGGTCAACCCGAGGGCCTTGACCACCGCGAACCTGCTCGCGCTGCCCACCCTGCTTGGCAGCCTCCACACCCCCATCAGAGGGAAACAGACCATCGACGCGGTTCATGTACCTGATTACCTTCGTCTCCAGGGCTACCCGAAGGTGGCGGATCTCTATCGGCGCGAGTTGTATGCGGGTGGGGGGTTTCACCTCTGGACGCCGCCGGCGGATGTGCTCGGCGACAACAGCGAATACGATCGACGCGGGCTCCCACAGCGACTGGCAATCGCGGCCTGGTACCGGTTCACTGTCGATCGACACAAGAACACGCCCTTGGCGGCGGGACGTCTCAACGTGCCTCCCCGGATCGGCACCAGCGCACTGCTCGAGGCAATCCTCCCCAAGCCCGTGGCCCACTTCGCAATGGAGCAGCGCCTTCCGGACCCGGTGCTTCCACAACAGGCGAGCCAGTACAAGCTGCTGAACATGGCTCGACCCTACACGATCCGTCGCATCCGCCGGGTCCTGAACGCGAAGGCCTTTACCAACACGCTCGGGCTCAAGGGACCACCGCAGCCGGACAATCTCAGGAGCTTCTGGAAGGCGGTCAACTCGAAGGCACTGACGGCGAGGGAGAGGGAAGTTTGGTTCAAGCTGATTCTCCGCTTCACCCCGACGCGCAAGCTGCAGCACCAACAAAACCACGACACTTCTCCCGCGTGCCTCGTCTGCAAAGTATTCGATCAACTCTACTACGTCAGCGATGTAGTTATAGCCAAGAGTGATGAATAGGAATCTAACAGTAAGGGATCCGCGCGCCCCAAGTCCTCAGCCAGCGAGCCTCGGGGCTGAGCCAATGTGCCAGACTCACTGCGCGCGCCTAAGTCCTGAGCCGATGCGCCCGGCTCGCTCCGCGCGCCTAAGTCCTGACCCGAGCGGAGAGTGGATTCCTCACACCCCCCCCCACGCGAACGCGAGGTAGACTTGAGCCGTGGGTGCCGCGTCCGGAGGCCTAGAGCATAGCAATGTATACCAAAAATCTTGGGACCCAGCGCTTTGGTGAATAGGTCCGCAACCATGTCCGCTGTGCCAACGTGTGAGAGGGAGATATCGCCTCGGTTGACCATGTCGCGGACAAAATGCTCGCGGAGGCGTATGTGTCGAGTGCCGGAGGTGCGAACAGGGTCGTGAGCGACGGCGGCCGCGGCCTCGTTGTCGGTGAAGATGTGAGCTGCATCGATCGGGCGAACGTGGAGCTCGGAGAGGAGTTGCGTAAGGTAAATCGCTTCCTTACCAGCGTGCGACAAGGCGAGGTATTCGGCATCAGTGGTGGAATCCGCCACCCGAGTCTGACGCTTCGATGACCAAGAGACGGCGGAGCCAGCCAAGTAAAAGACGAAGCCCATTGTGGAGATGGACGTGTCGACGCAGGCACCCCAGTTTGCATCGGAATAACCAACCACGCCCGTAACTTTGGCTGGACCGCGGGCGTAGAGTAGCTCATCGCGGTACGTGGCGCGAAGGTAGCGAAGGACGTGTTTGACGGCAATCCAATGACGGCGGCCAGGGTTGTTGGCAAACCGGGACAAGTACGAGACGGCGAAAGCAATGTCGGGTCAAGTGCCAAGGGAAATGTACAGGAGTGAGCCAATGGCTTGTAGGTACCACGATCGAATGCGCTCCGTTCCCTGACCCGGAACTGCCGTGAGCGAGAGGCCGGGCGTCATTGGTACCGTAGCGCCGCGTGTCGTGGTGTCGAAGTGAAACCGGGCGAGCACGTCCATGATGTAGCGTTCCTGGGATAGGGCAATGGAGCCGTCGTCCAGGCGGCGGATTTGGATGCCGAGGATGTATTCCGCGGGGCCGAGTCGTTTGACGCCGTATCGCTGTTCAAGGCCGGAGATGATGCGTTCGATCTCGTCGAGGGCGGGGCTGACAATGAGGAGATCGTCGACATACAAGACGATATAATGGGGCCGTTGTTGATCATCAATGTGAGAGTAAATGCAGTGATCAGTGCCCGTTGCCTTGTACCCGAGACTCCTGAGCGATGTGTCAATGTGTCGATTCCAGATGCGACCGGCCTGCTTGAGACCGTAGATTGAGCGCCGCAGGCGGAGAACCTTATCGCTCGGGAAGTCGAAACCCCGTGGCGTCGTCATCCAGATATCGTGATCGAGCTCGCCGTGGAGGTAAGCCTTGTCGATGTCGGCCTGATGAACGTGGTAACCATTGGCAGCGGCGAGGGCAAGGAGGCAGCGAATGGAGGAGAACCGGGCGACGGGTGCGAAAGTCTCCGAGAAGTCGATGCCGTCGCGTTGTCGGTTACCTTGCGCTACGAGACGTGCCTTGTGCCCCGTGACTTCGCCGCGTGCGTCGCGTTTGGTCTTCCAGACGAACTTGGAGGTGACGATAGTGGCGCCCGGTGGTACCGATGAGCGAGGTTCGATGGTGAACACCTTGAAGTCGTCGCGCATGGCCGTGAACTCGGCGGCGGCAGCCTGAGCCCAGATGTCGTGCTCGTCGCTGGACATTGCTTCGCGCCAGGTCTGAGGATCGCTAGTAATCGACTTGACGGGCTCGATGGCGTCGAGGGTGGGGTCGTCGTCGTCTGTGGCGATGAAGGCGCGGTGGTGGCGAGAGAGGAAATCGATCTCATCAGGGGAGTCGTCATCGGAGGGCTGTTCAGCGGGGGCCATGGCGGGTGCGGGCGTCACCAGGGTGTCGTCGTCGGATTGATGTACGTCCATCAGGTTGAGGCGAACCGCGGTGTTGGAGTTGAGGAGGTCAAGCGGGTCGTCCGAGTCATCGAGGGACGGTCCTCCGGCCGAGGACGTGGCGGGCGACGAAAGCGGGACAAGCGACGGGGACGGCGAGGGGCTGATATCTGTAGAATTAAGTAAGGATCCGCCAGTGTACCCTGGGGCCACGTCAACGGCGCTCATGGCAGAATCATCAAGAGAGGATGAGACGTCCATGTGCGCCGACCTTACTAGTGGGGTCCTCGTCTTGACGGCGGGGGCGGGCGTGTCGGCGGGAATGACGAACTGGCGTTCGGTGTTGTCCACATCGACGGGCGTGTTGATTGGGAGGCCGGGGAAGTCGTCGTCGAGGAAGGTGGCATTTCGGCCAATCACAACCTTGTTGGTAGAATGGTCGAAGAAACGGAAAGCCTTGGAGGCGATGACAGGCGACGTCGGCGAGGATGACGTCGTCTACACGACGAAGGACGGGGGTGTCGAGGAGTATCGGCTGTGGTGGCGGCAGTCGGCGAGGGAGCGATCGAAGAGGGGTGTCGACCGAAAAGCTCGCGGGAAGTCAAGTATAACGGACTTTATTCCAACGATCGGCAAGGAGAGGGGGGGGCCAATAAGATGATGAGCGGACCAGGCTCCGGCGGAAGGTGTCGAAACCGAAGGGAGGGACTGCCCAGGCGCCGAGGGAACTCAGCCAAATCAAACTACTCCAAGAGGTTGCCTCAGGGGTAAAAAGGATTGCTCGCGGGAGCACCGGTAAAAACCCTGAGGCCGCGCCTCAGCTAGCAAAAAAGATAAAACAAATCGAAAGAAGATTGCGCTCGCAACACATCGAACCTGCAACCAGCGGGTGCGCGCCCACGCGCCAAACGGCTACACCACGACGCCCGCGATGCTTGAAACGAATCCGCCATTGGGTCAAGTCATCGCTACCTGCACACAACCTCGGGGAAGACTTCCTTTGAGTACTGCTGTCAGTGTACCGCTGTCATCCTGACACTGTCCCCCCCAAAAGGAAGTCTACCGTGCGGCGAGGCGGCGGTTCGAGCGATCGAGGCGCGCAAAGTAGGCGTCGAGGACGGACGGATGGTCCAGGCGAAGGGACTGCTCTGACATCCAAGTATCGTCGGTGTCGTTACGGCCTACCCATCGCACCAAGAACGAACGAGCGCCCCGAGCGTTCCGCCGATCGCGAACAATCCGTTCCGGAATCGCAGAGTTGTCGGCCGCATCGGCTACATCTTCGACAAAAAGAACTGCGGGGTCACGCCCAGGGAACCTTTCAGCATCATTCTCAATGTAAGGGCGAAGCAGTCGAGCATGGAAGCGATTGTGCACTCGCGACATGGCTGGTGGAAGCTCGAGGTCGTAGCTGGATGTTGCCGGAATTGCCGCTCGAATACGGAAAGGGCCGATGTAGCGCGGCAACAACTTCGACTTCATCCCTTCAGGAACTGCCAGATTCTTTGTCGAAAGGTAGACGTAACTGCCGGTCCGAAAGGCGGGGTCATCCGGGCGTCGATGCTTGTTGGCCTGATAGGACTGGTCGAGGCGTGCTCCAATGATCGCATCCGTGACATCGAGGTTCCGTAACTGTCGAGTCCGAGCAAACGCTTCCGCCCGAGGGACAGCCGAGACAGACCAGGAATCGGTGGGCCAACGTCGAGGAAGGTAGCCGTAAGTCGCCTCGAAAGCCGACAAAGACGTGGACACAGCAACAGAAGAGTTAAGAGCGAACTCAGCTTCAACTAGACGAGATGCCCAAGCCTCGTGATTTGACGACACCATGATCCGCAGTGTTTGGGTGACCATCTTGATCCGATTCTCGCTCGATCCGTCCGTCTCGGGGTGTGCCGCGGTTGACATTCGCAAGACGGCGCCAACCTTTGCCTGCAATGCCCGCCAAAACTGCGAGGTGAACTTGGGATCGCGGTCGGAAACGATGGCTGAAGGCGTCCCATGCAGTCGAAAGATGGTGGCGTAGTACTTCTCGGCAACGAGCTCAGAGTCGGCGTCGGCTGGGAGGGGAATTAGGTGGACCATCTTTCCCCAAGTGTCAGTGACCACCATGATTTGAGCGACCATCATCCCTTCGAACTCGACCGGAGGCAGTCCTGTCATGAAGTCGATCGCCACTTGTTCCCAAGGACCGGAGGGGATCGGCATTGGGTGCAGTCGGCCATAGGGAACTTGAGTGGACGCCTTGCCGCGGGCACAGTCTTCGCAGGAACGGCAGAACTCAGCGCAATCGGCAGACATGGACGACCACCAATACAAAGGACGTATGGCGGCCAAGGTGATGCGATGTCCCGCGTGCCCGACGCTCCGATGTATCTCCGAAAGCACGAGCTCGCGCAGCGACGGGACCTTGTCGGAATCGACGACGCCGGTAGCGAGACCACGAGGCACAAACAGGGAAAGAGACTCATCTGGATGTACGCGCAAGATCCTCCCTTCCTCGGTCACCCGAAACATAGGCCATGATATTGGGTCGGTAATGATGACCTGGGCTTGCGAATCGTTGGTGTATGCTCGGATGATGGTGTCGAGGAAGGGTTGGGGCAGTGGATCAGGCGGCCGATGGACTACAGGTGCGTCGTTGACTGCATCGGCAGCGACTCCCAACAAATCGAGTTCATCAGCGTCGGCATCAACCGGAATGGGCGGGTCGTTGGCCGGGGCCGCAGCGATAGCGTGAACTCGATTGACGGCGATGGGAGGAGGAAGGGGGCCGGTAGACAAGTCGACGGCGTCCATTATGTTCTCGGCGAGGCGATGGGAACCGGGAGAGCCTGAATTGTAACCGTGTCCCCAGGGCCCGAAGGCACAATCAACAGCCGGCAACCGGTCGTGCGAAGGTGAGGTGTAAGGACGTTCCTCGAGGAGGCTCTCACCGGGCGTAGTGAACTCGTGGCATTCTTCCTTCAAGAACAAATTCCCCAAATCCCGTCCATTCACATCCTCGTCTTGCGATTCCTCCTTGAGCGCGTAGTATCCGGGAGAGCCTGCCTCGCAATCGTCGCGTTGGGGCCCGAGGGCAAAATCAACAGGAGGCAACCGATCGGGAGATGGAGAGGTGTAAGGACGTTCCTCGGGGAGGCTCTCACCGGGCGTAGTGAATCCGTGGCGTTCTCCATCAAAGAACATGTCCTCCAACTCATTCTCCTTGACCTGATCCTCGTACGATCCCTCCTTGACCTCCCACAAGCGCGACAATGAATCAGCAAGGGAGTTGTTCCTGCCGGCGATGAATTCAAACTCAAAGTCGAAACGGCTGAGTTCGAGACACATGCGGATGTGCCGAGGCGTTTGGCGTAACTTCTGCGTTTTGATCGTGCGAAGGGCTTGATGGTCGGTGACGATGACGAAGGGGTAGCCAATCAAGTGCTGCTCGAACGCCCGACACGCCGAAACGACGGCTAGGAACTCCTTATCAGTTACATGATAGTTGAGCTGAGCACCGTTGAACTTAGCGGAAAAGAATCGGGTAGGGACGGCCTGCGAACGAGTGGGCCCCGAGGCCAGGCAAGCACCAATGCCAACACGACTGGCATCGGTGAACAGGTAGATCTTGTGCTCGCCGGAGGTGACCTTAGCGCCGTCGATCGGTCGCAGCGTTGCTGGGACGAGGGACTTGACGGTGTTGAAGGCCTGCTGTTCGCGGTCGTTCCAACGCCACGAAGTCGATTGCGCCAACAACGCGGTGATTGGCTCCAAAATCGTCGAGAGGTGTGATAGGTGATCTCGCATCCAATTGACGGTGCCGAGGAAATGCTGGATGTCGCACTTGTTGCACGGAATCGGCCACTGTCGGATACGCTCCCACTTGGCGGGGTCGACCTCGATGCCGTTGTCGGAGATGATGGCACCCAACGAATCCAACGACTTGGAGAACCACTCGGATTTGTTGGATCCTAAGTAGAATCGGTAGTGTCGCAATGTCATCAGCAAGATCTCGATGTGTCTCAAATGCGCTCGACGAGTATCGGAGTGGACGTGAACATCGTCGAAAAAGATCTTGGTGAACGAAAGGCATGGCTGGAACATCGCTGACGTTAACAGATTCAGGGTGTTGGGCGCATTGGTGTCGCCAAACTGCATGACCCGCGACGTGTACGTGCCCGTGACCGTGGCAAAGCCGGTGCGATCGACGTGCTCGGGTATGACCCGCACCTGCTCAAAGGCTGCGGCCACATCGAACTTGGACCGGTAACGCGAGCGGGCAACTTCATAGCGCACACTGGTCATGTCGGGGATGGGCGAGAATCGCTTTGCGGTGTTGCTGTTGCGAGCCCGGAGGTCGATGACGAAACGAGCGGTCTGCGAGTTCTTTTTCGGAATGGCAAAGACCGGGGCTGCCGAATCGATCGGACCCGAAACCCAGAAGCGACCGCGAGTGTACTTAGCTGAGTGCTCCGCCCATTGGCTTCGATATTTGTCGGCGAGGGGGTACACCTTGGGCTTGACCTTCTCGTTTGGGTCGATCAGAGGGATTTCGTGATTTACGGGTCGGTACGGCGGGAGTCGGTCCATGGGGAGCGAATCTACGAACACATCAGAGTATTTCTCGAGTAAGGCAGCTAATCGTGTTCGTGCTTCGGACTCGGACAAATCCTCGAGCGCCGGGTCATCGACGACATCCAGCAGTGGGTTGTGCGGCTCGAGGCCAATAATCTCGTCGTCGGGAAGCAACCCCGGGTGATTGTAACCGATGGCGGAACCGGCAAAGATGGGCGCCACAGTGACTGCGCGATCCCACTCATGAGTGCCCAGGGCGACGGGTTGCGAAGGGCCTGGGTGCGCGACCGTGAAGGCGCCCCAGCCAACGAGCATGCCTGTATCCTTAAGAAAGGGCAGCCCCAAGATGGCATCGTACCCAGTCACCCGGAAGATAAAGAACGCTCGCGAACCGAGGTCGAGGGTGCCCGACAGAAAAGGGGCGGTGGCGAACACAGCACATCGGTCGGACGTATCCTTGGTGCCGAGGCGCAAGTGCAACGGCGCGGTCAACCGGGCCGTTGCGAAGCTCGGGTCGGCTCGCACCACCTCCTGGTCCACCAAGTCGATCTCTGACCCAGAATCGATCAAACAACGCAGGACCCTCCCAGAAGGCAACGTCCAAGCGATGACGTTGCGGGCGCGCACAATGGCGGGCTCGACAGGTCGGTCGGGTTCGTCGATGTCGAGCAGGGGTGCGGCGGACGCCAAGAGAGACACACCCGACGGCACAGGAATCTGGAAAGAGCTCACCGAAGCAGTCCTTTCCGCCTTGCGAGACGACACCACTTCCGGCCCCCAATAACGACGCAAGCGCGACTCGGCATCAGCGTAAGACAAGACATCTTCCACCGCGTCAAGCGCGGAGTCAGTCAGGCTGTCGTCGAAACGAAGTGAGTCTGCATCATTTGCCGAGGCGGTCGGCTGTGAACTACTTGATGTAACCTCAACTTCCAGCGAAGAAGAAGCGACATCTTTCACTCGTCCAACAGGGTCTGCGGAGGGCCAAAAGGGGTGCGTCACTGAGGCGGAATCGGAACTCAACGGTCGAGTCTGATCAGGCTCAAGTGGAAGGGAAGATCTCACCTGGGGGTCCTCGGCACCTTCTGAGCCCGAAGACCATTCCTCCTCGTCGAAGTTGGCCACGGCAATCGCGGATAGCTGGACGACTGCGGGAGATTGACGCTCGGAGGTACAGTGCTGTGAAAAGTGACCGCCTTGGCCACAATTGAAACAGGCCATACTTGTAGGTACTCCTCCTGGTGCGGGCGAGAACCACGTTGGTCGATCCTTCCACAAATGCGACTGTTGCCATTTGGTGGCGCGGTCGACCCATCGAGCTCGGCGGATCTGCGAGCGCTGGTCGTTGTTTGTTGTGGGTGGGGTAGTGCGTGGAGCATGCGAAATCGCTCCAAAGGTCGCGGTGCGAGTCGAAGGGGTGGCAGCCGGCGTCGGTGTCGAAATCTCGTCGGCGATGGCGGCCCATTCGGTGATTTCGTCGAGGGACGGGACCGTCCGACCGAACCTCCCTGTGATCACTAAGGAGTTGTCACGATGTTCGCGTAACATACCTGCGCGGACTTCACGCTTGGCCACGTCGTTCAAGGATTGGTAGAATGCCGTGGCGAGCTGAAGTGCCGAGAGACCGAAGCTTGGGTTGTCGTGCATGAACGTGCGGTAGCGCGCGCGCCATTCGCCGACATGGTCGTACGCCCGAGACGAAGATTGGCGGCACCCATAGAATTCTTCGGCCACCCGGTCGGCAAACCCAGGGTCCGGCCAACGACGTCCAGCAGTGAGGGCGCCTGTCCCGGATCGCGTCCCTCAACTCGTCGACGGCCCAATCGTGAGGGGACTGGCGGCGCTGGCGAGACGTCGAACGAGCGAATAGGGTGGCCACGAGCTGGACGACGCGGTCGGTGGTGAACAGTTCGTCGATTGCGATGTCGCACAAAAGTGAGAGGTACGAGTTCCCGAATGCAGTGAAAGTCACCAACCTTTCCGGGTGATCCCCGGTCCATAACCCTTCCCGGTCGGGCAATGTCCCTCTCCAACGAGAGCTAATCACCGCCGGGGAAGGGCCGTCCCTGATTTCGCTGTGAGATTCCCCCCCAGGGGCACGAGCAAGGGGGTCAGCGGTAGTGTTGGAGCGTCCCGAAAATTGGTGCGGAGGGACGTCCAGGGGGACCGATCTCACCGGCGTGAACTCCCCGGCCCGAGCTGCGGCTGGTTCAGTCAAGCCAGCCCGCGCCGCAGCCGGTTCAGTGGAGTTCTTCAAAAGGCGCTCTACCAATTTCTCCAAGTGCTGAACTCGATGATCGGAGTCGAGGCGTCGAGCTTCGGATTCTTCGAGGCGAGCTTCGAGCGACATCAGAGCGGCGGCGGTATGGGCCGGTTTTGGCGGTGGGGACTTAAAGGATTCTGGGCGCCCGGCCTCGTCGTCGCGGAGAGGGCTGACGCTGTCTCCGGCAAAGACGCGCGACGTGTCACGTTCGTCGGCCATGGCGAGCTCGCGATTCAACGGTCGGCGATTCCGGGGTGAACGGTGGCGAGGGCGGGATGGCTGGAAGAAAGGGTAGGAGGGAAGAACGCGTTCGCCGTCGGACTCGGTGAAGGAGGTCACGAAAGACAGTGACGCGTTCGTGGGGGATGAGTTCGGCAACGGGGAGGAGGCTGACGACTCGAGATCAGACGGCGGGGGCGACTGCTCGTCCAGGGTATGGGACTTAGCAGTTGTAGGGGTTCTGATCGTTGTTGGCGATGCCGGACTTGAAAAAAGTGACAGGCGACGTCGGCGAGGATGACGTCGTCTACACGACGAAGGACGGGGGTGTCGAGGAGTATCGGCTGTGGTGGCGGCAGTCGGCGAGGGAGCGATCGAAGAGGGGTGTCGACCGAAAAGCTCGCGGGAAGTCAAGTATAACGGACTTTATTCCAACGATCGGCAAGGAGAGGGGGGGGCCAATAAGATGATGAGCGGACCAGGCTCCGGCGGAAGGTGTCGAAACCGAAGGGAGGGACTGCCCAGGCGCCGAGGGAACTCAGCCAAATCAAACTACTCCAAGAGGTCGCCTCAGGGGTAAAAAGGATTGCTCGCGGGAGCACCGGTAAAAACCCTGAGGCCGCGCCTCAGCTAGCAAAAAAGATAAAACAAATCGAAAGAAGATTGCGCTCGCAACGCATCGAACCTGCAACCAGCGGGTGCGCGCCCACGCGCCAAACGGCTACACCACGACGCCCGCGATGCTTGAAACGAATCCGCCATTGGGTCAAGTCATCGCTACCTGCACACAACCTCGGGGAAGACTTCCTTTGAGTACTGCTGTCAGTGTACCGCTGTCATCCTGACAGGTCACGTCCGACGCAGGAGGTGATGGCGAGAACTGAGCCCTGGACATGTCGGACGGTGTGTCAAAGCCATTGTCGGACATGTCGATCGTTGTGTCGTCACTCGCGTTGGTCTCAAGCGCGGCAAATCGATTTTCGTGCACGACAGGCTGGAGGGACGGAGGTGGTGCAGCGCGGGAGCCATGGGCAGCGTCAACAAAGGTCCAGTCGCCAGTGGTGGACGTCATGGGAGGTTTCGGTTGGTCGATCGGGGCATCTCGAGCGGGGAAGACTTTCTCATCGAATAGGACGTCGCGACTCTGGAAGAACGAAGTTGTGGCCGAGTCGTACAGCGTCCAGGCCTTGGATTTGTTATCGATGCCAACAAAGATGAATGGTTTGGCCTTGGGGTCGAGTTTTGCCCGCTTGTGCTGAGGGGTGGTGTGCCAGGCGCGGCAGCCAAATACCCTCAGGTTTGCCGTGCTGGGAGGTTTGCCAAACCAGACAGCGTCCGGGATCTTGTGGTCGATGGCGCTGTGCGGGCTGAGGTTCTTGGTGTCAACAACGTACCTGAGGGCCTCTCGCCAGAGTGTCATGGGCAGTCCCGAGTGCTGGAGCAGGGCGATCGTCCCCTCGATGATCGTGCGGTTTGTCCTTTCGGCTCGGCCGTTCTGCTCCGGGGTGTACGGGATTGTGAGCTGCTTGGTAATGCCGTGGTGAGAGCAGTACTCAATGAAGGCTTTGGATGTGTATTCGCCGCCATTGTCTGTTCGTAACGTGCGGAGCTTGAGGCCCGTTGAGCGTTCGATCATGGTGTGCCAACGCTGGAAGGTGTCGAATACTTGACTCTTGTTTCTCAGCGCGCTGACCCACGTCTTTCGGGAGAAATCGTCGATGAAGGTGACAACATATCGTTCCCCGTTGGTGGCTGGTTCGGGCAGAGTGAGGACATCGGAGTGGACCAGTTCGAGTGGTTGCGAAGCGCGAGAGTCCGACGTTGGGAAAGGTTTCCTGGTTGCCTTTGCCGCTTTGCAGGTGTCGCAGGAGAAGGCCTTGCATTCGGCCGCCGAGTACGTCCATGTTTGACCTTGTAGTTGACCCGACGAGACTGCCCTTCGCAGGTTGGGAAGGGACAGGTGGCCGAATCGTTGATGCAGAGTCAGGAGAGGGATGGCGGCGGCTGCAACCGGTGACGGTGTGCAGCGGATTGGGGTGGCGTCCAGTGTCGACAATTGGTTCGCAATGAGGGATGCGACGCCTATGAGGTGACCTTGTGACCGGAGCTCGATGGTCTTGCCAAAGTGGGTGTAAATGCGCTCGCGGCGCAGCTGCATGACCGAGATCAGGTTGGCTGGAAGGTCGGGGACGTAGTAGACGTTGCAGAGCTTGATCGTTCGTTGTTTCGACGTTTGTATCGTGATCGAGCCGGTGCCTTGTGCCATGAGTGATCCGCCAGCGCCATCAACAGCGATGTGCGACCGTGTGTGCCAGACGTCGAAGAGAGACGCGTCCTTGACCATGTGGTGGGAGGCGCCCGAGTCGAGTACTAGGGTGTCGTTGGGAAGGTGAAGCTCCCGGTTCGAGTTCAGACGACCTAGGAGTGCGACGACGTTCACGCTGGGCCGAACTGTCACGCTCACAGTCGGGTCCAGGTGCGACGTGTCAAGTTGCGTCATGGTGCGGTAACGGCCGGTCGCATAGGCGAGGGCGGTTGCAAGGGTGTGGCACAGTGCGATGATGATGATGAAGACGATCATGATGGTCGCGAATGACGTCAGTGGAGCTGTCATTGTTGGAGCAGCTTTAGCTCGGGCTCATAACCTGTTAATCGTATGTCTCGAGAGGGGACTGGATCGGCAACCAGTAAGTACACGAGACAGAGTACGGGTTGTAAGGGAGTAGTTTGGAGCGTTAGGGGGAAGACTAAAGAGGCGCGCAGTGCGAGTGTGCGAAATATCTCTAAGTCCAAAGAGAGGTCCAAGCGGCGCGGCTAGCTATGTTGAATTCCATACACTCTTGCTTAGGTCGATCTCCAACCCGCGCCCAGCCTAGCCAGCCGCGCGCCGCTCGGACCCCTTTTGGACTTAGAGATATTTCGCGCACTCGCACTGCGCGCCTCTTATAGTCTTTCCCCTAACGCTCCAATATACTTCCCACAACTCGTACTGTGTCTCGTGTACTCACTGGTTGCCGATCCAGTCCCCTCCCGAGACATACGATTCAACAGGTTATGAGCCCGAGCTAACAGCTGCTCCACGATGCCACCACCACCATCGTCACTTGCGACCATCATGATCGTCTTCGTCATCATCATCGCTCTATACCACACTGTTGCAACCACCCTCGCCTATGCGACCGGCCGTTACCGCACCATGACGCAACTTGACACGTCGCACCTGGACCCGACTGTGAGCGTGACAGTTCGGCCCAGCGTGAACGTCGTCGCACTCCTAGGTCGTCTGAACTCGAACCGGGAGCTTCACCTTCCCAACGACACCCTAGTACTCGACTCGGGCGCCTCCCACCACATGGTCAAGGACGCGTCTCTCTTCGACGTCTGGCACACACGGTCGCACATCGCTGTTGATGGCGCTGGCGGATCACTCATGGCACAAGGCACCGGCTCGATCACGATACAAACGTCGAAACAACGAACGATCAAGCTCTGCAACGTCTACTACGTCCCCGACCTTCCAGCCAACCTGATCTCGGTCATGCAGCTGCGCCGCGAGCGCATTTACACCCACTTTGGCAAGACCATCGAGCTCCGGTCACAAGGTCACCTCATAGGCGTCGCATCCCTCATTGCGAACCAATTGTCGACACTGGACGCCACCCCAATCCGCTGCACACCGTCACCGGTTGCAGCCGCCGCCATCCCTCTCCTGACTCTGCATCAACGATTCGGCCACCTGTCCCTCCCCAACCTGCGAAGGGCAGTCTCATCGGGTCAACTACAAGGTCAAACATGGACATACTCGGCGGCCGAATGCAAGGCCTTCTCCTGCGACACCTGCAAAGCGGCAAAGGCAACCAGGACATCTTTCCCAACGTCGGACTCTCGCGCTTCGCAACCACTCGAACTGGTCCACTCCGATGTCCTCACTCTGCCCGAACCAGCCACCGACGGGGAACGATATGTTGTCACCTTCATCGACGATTTCTCCCGAAAGACGTGGGTCAGCGCACTGAGAAACAAGAGTCAAGTCTTCGACACCTTCCAGCGTTGGCACACCATGATCGAACGCTCAACGGGCCTCAAGCTCCGCACGCTACGAACGGACAATGGCGGCGAATACACGTCCAAAGCCTTCATTGAGTACTGCTCTCACCACGGCATTACCAGGCAGCTCACAATCCCGTACACCCCGGAGCAGAACGGCCGAGCCGAAAGGACAAACCGCACGATTGTCGAGGGGACGATCGCCCTGCTCCAGCACTCGGGACTGCCCATGACACTCTGGCGAGAGGCCCTCAGGTACGTTGTTGACACCAAGAACCTCAGCCCGCACAGCGCCATCGACCACAAGATCCCGGACGCTGTCTGGTTTGGCAAACCTCCCAGCACGGCAAACCTGAGGGTATTCGGCTGCCGCGCCTGGCACACCACCCCTCAGCACAAGCGGGCAAAACTCGACCCCAAGGCCAAACCATTCATCTTCGTTGGCATCGATAACAAATCCAAGGCCTGGACGCTGTACGACTCGGCCACAACTTCGTTCTTCCAGAGTCGCGACGTCCTATTCGATGAGAAAGTCTTCCCCGCTCGAGATGCCCCGATCAACCAACCGAAACCTCCCATGACGTCCACCACTGGCGACTGGACCTTTGTTGACGCTGCCCATGGCTCCCGCGCTGCACCACCTCCGTCCCTCCAGCCTGTCGTGCACGAAAATCGATTTGCCGCGCTTGAGACCAACGCGAGTGACGACACAACAATCGACATGTCCGACGATGGCTTTGACACACCGTCCGACATGTCCAGGGCTCAGTTCTCGCCATCACCCCCTGCGTCGGACGTGACCGACGACTCGGCCGACCCAATCGACTTCTTGTCATGCCCGTCTCGCGCCGCTGCCTTCGCCGCCACCACTGCTGGTTCACCGGTCGTCGAACTCGAAGGGCCAACCGAGGACCCCCAAAATTGGTCGCAGGCGGTCAAGTCAGGTAAAGAGGAGATCTGGAGGCAAGCAGCAGCCGATGAGTTTCACTCCCTTGCCACCGAGTACAAATGCTTCACCCCGGTCAACTCCTCCTCACTGCCCCCCGGTGCCAAAGTCCTTGGATCCAGGTTCATCTTCCGCACCAAACGCGACCAACTTGGCAAGATTACTTCGCACAAGGGCCGGCTCGTTGCACAGGGGTTTTCCCAGCGCCCAGGTATCGATTACGATGAGACGTTTGCTCCTGTCGCCAAGTTCACCTCCATCCGAGCTCTCATCGCCCTGGCCGCCGCACAAAACCTCCACGTCCATCAGGCCGACGTTGACAAGGCATACCTCCATGGCGAACTGAAGGAAGACCTCTACATGCGAGTCCCACAAGGTGTTGACATGCCCGGTAAAGTCCTCAAACTCCATCGATCGATCTACGGCCTCAAGCAGGCCGGCCGAGTCTGGAACGAGCACATTGACTTGACGCTAAAAAGCCTCAACTACCGCGCCACAGCCAAGGATCACTGCGTATACGTACGACGCGACGGCGACCACTACCACTACATCGCCCTCTACGTCGATGACTTGCTGATGGTCAGCCCTTCGGAGGACGAGATTGAGCGCATCCTCAACGGCCTGGAGCAAAAATACGGCATCAAGCGACTTGGCCCAGCCCAATACATCTTGGGGATCCAGATCAAACGACAGGCCGACAAGTCCATCATCCTGTCGCAGGAGGCGTACATCACAAGTATCCTCCGCAGATTTGGCATGTCAGACAGCAGCCCCGCCTCCACGCCCATGGCCCCAAACCGCCAGCTCGAGCATTCGCTCGCGGAACCGTCAAAGATCGCTCAGACACGCTACATGCAGGCCATTGGGTGCCTCCTATACGCTGCCACCGGTACTCGCCCAGACATTTCCTACGCTGTCGGATACCTTGCACGCTTCTCTGCCAGTCCCACACCTGAACACTGGACGGCCATCAAGACTGTCTTCCGGTACTTACGTGGAACCGCACGTCTGGGACTGCACTACAGCTCTGAACAAGGCAAGTTCTCCGGTTTCACCGGTTACTCTGACGCAGACTGGGGAACCTGCACCACATCATCACGGTCAACCATGGGGTACAGCTTCCACCTTGCGGGATCTGTCATCTCCTGGTCCTCCAAAGTGCAAAACCGTGTGGCCGACTCCACTACAGACGCCGAGTACCTCGCCCTCTCACATGCCTCAAAGGAAGCTGGCCACCTCCAAGAACTGCTCATGGAGCTGGGCATCGACACCCGAGCTCCCGTCCAGCTGTACGGCGACAACCAAGGAGCCATTGCTCTCGCCAAGAACCCCACCCTTCACCACCGGTCCCGTCACATTCGCATTCGTGAGCACTTTGTACGCGACCAGGTCAAGCTGGGCACCATTCAAGTCGACTATGTGGACACAAAAACCATGGTCGCCGACATCTTCACCAAGGCACTTGGACCCTTGGTGTTCAAGGTTCATCGTGACAACCTGGGTCTTAGAGGCTAAGTAAGCTTCGAGCGAGGGGGGGTGTTGAATTCCATACACTCTTGCTTAGGTCGATCTCCAACCCGCGCCCAGCCTAGCCAGCCGCGCGCCGCTCGGACCCCTTTTGGACTTAGAGATATTTCGCGCACTCGCACTGCGCGCCTCTTATAGTCTTTCCCCTAACGCTCCAATATACTTCCCACAACTCGTACTGTGTCTCGTGTACTCACTGGTTGCCGATCCAGGTCAGTTGCAATCCTAACGCTCCAATATACTTCCCACAACTCGTACTGTGTCTCGTGTACTCACTGGTTGCCGATCCAGTCCCCTCCCGAGACATACGATTCAACAAGCTAGGCGCGGCGCGGATTGGAGATTGATCTAAGCAAGAGTGTATGGAATTCAACACCTTCGAGGCATGCGAGAGGGCGAGGTACTCGGCGTCTGTGGTGGAGTCGGCCACTCGGTTTTGCACTTTGGAGGACCAGGAGATAACTGACAGGCGACGTCGGCGAGGATGACGTCGTCTACACGACGAAGGACGGGGGTGTCGAGGAGTATCGGCTGTGGTGGCGGCAGTCGGCGAGGGAGCGATCGAAGAGGGGTGTCGACCGAAAAGCTCGCGGGAAGTCAAGTATAACGGACTTTATTCCAACGATCGGCAAGGAGAGGGGGGGGCCAATAAGATGATGAGCGGACCAGGCTCCGGCGGAAGGTGTCGAAACCGAAGGGAGGGACTGCCCAGGCGCCGAGGGAACTCAGCCAAATCAAACTACTCCAAGAGGTTGCCTCAGGGGTAAAAAGGATTGCTCGCGGGAGCACCGGTAAAAACCCTGAGGCCGCGCCTCAGCTAGCAAAAAAGATAAAACAAATCGAAAGAAGATTGCGCTCGCAACACATCGAACCTGCAACCAGCGGGTGCGCGCCCACGCGCCAAACGGCTACACCACGACGCCCGCGATGCTTGAAACGAATCCGCCATTGGGTCAAGTCATCGCTACCTGCACACAACCTCGGGGAAGACTTCCTTTGAGTACTGCTGTCAGTGTACCGCTGTCATCCTGACACTGTCCCCCCCAAAAGGAAGTCTACCGTGCGGCGAGGCGGCGGTTCGAGCGATCGAGGCGCGCAAAGTAGGCGTCGAGGACGGACGGATGGTCCAGGCGAAGGGACTGCTCTGACATCCAAGTATCGTCGGTGTCGTTACGGCCTACCCATCGCACCAAGAACGAACGAGCGCCCCGAGCGTTCCGCCGATCGCGAACAATCCGTTCCGGAATCGCAGAGTTGTCGGCCGCATCGGCTACATCTTTGACAAAAAGAACTGCGGGGTCACGCCCAGGGAACCTTTCAGCATCATTCTCAATGTAAGGGCGAAGCAGTCGAGCATGGAAGCGATTGTGCACTCGCGACATGGCTGGTGGAAGCTCGAGGTCGTAGCTGGATGTTGCCGGAATTGCCGCTCGAATACGGAAAGGGCCGATGTAGCGCGGCAACAACTTCGACTTCATCCCTTCAGGAACTGCCAGATTCTTTGTCGAAAGGTAGACGTAACTGCCGGTCCGAAAGGCGGGGTCATCCGGGCGTCGATGCTTGTTGGCCTGATAGGACTGGTCGAGGCGTGCTCCAATGATCGCATCCGTGACATCGAGGTTCCGTAACTGTCGAGTCCGAGCAAACGCTTCCGCCCGAGGGACAGCCGAGACAGACCAGGAATCGGTGGGCCAACGTCGAGGAAGGTAGCCGTAAGTCGCCTCGAAAGCCGACAAAGACGTGGACACAGCAACAGAAGAGTTAAGAGCGAACTCAGCTTCAACTAGACGAGATGCCCAAGCCTCGTGATTTGACGACACCATGATCCGCAGTGTTTGGGTGACCATCTTGATCCGATTCTCGCTCGATCCGTCCGTCTCGGGGTGTGCCGCGGTTGACATTCGCAAGACGGCGCCAACCTTTGCCTGCAATGCCCGCCAAAACTGCGAGGTGAACTTGGGATCGCGGTCGGAAACGATGGCTGAAGGCGTCCCATGCAGTCGAAAGATGGTGGCGTAGTACTTCTCGGCAACGAGCTCAGAGTCGGCGTCGGCTGGGAGGGGAATTAGGTGGACCATCTTTCCCCAAGTGTCAGTGACCACCATGATTTGAGCGACCATCATCCCTTCGAACTCGACCGGAGGCAGTCCTGTCATGAAGTCGATCGCCACTTGTTCCCAAGGACCGGAGGGGATCGGCATTGGGTGCAGTCGGCCATAGGGAACTTGAGTGGACGCCTTGCCGCGGGCACAGTCTTCGCAGGAACGGCAGAACTCAGCGCAATCGGCAGACATGGACGACCACCAATACAAAGGACGTATGGCGGCCAAGGTGATGCGATGTCCCGCGTGCCCGACGCTCCGATGTATCTCCGAAAGCACGAGCTCGCGCAGCGACGGGACCTTGTCGGAATCGACGACGCCGGTAGCGAGACCACGAGGCACAAACAGGGAAAGAGACTCATCTGGATGTACGCGCAAGATCCTCCCTTCCTCGGTCACCCGAAACATAGGCCATGATATTGGGTCGGTAATGATGACCTGGGCTTGCGAATCGTTGGTGTATGCTCGGATGATGGTGTCGAGGAAGGGTTGGGGCAGTGGATCAGGCGGCCGATGGACTACAGGTGCGTCGTTGACTGCATCGGCAGCGACTCCCAACAAATCGAGTTCATCAGCGTCGGCATCAACCGGAATGGGCGGGTCGTTGGCCGGGGCCGCAGCGATAGCGTGAACTCGATTGACGGCGATGGGAGGAGGAAGGGGGCCGGTAGACAAGTCGACGGCGTCCATTATGTTCTCGGCGAGGCGATGGGAACCGGGAGAGCCTGAATTGTAACCGTGTCCCCAGGGCCCGAAGGCACAATCAACAGCCGGCAACCGGTCGTGCGAAGGTGAGGTGTAAGGACGTTCCTCGAGGAGGCTCTCACCGGGCGTAGTGAACTCGTGGCATTCTTCCTTCAAGAACAAATTCCCCAAATCCCGTCCATTCACATCCTCGTCTTGCGATTCCTCCTTGAGCGCGTAGTATCCGGGAGAGCCTGCCTCGCAATCGTCGCGTTGGGGCCCGAGGGCAAAATCAACAGGAGGCAACCGATCGGGAGATGGAGAGGTGTAAGGACGTTCCTCGGGGAGGCTCTCACCGGGCGTAGTGAATCCGTGGCGTTCTCCATCAAAGAACATGTCCTCCAACTCATTCTCCTTGACCTGATCCTCGTACGATCCCTCCTTGACCTCCCACAAGCGCGACAATGAATCAGCAAGGGAGTTGTTCCTGCCGGCGATGAATTCAAACTCAAAGTCGAAACGGCTGAGTTCGAGACACATGCGGATGTGCCGAGGCGTTTGGCGTAACTTCTGCGTTTTGATCGTGCGAAGGGCTTGATGGTCGGTGACGATGACGAAGGGGTAGCCAATCAAGTGCTGCTCGAACGCCCGACACGCCGAAACGACGGCTAGGAACTCCTTATCAGTTACATGATAGTTGAGCTGAGCACCGTTGAACTTAGCGGAAAAGAATCGGGTAGGGACGGCCTGCGAACGAGTGGGCCCCGAGGCCAGGCAAGCACCAATGCCAACACGACTGGCATCGGTGAACAGGTAGATCTTGTGCTCGCCGGAGGTGACCTTAGCGCCGTCGATCGGTCGCAGCGTTGCTGGGACGAGGGACTTGACGGTGTTGAAGGCCTGCTGTTCGCGGTCGTTCCAACGCCACGAAGTCGATTGCGCCAACAACGCGGTGATTGGCTCCAAAATCGTCGAGAGGTGTGATAGGTGATCTCGCATCCAATTGACGGTGCCGAGGAAATGCTGGATGTCGCACTTGTTGCACGGAATCGGCCACTGTCGGATACGCTCCCACTTGGCGGGGTCGACCTCGATGCCGTTGTCGGAGATGATGGCACCCAACGAATCCAACGACTTGGAGAACCACTCGGATTTGTTGGATCCTAAGTAGAATCGGTAGTGTCGCAATGTCATCAGCAAGATCTCGATGTGTCTCAAATGCGCTCGACGAGTATCGGAGTGGACGTGAACATCGTCGAAAAAGATCTTGGTGAACGAAAGGCATGGCTGGAACATCGCTGACGTTAACAGATTCAGGGTGTTGGGCGCATTGGTGTCGCCAAACTGCATGACCCGCGACGTGTACGTGCCCGTGACCGTGGCAAAGCCGGTGCGATCGACGTGCTCGGGTATGACCCGCACCTGCTCAAAGGCTGCGGCCACATCGAACTTGGACCGGTAACGCGAGCGGGCAACTTCATAGCGCACACTGGTCATGTCGGGGATGGGCGAGAATCGCTTTGCGGTGTTGCTGTTGCGAGCCCGGAGGTCGATGACGAAACGAGCGGTCTGCGAGTTCTTTTTCGGAATGGCAAAGACCGGGGCTGCCGAATCGATCGGACCCGAAACCCAGAAGCGACCGCGAGTGTACTTAGCTGAGTGCTCCGCCCATTGGCTTCGATATTTGTCGGCGAGGGGGTACACCTTGGGCTTGACCTTCTCGTTTGGGTCGATCAGAGGGATTTCGTGATTTACGGGTCGGTACGGCGGGAGTCGGTCCATGGGGAGCGAATCTACGAACACATCAGAGTATTTCTCGAGTAAGGCAGCTAATCGTGTTCGTGCTTCGGACTCGGACAAATCCTCGAGCGCCGGGTCATCGACGACATCCAGCAGTGGGTTGTGCGGCTCGAGGCCAATAATCTCGTCGTCGGGAAGCAACCCCGGGTGATTGTAACCGATGGCGGAACCGGCAAAGATGGGCGCCACAGTGACTGCGCGATCCCACTCATGAGTGCCCAGGGCGACGGGTTGCGAAGGGCCTGGGTGCGCGACCGTGAAGGCGCCCCAGCCAACGAGCATGCCTGTATCCTTAAGAAAGGGCAGCCCCAAGATGGCATCGTACCCAGTCACCCGGAAGATAAAGAACGCTCGCGAACCGAGGTCGAGGGTGCCCGACAGAAAAGGGGCGGTGGCGAACACAGCACATCGGTCGGACGTATCCTTGGTGCCGAGGCGCAAGTGCAACGGCGCGGTCAACCGGGCCGTTGCGAAGCTCGGGTCGGCTCGCACCACCTCCTGGTCCACCAAGTCGATCTCTGACCCAGAATCGATCAAACAACGCAGGACCCTCCCAGAAGGCAACGTCCAAGCGATGACGTTGCGGGCGCGCACAATGGCGGGCTCGACAGGTCGGTCGGGTTCGTCGATGTCGAGCAGGGGTGCGGCGGACGCCAAGAGAGACACACCCGACGGCACAGGAATCTGGAAAGAGCTCACCGAAGCAGTCCTTTCCGCCTTGCGAGACGACACCACTTCCGGCCCCCAATAACGACGCAAGCGCGACTCGGCATCAGCGTAAGACAAGACATCTTCCACCGCGTCAAGCGCGGAGTCAGTCAGGCTGTCGTCGAAACGAAGTGAGTCTGCATCATTTGCCGAGGCGGTCGGCTGTGAACTACTTGATGTAACCTCAACTTCCAGCGAAGAAGAAGCGACATCTTTCACTCGTCCAACAGGGTCTGCGGAGGGCCAAAAGGGGTGCGTCACTGAGGCGGAATCGGAACTCAACGGTCGAGTCTGATCAGGCTCAAGTGGAAGGGAAGATCTCACCTGGGGGTCCTCGGCACCTTCTGAGCCCGAAGACCATTCCTCCTCGTCGAAGTTGGCCACGGCAATCGCGGATAGCTGGACGACTGCGGGAGATTGACGCTCGGAGGTACAGTGCTGTGAAAAGTGACCGCCTTGGCCACAATTGAAACAGGCCATACTTGTAGGTACTCCTCCTGGTGCGGGCGAGAACCACGTTGGTCGATCCTTCCACAAATGCGACTGTTGCCATTTGGTGGCGCGGTCGACCCATCGAGCTCGGCGGATCTGCGAGCGCTGGTCGTTGTTTGTTGTGGGTGGGGTAGTGCGTGGAGCATGCGAAATCGCTCCAAAGGTCGCGGTGCGAGTCGAAGGGGTGGCAGCCGGCGTCGGTGTCGAAATCTCGTCGGCGATGGCGGCCCATTCGGTGATTTCGTCGAGGGACGGGACCGTCCGACCGAACCTCCCTGTGATCACTAAGGAGTTGTCACGATGTTCGCGTAACATACCTGCGCGGACTTCACGCTTGGCCACGTCGTTCAAGGATTGGTAGAATGCCGTGGCGAGCTGAAGTGCCGAGAGACCGAAGCTTGGGTTGTCGTGCATGAACGTGCGGTAGCGCGCGCGCCATTCGCCGACATGGTCGTACGCCCGAGACGAAGATTGGCGGCACCCATAGAATTCTTCGGCCACCCGGTCGGCAAACCCAGGGTCCGGCCAACGACGTCCAGCAGTGAGGGCGCCTGTCCCGGATCGCGTCCCTCAACTCGTCGACGGCCCAATCGTGAGGGGACTGGCGGCGCTGGCGAGACGTCGAACGAGCGAATAGGGTGGCCACGAGCTGGACGACGCGGTCGGTGGTGAACAGTTCGTCGATTGCGATGTCGCACAAAAGTGAGAGGTACGAGTTCCCGAATGCAGTGAAAGTCACCAACCTTTCCGGGTGATCCCCGGTCCATAACCCTTCCCGGTCGGGCAATGTCCCTCTCCAACGAGAGCTAATCACCGCCGGGGAAGGGCCGTCCCTGATTTCGCTGTGAGATTCCCCCCCAGGGGCACGAGCAAGGGGGTCAGCGGTAGTGTTGGAGCGTCCCGAAAATTGGTGCGGAGGGACGTCCAGGGGGACCGATCTCACCGGCGTGAACTCCCCGGCCCGAGCTGCGGCTGGTTCAGTCAAGCCAGCCCGCGCCGCAGCCGGTTCAGTGGAGTTCTTCAAAAGGCGCTCTACCAATTTCTCCAAGTGCTGAACTCGATGATCGGAGTCGAGGCGTCGAGCTTCGGATTCTTCGAGGCGAGCTTCGAGCGACATCAGAGCGGCGGCGGTATGGGCCGGTTTTGGCGGTGGGGACTTAAAGGATTCTGGGCGCCCGGCCTCGTCGTCGCGGAGAGGGCTGACGCTGTCTCCGGCAAAGACGCGCAACGTGTCACGTTCGTCGGCCATGGCGAGCTCGCGATTCAACGGTCGGCGATTCCGGGGTGAACGGTGGCGAGGGCGGGATGGCTGGAAGAAAGGGTAGGAGGGAAGAACGCGTTCGCCGTCGGACTCGGTGAAGGAGGTCACGAAAGACAGTGACGCGTTCGTGGGGGATGAGTTCGGCAACGGGGAGGAGGCTGACGACTCGAGATCAGACGGCGGGGGCGACTGCTCGTCCAGGGTATGGGACTTAGCAGTTGTAGGGGTTCTGATCGTTGTTGGCGATGCCGGACTTGAAAAAAGTGACAGGCGACGTCGGCGAGGATGACGTCGTCTACACGACGAAGGACGGGGGTGTCGAGGAGTATCGGCTGTGGTGGCGGCAGTCGGCGAGGGAGCGATCGAAGAGGGGTGTCGACCGAAAAGCTCGCGGGAAGTCAAGTATAACGGACTTTATTCCAACGATCGGCAAGGAGAGGGGGGGGCCAATAAGATGATGAGCGGACCAGGCTCCGGCGGAAGGTGTCGAAACCGAAGGGAGGGACTGCCCAGGCGCCGAGGGAACTCAGCCAAATCAAACTACTCCAAGAGGTCGCCTCAGGGGTAAAAAGGATTGCTCGCGGGAGCACCGGTAAAAACCCTGAGGCCGCGCCTCAGCTAGCAAAAAAGATAAAACAAATCGAAAGAAGATTGCGCTCGCAACGCATCGAACCTGCAACCAGCGGGTGCGCGCCCACGCGCCAAACGGCTACACCACGACGCCCGCGATGCTTGAAACGAATCCGCCATTGGGTCAAGTCATCGCTACCTGCACACAACCTCGGGGAAGACTTCCTTTGAGTACTGCTGTCAGTGTACCGCTGTCATCCTGACAGGTCACGTCCGACGCAGGAGGTGATGGCGAGAACTGAGCCCTGGACATGTCGGACGGTGTGTCAAAGCCATTGTCGGACATGTCGATCGTTGTGTCGTCACTCGCGTTGGTCTCAAGCGCGGCAAATCGATTTTCGTGCACGACAGGCTGGAGGGACGGAGGTGGTGCAGCGCGGGAGCCATGGGCAGCGTCAACAAAGGTCCAGTCGCCAGTGGTGGACGTCATGGGAGGTTTCGGTTGGTCGATCGGGGCATCTCGAGCGGGGAAGACTTTCTCATCGAATAGGACGTCGCGACTCTGGAAGAACGAAGTTGTGGCCGAGTCGTACAGCGTCCAGGCCTTGGATTTGTTATCGATGCCAACAAAGATGAATGGTTTGGCCTTGGGGTCGAGTTTTGCCCGCTTGTGCTGAGGGGTGGTGTGCCAGGCGCGGCAGCCAAATACCCTCAGGTTTGCCGTGCTGGGAGGTTTGCCAAACCAGACAGCGTCCGGGATCTTGTGGTCGATGGCGCTGTGCGGGCTGAGGTTCTTGGTGTCAACAACGTACCTGAGGGCCTCTCGCCAGAGTGTCATGGGCAGTCCCGAGTGCTGGAGCAGGGCGATCGTCCCCTCGATGATCGTGCGGTTTGTCCTTTCGGCTCGGCCGTTCTGCTCCGGGGTGTACGGGATTGTGAGCTGCTTGGTAATGCCGTGGTGAGAGCAGTACTCAATGAAGGCTTTGGACGTGTATTCGCCGCCATTGTCCGTTCGTAGCGTGCGGAGCTTGAGGCCCGTTGAGCGTTCGATCATGGTGTGCCAACGCTGGAAGGTGTCGAATACTTGACTCTTGTTTCTCAGCGCGCTGACCCACGTCTTTCGGGAGAAATCGTCGATGAAGGTGACAACATATCGTTCCCCGTTGGTGGCTGGTTCGGGCAGAGTGAGGACATCGGAGTGGACCAGTTCGAGTGGTTGCGAAGCGCGAGAGTCCGACGTTGGGAAAGGTTTCCTGGTTGCCTTTGCCGCTTTGCAGGTGTCGCAGGAGAAGGCCTTGCATTCGGCCGCCGAGTACGTCCATGTTTGACCTTGTAGTTGACCCGACGAGACTGCCCTTCGCAGGTTGGGAAGGGACAGGTGGCCGAATCGTTGATGCAGAGTCAGGAGAGGGATGGCGGCGGCTGCAACCGGTGACGGTGTGCAGCGGATTGGGGTGGCGTCCAGTGTCGACAATTGGTTTGCAATGAGGGATGCGACGCCTATGAGGTGACCTTGTGACCGGAGCTCGATGGTCTTGCCAAAGTGGGTGTAAATGCGCTCGCGGCGCAGCTGCATGACCGAGACCAGGTTTGCCGGAAGGTCGGGAACGTAGTAGACGTTGCAGAGCTTGATCGTTCGTTGTTTCGACGTTCGTATCGTGATCGAGCCGGTTCCTTGGGCCATGAGTGATCCACCAGCGCCATCAACGGCGATGTGCGACCGAGTGTGCCAGACGTCGAATAGAGACGCGTCCTTGACCATGTGGTGGGAGGCGCCCGAGTCGAGTACTAGGGTGTCGTTGGGAAGGTGAAGCTCCCGGTTCGAGTTCAGACGACCTAGGAGTGCGACGACGTTCACGCTGGGCCGAACTGTCACGCTCACAGTCGGGTCCAGGTGCGACGTGTCAAGTTGCGTCATGGTGCGGTAACGGCCGGTCGCATAGGCGAGGGCGGTTGCAAGGGTGTGGCACAGTGCGATGATGATGATGAAGACGATCATGATGGTCGCGAATGACGTCAGTGGAGCTGTCATTGTTGGAGCAGCTTTAGCTCGGGCTCATAACCTGTTAATCGTATGTCTCGAGAGGGGACTGGATCGGCAACCAGTAAGTACACGAGACAGAGTACGGGTTGTAAGGGAGTAGTTTGGAGCGTTAGGGGGAAGACTAAAGAGGCGCGCAGTGCGAGTGTGCGAAATATCTCTAAGTCCAAAGAGAGGTCCAAGCGGCGCGGCTAGCTATGTTGAATTCCATACACTCTTGCTTAGGTCGATCTCCAACCCGCGCCCAGCCTAGCCAGCCACGCGCCGCTCGGACCCCTTTTGGACTTAGAGATATTTCGCGCACTCGCACTGCGCGCCTCTTATAGTCTTTCCCCTAACGCTCCAATATACTTCCCACAACTCGTACTGTGTCTCGTGTACTCACTGGTTGCCGATCCAGGTCAGTTGCAATCCTAACGCTCCAATATACTTCCCACAACTCGTACTGTGTCTCGTGTACTCACTGGTTGCCGATCCAGTCCCCTCCCGAGACATACGATTCAACAGGTTATGAGCCCGAGCTAACAGCTGCTCCACGATGCCACCACCACCATCGTCACTTGCGACCATCATGATCGTCTTCGTCATCATCATCGCTCTATACCACACTGTTGCAACCACCCTCGCCTATGCGACCGGCCGTTACCGCACCATGACGCAACTTGACACGTCGCACCTGGACCCGACTGTGAGCGTGACAGTTCGGCCCAGCGTGAACGTCGTCGCACTCCTAGGTCGTCTGAACTCGAACCGGGAGCTTCACCTTCCCAACGACACCCTAGTACTCGACTCGGGCGCCTCCCACCACATGGTCAAGGACGCGTCTCTCTTCGACGTCTGGCACACACGGTCGCACATCGCTGTTGATGGCGCTGGCGGATCACTCATGGCACAAGGCACCGGCTCGATCACGATACAAACGTCGAAACAACGAACGATCAAGCTCTGCAACGTCTACTACGTCCCCGACCTTCCAGCCAACCTGATCTCGGTCATGCAGCTGCGCCGCGAGCGCATTTACACCCACTTTGGCAAGACCATCGAGCTCCGGTCACAAGGTCACCTCATAGGCGTCGCATCCCTCATTGCGAACCAATTGTCGACACTGGACGCCACCCCAATCCGCTGCACACCGTCACCGGTTGCAGCCGCCGCCATCCCTCTCCTGACTCTGCATCAACGATTCGGCCACCTGTCCCTCCCCAACCTGCGAAGGGCAGTCTCATCGGGTCAACTACAAGGTCAAACATGGACATACTCGGCGGCCGAATGCAAGGCCTTCTCCTGCGACACCTGCAAAGCGGCAAAGGCAACCAGGACATCTTTCCCAACGTCGGACTCTCGCGCTTCGCAACCACTCGAACTGGTCCACTCCGATGTCCTCACTCTGCCCGAACCAGCCACCGACGGGGAACGATATGTTGTCACCTTCATCGACGATTTCTCCCGAAAGACGTGGGTCAGCGCACTGAGAAACAAGAGTCAAGTCTTCGACACCTTCCAGCGTTGGCACACCATGATCGAACGCTCAACGGGCCTCAAGCTCCGCACGCTACGAACGGACAATGGCGGCGAATACACGTCCAAAGCCTTCATTGAGTACTGCTCTCACCACGGCATTACCAGGCAGCTCACAATCCCGTACACCCCGGAGCAGAACGGCCGAGCCGAAAGGACAAACCGCACGATTGTCGAGGGGACGATCGCCCTGCTCCAGCACTCGGGACTGCCCATGACACTCTGGCGAGAGGCCCTCAGGTACGTTGTTGACACCAAGAACCTCAGCCCGCACAGCGCCATCGACCACAAGATCCCGGACGCTGTCTGGTTTGGCAAACCTCCCAGCACGGCAAACCTGAGGGTATTCGGCTGCCGCGCCTGGCACACCACCCCTCAGCACAAGCGGGCAAAACTCGACCCCAAGGCCAAACCATTCATCTTCGTTGGCATCGATAACAAATCCAAGGCCTGGACGCTGTACGACTCGGCCACAACTTCGTTCTTCCAGAGTCGCGACGTCCTATTCGATGAGAAAGTCTTCCCCGCTCGAGATGCCCCGATCAACCAACCGAAACCTCCCATGACGTCCACCACTGGCGACTGGACCTTTGTTGACGCTGCCCATGGCTCCCGCGCTGCACCACCTCCGTCCCTCCAGCCTGTCGTGCACGAAAATCGATTTGCCGCGCTTGAGACCAACGCGAGTGACGACACAACAATCGACATGTCCGACGATGGCTTTGACACACCGTCCGACATGTCCAGGGCTCAGTTCTCGCCATCACCCCCTGCGTCGGACGTGACCGACGACTCGGCCGACCCAATCGACTTCTTGTCATGCCCGTCTCGCGCCGCTGCCTTCGCCGCCACCACTGCTGGTTCACCGGTCGTCGAACTCGAAGGGCCAACCGAGGACCCCCAAAATTGGTCGCAGGCGGTCAAGTCAGGTAAAGAGGAGATCTGGAGGCAAGCAGCAGCCGATGAGTTTCACTCCCTTGCCACCGAGTACAAATGCTTCACCCCGGTCAACTCCTCCTCACTGCCCCCCGGTGCCAAAGTCCTTGGATCCAGGTTCATCTTCCGCACCAAACGCGACCAACTTGGCAAGATTACTTCGCACAAGGGCCGGCTCGTTGCACAGGGGTTTTCCCAGCGCCCAGGTATCGATTACGATGAGACGTTTGCTCCTGTCGCCAAGTTCACCTCCATCCGAGCTCTCATCGCCCTGGCCGCCGCACAAAACCTCCACGTCCATCAGGCCGACGTTGACAAGGCATACCTCCATGGCGAACTGAAGGAAGACCTCTACATGCGAGTCCCACAAGGTGTTGACATGCCCGGTAAAGTCCTCAAACTCCATCGATCGATCTACGGCCTCAAGCAGGCCGGCCGAGTCTGGAACGAGCACATTGACTTGACGCTAAAAAGCCTCAACTACCGCGCCACAGCCAAGGATCACTGCGTATACGTACGACGCGACGGCGACCACTACCACTACATCGCCCTCTACGTCGATGACTTGCTGATGGTCAGCCCTTCGGAGGACGAGATTGAGCGCATCCTCAACGGCCTGGAGCAAAAATACGGCATCAAGCTGTTGAGTGGAAGCCGAAAAGGTTTCGGACTTGGGAGTAGCGACCGCTTGGGCTACTGGCGGAGCGTCGACGTGGCTACAGTGTGCGACGGACGGGCCGGGGGGAGAAGTCGTGAGGCGGCACGGACGCGGTCTGACGAGACGGACACGGTGCGGCTGGACGATCTGTTCTCTACCGAAGATTAGCTGCCTAGCTAATGTTGGGAAGCGGTAGATGTGATTGCAACTAACCTGTTCTCTACCGAAGATTAGCTGCCTAGCTAATGTTGGGAAGCGGTAGAGAAGAGGAAGAGAGGCGCGAGGGCGCGCGAGTCGGGTGAGGTTCCAGCAAAGGGCCGCGCTAAGACAAACTGGGCTAACACAATGCGAAGCTTCAAGACCGAACTCCAAGTGGACCATCGAGGCTCTGAGGAGTGTCGTGTTGGACGACGGACACGAGGGGAAACTTATCTACACGATCCAGAGTTGTTGAGTGAGGCGATCCGTGACGACAGGCTTCAGGTTGCGAACCGCGGGCATCATGAGTGGGCGATGTTCTGCATGGCCGATGGGTCATGAGGTCGGCGGTGGCAAACTGGCTGTGGCGAGGCGGAGGCGTTGGCTCGGCTAGGCTGGAGAGTGCGGACTGACTAAGTCCCGGCGTGGAGGCGGCGGCGCGCGAGCGTGAGTTGAGCAGGCTGGCGCGGTGGCGGAGACAAGGGGGCGGCTTGGCTGCGAAGGCGAAGGCGCCTAGGCGAAAGACTGGAGGGGGGGGGCGGCGAAGGCGGCGAAGGCGAAGGCGCCTAGGCGAAAGACTGGGGGGGGGGGCGGCGAAGGCGGCGAAGGCGAAGGCGCCTAGGCGAAAGACTGGGGGGCGGCTTGGCAGCGAGGGCGAAGGCGCCGAGGCGAAGGCGCGCGGCGGCGAAAGAGGCGCCGAGGCGAAAACTGGGCGGTGAACAAGGGGGCGGCTTGGCTGCGAAGGCGCGCGGCGGCGAAAAGGGCGCCGAGGTGAAAGTGCCAAGAGGCAAAGGTGCGTGGTGGCGAGCATGGCAGAGTAGGCAAAGCTGGCAACGACGGGCAGACGGACCGGGATGTGGACAAGTTGACGAGCGGTGCACATCGGTCGAGGGACGAGGCCGGGTGCGAGGATCATGCAGCGAGGCTCGAGGGACAGGGGGCGCGGTGGAGGCTTGCGGAGGCGAAGACGCGCGGAGCGAGGCGCCGAGGCGAAAGGCGGGCAAGTCCGTCAAACGGCGGTCCGATGTCGAAGTGTTCGAAGGCTTGACAGAATGCAATTCAACACCCCCCCTCGTTCGAACACTTCCAGAAGGGCACGAAGGGGTTGACGAGTGGTGTGTGCATAGACGAGTGACCGGTGTAGGAGACCATGACGAGGCGAGGGTGCAAAGCGACGTGGCAACGAGCGTTAGGCGGAGAACATACCTAGGGCTGGCGCTTTCGGCGGACCATTGGGTTGAAGGCGTGTTCTTGTAATGCGTTCTTCGATGATCGTGGCTCGGATGGTGTAGACGGGTTGGGGAACGGGTGCAGCGGCGAGGGGCGGCGTCTGCGAAGCGTTGGCGGCGGTGTCGCGTGTTGCGGCAGGGTTGTGCGCAGGGGAGGCGGCGGCGGGCAGCTTGGCTCGGGGTGGGGCTCTCGGCGGACGATCGACTTGTAGGCTTGTTCCTACGATGCGTTTGTCCATGGTGGCGCCGAGAGTGGGGGTGACGGGGGCAGGACCAGACGTGTGTGCTTTGTCGGCGTGTGGTGCGGTTGCGTCGGCGGCAGCGTCGCGTGTCTCAGCGGGTGTGGGCTCGGCGGAGACGGCGGGTGCGGCGGGGAGGGGCAGGGTGGTTCGGACAGGGCTCATAACCTGTTGAGTGGAAGCCGAAAAGGTTTCGGACTTGGGAGTAGCGACCGCTTGGGCTACTGGCGGAGCGTCGACGTGGCTACAGTGTGCGACGGACGGGCCGGGGGGAGAAGTCGTGAGGCGGCACGGACGCAGTCTGACGAGACGGACACGGTGCGGCTGGACGATCTGTTCTCTACCGAAGATTAGCGGTCTAGCTAATGTTGGGAAGCGGTAGATGTGATTGCAACTAACCTGTTCTCTACCGAAGATTAGCGGTCTAGCTAATGTTGGGAAGCGGTAGAGAAGAGGAAGAGAGGCGCGAGGGCGCGCGAGTCGGGTGAGGTTCCAGCAAAGGGCCGCGCTAAGACAAACTGGGCTAACACAATGCGAAGCTTCAAGACCGAACTCCAAGTGGACCATCGAGGCTCTGAGGGGTGTCGTGTTGGACGACGGACACGAGGGGAAACTTATCTACACGATCCAGAGTTGTTGAGTGAGGCGATCCGTGACGACAGGCTTCAGGTTGCGAACCGCGGGCATCATGAGTGGGCGATGTTCTGCATGGCCGATGGGTCATGAGGTCGGCGGTGGCAAACTGGCTGTGGCGAGGCGGAGGCGTTGGCTCGGCTAGGCTGGAGAGTGCGGACTGACTAAGTCCCGGCGTGGAGGCAGCGGCGCGCGAGCGTGAGTTGAGCAGGCTGGCGCGGAGGCGGAGACAAGGGGGCGGCTTGGCTGCGAAGGCGAAGGCGCCTAGGCGAAAGACTGGAGGGGGGGGGCGGCGAAGGCGGCGAAGGCGAAGGCGCCTAGGCGAAAGACTGGGGGGCGGCTTGGCAGCGAGGGCGAAGGCGCCGAGGCGAAGGCGCGCGGCGGCGAAAGAGGCGCCGAGGCGAAAACTGGGCGGTGAACAAGGGGGCGGCTTGGCTGCGAAGGCGCGCGGCGGCGAAAAAGGCGCCGAGGTGAAAGTGCCAAGAGGCAAAGGCGCGTGGTGGCGAGCATGGCAGAGTAGGCAAAGCTGGCAACGACGGGCAGACGGACCGGGATGTGGACAAGTTGACGAGCGGTGCACATCGGTCGAGGGACGAGGCCGGGTGCAAGGATCATGCAGCGAGGCTCGAGGGACAGGGGGCGCGGTGGAGGCTTGCGGAGGCGAAGACGCGCGGAGCGAGGCGCCGAGGCGAAAGGCGGGCAAGTCCGTCAAACGGCGGTCCGATGTCGAAGTGTTCGAAGGCTTGACAGAATGCAATTCAACAGCATTTACACCCACTTTGGCAAGACCATCGAGCTCCGGTCACAAGGTCACCTCATAGGTGTCGCATCCCTCATTGCGAACAAATTGTCGACACTGGACGCCACCCCAATCCGCTGCACACCGTCACCGGTTGCAGCCGCCGCCATCCCTCTCCTGACTCTGCATCAACGATTCGGCCACCTGTCCCTCCCCAACCTGCGAAGGGCAGTCTCGTCGGGTCAACTACAAGGTCAAACATGGACATACTCGGCGGCCGAATGCAAGGCCTTCTCCTGCGACACCTGCAAAGCGGCAAAGGCAACCAGGACACCTTTCCCAACATCGGACTCTCGCGCTTCGCAACCACTTGAACTGGTCCACTCCGATGTCCTCACTCTGCCCGAACCAGCCACCGACGGGGAACGATATGTTGTCACCTTCATCGATGATTTCTCCCGAAAGACGTGGGTCAGCGCGCTGAGAAACAAGAGTCAAGTCTTCGACACCTTCCAGCGTTGGCACACCATGATTGAACGCTCAACGGGCCTCAAGCTCCGCACGTTACGAACGGACAATGGCGGCGAATACACGTCCAAAGCCTTCATTGAGTACTGCTCTCACCACGGCATTACCAGGCAGCTCACAATCCCGTACACCCCGGAGCAGAACGGCCGAGCCGAAAGGACAAACCGCACGATCATCGAGGGGACGATCGCCCTGCTCCAGCACTCGGGACTGCCCATGACACTCTGGCGAGAGGCCCTCCGGTACGTTGTTGACACCAAGAACCTCAGCCCGCACAGCGCCATCGACCACAAGATCCCGGACGCTGTCTGGTTTGGCAAACCTCCCAGCACGGCAAACCTGAGGGTATTCGGATGCCGCGCCTGGCACACCACCCCTCAGCACAAGCGAGCAAAACTCGACCCCAAGGCCAAACCATTCATCTTCGTTGGCATCGATAACAGATCGAAGGCCTGGACGCTTTACGACCCGGCCACAACTTCGTTCTTCCAGAGCCGCGACGTCCTATTCGATGAGAAAGTCTTCCCCGCTCGAGATGCCCCGATCGACCAACCGAAACCTCACATGACGTCCACCACTGGCGACTGGACCTTTGTTGACGCTGCACATGGCTCCCGCGCGGCACCACCTCCGTCCCTCCAACCTGTCGTGCACGAAAATCGATTTGCCGCGCTTGAGACCAACGCGAGTGACGACACAACGATCGACATGTCCGACGATGGCTTTGACACACCGTCCGACATGTCCAGGGCTCAGTTCTCGCCATCACCTCCTGCGTCGGACGTGACCGATGACTCGGCCGACCCAATTGACTTCTTGTCATGCCCGTCTCGCGCCGCTGCCTTCGCCGCCACCACCGCTGGTTCATCAGTCGTCGAACTCGAAGGGCCAACCGAGGACCCCCAAAATTGGTCGCAGGCGGTCAAGTCAGGTAAAGAGGAGATCTGGAGGCAAGCAGCAGCCGATGAGTTTCACTCCCTTGGATCCAGGTTCATCTTCCGCACCAAACGCGATCAACTTGGCAAGATCACTTCGCACAAGGGCCGGCTCGTTGCACAGGGCTTCTCCCAGCGCCCAGGTATCGATTACGATGAGACGTTTGCTCCTGTCGCCAAGTTCACCTCAATCCGAGCTCTCATCGCACTGGCCGCCGCCAAGAACCTCCACGTCCATCAGGCCGACGTTGACAAGGCATACCTCCACGGCGAGCTGAAGGAAGACCTCTACATGCGCGTCCCACAAGGTGTTGACATGCCCGGTAAAGTCCTCAAACTCCATCGATCGATCTACGGCCTCAAGCAGGCCGGCCGAGTCTGGAATGAGCACATTGACTTGACGCTGAAGAGCCTCAACTACCGCGCCACAGCCAAGGACCACTGCGTGTACGTACGACGCGACGGCGACCAATACCACTACATCGCCCTCTACGTCGATGACTTGCTGATGGTCAGCCCTTCGGAGGACGAGATCGAGCGCATCCTCAACGGCCTGGAGCAAAAATACGGCATCAAGCGACTTGGCCCAGCCCAATACATCTTGGGGATCCAGATCAAACGACAGGCCGACAAGTCCATCATCCTGTCGCAGGAGGCGTACATCACAAGTATCCTCCGCAGATTTGGAATGTCAGACAGCAGCCCCGCCTCCACGCCCATGGCCCCAAACCGCCAGCTCGAGCATTCGCTCGCGGAACCGTCAAAGATCGCTCAGACGCGCTACATGCAGGCCATTGGGTGCCTCCTCTACGCCGCCACTGGTACTCGCCCAGACATCTCCTACGCCGTTGGATACCTCGCACGTTTCTCTGCCAGTCCCACACCTGAACACTGGACCGCCATCAAGACCGTCTTTCGGTACTTATGCGGAACTGCACGCCTTGGCCTGCACTACAGCTCCGAGCAAGGCAAGTTCTCGGGATTCACGGGTTACTCTGACGCGGACTGGGGAACCTGCACCACGTCATCACGGTCAACCATGGGGTACAGCTTCCACCTGGCTGGCTCCGTTATCTCCTGGTCCTCCAAAGTGCAAAACCGAGTGGCCGACTCCACCACAGACGCCGAGTACCTCGCCCTCTCGCATGCCTCGAAGGAAGCTGGCCACCTCCAAGAACTACTTATGGAGCTGGGCATCGACACTCAAGCTCCCGTCCAACTTTACGGCGACAACCAAGGAGCACTGGCTCTCGCCAAGAACCCCACCCTTCACCACCGGTCCCGACACATTCGCATTCGCGAACATTTCGTACGCGACCAGGTCAGGCTGGGCACCATTCGAGTCGACTATGTGGACACGAAAACCATGGTCGCCGATATCTTCACCAAGGCACTTGGGCCTTTAGTGTTCAAGGTTCATCGTGAGAACCTGGGTCTCCGAGGCTAAGTAAGCTTCGAGCGAGGGGGGGTGTTGAATTCCATACACTCTTGCTTAGATCAATCTCCAATCCGCGCCGCGCCTGGCTAGCCGCGCCGCTTGGACCTCTCTTTGGACTTAGAGATATTTCGCACACTCGCACTGCGCGCCTCTTTAGTCTTCCCCCTAACGCTCCAAACTACTCCCTTACAACCCGTACTCTGTCTCGTGTACTTACTGGTTGCCGATCCAGTCCCCTCTCGAGACATACGGTTTAACAGAGTTGACCGGGGTGAAGCATTTGTACTCGGTGGCAAGGGAGTGAAACTCATCGGCTGCTGCTTGCCTCCAGATCTCCTCTTTACCTGACTTGACCGCCTGCGACCAATTTTGGGGGTCCTCGGTTGGCCCTTCGAGTTCGACGACCGGTGAACCAGCAGTGGTGGCGGCGAAGGCAGCGGCACGAGACGGGCATGACAAGAAGTCGATTGGGTCGGCTGAGTCGTCGGTCACGTCCGACGCAGGAGGTGATGGCGAGAACTGAGCCCTGGACATGTCGGACGGTGTGTCAAAGCCATCGTCGGACATGTCGATCGTTGTGTCGTCACTCGCGTTGGTCTCAAGCGCGGCAAATCGATTTTCGTGCACGACAGGCTGGAGGGACGGAGGTGGTGCAGCGCGGGAGCCATGGGCAGCGTCAACAAAGGTCCAGTCGCCAGTGGTGGACGTCATGGGAGGTTTCGGTTGGTCGATCGGGGCATCTCGAGCGGGGAAGACTTTCTCATCGAATAGGACGTCGTGTTGAGTGGAAGCCAAAAAGGTTTCGGACTTGGGAGTAGCGACCGCTTGGGCTACTGGCGGAGCGTCGACGTGGCTACAGTGTGCGACGGACGGGCCGGGGGGAGAAGTCGTGAGGCGGCACGGACGCGGTCTGACGAGACGGACGCGGTGCGGCTGGACAATCTGTTCTCTACCGAAGATTAGCTGTCTGGCTAATGTTGGGAAGCGGTGTGATGATTGCAACTAACCTGTTCTCTACCGAAGATTAGCTGTCTGGCTAATGTTGGGAAGCGGTAGAGAAGAGGAAGAAAGGCACAGGGGCGCGCGAGTCGGGTGAGGTTCTAGCTGTTGAATTTCATTCTACTACAAGCGTTCGAACACTTCAACTTTGGGCCGCCGTTTGTCAGGACCGCCCAGTTTTCGGCGCCTCTTTCGCCGCCGCGCGCCTTCGCCTCGGCGCCTTCGCCCTCGCTGCCAAGCCGCCCCCCAGTCTTTCGCCTCGGCGCCTTCGCCTTCGCCGTCAAGCCGCCCCCCCAGTCTTTCGCCTCGGCGCCTTCGCCTTCACAGCCAAGCCGCCCCCCTTTTGTTCGCCGCTCCCGCGCCAGCCTGTTCAACTCACGCTCGCGCGCCGCCGCCTCCACATCGGAACTTAGTCGGTCTACTTCTCCTGTCTTGCCAAGCCGTTGCCTCCGCCTAGCCACCGCCAGCTTGCCGCCACCGTCCTCATGTCTCATCGGCCATCCAGTGTATCGCCCATGCATGACGCCCGTTGTTCGCAACCTGGATCTTGTTGCTACGGATTGCCCAGCTCACCAACACTCTGTGAGGAATCCACTCTCCGCTCGGGTCAGGACTTAGGCGCGCGGAGCGAGCCGGGCGCATCGGCTCAGGACTTAGGCGCGCGGAGCGAGCCGGGCACATCGGCCCAGGACTTGGGCGCGCGGAGCGAGCCTGGGACTTAGGCGCGCGCAGCGAGCCTGGCACATTGGCTCAGCCCCGAGGCTCCCTGGCTGAGGACTTGGGGCGCGCGGCTCCCTTACTGTTAGCTTCCTATTCATCACTCTTGGCTATAACTACATCGCTGACGTAGTAGAGTTGATCGAATAGGTTATAAGCCCACGAGCTACCAGCCCCGCCGCTTGCATTTTCCCTCGAGCCCAGCCACTCGAGCCGCCCCAGCCCATCGCACCATCGCAGCATGGACAGCTCCCCCGCCCCGCCCTCGCCTCCCAGGGACACCAGCTCCCCTGACCCTTCGATCAGCGTGCAAATCGCCACGCTACAGGCACAGCTTGCCGCTCTACAGGCCTCACCGCCCCCTGCCGCCGCCGCCGCCGCCACCCCGCCCGTCACTGCCACGCAGGCAAACACCGCCACCGCATCAAAAGTCGTGTTCCCCAAGCACGCTCGTCTTGACGGGCCTAAGTCGTTTACGAACTGGTTACGTCAACTCCGTCTCGCGCTTCCAAATCAAGTCCGTGGTTACGTTCTTGACGGTGTCATCCCCCCGACATGGACGGCTGACCAGCTTGCCGCCCGTGACGACGCCGCGCGGGAAATCATCGTTGGCTCGATCGACTCCGCCGACGTCTCAGCCACCCTCGACACCATCCCCAGCGACGACCTGTCGGCACCACGCATCTTCGCCGCACTCAAGGCTCGTTTCGCACCGGACGACGCCACTCGCACCCTCGAGTTGTTCGCCCGCCTTTGGGATTTCAGGAAGATGCCTGCCTCCGTCGAGGCGTACGACACCTGGCTCCGCGAATACATGTCGATCGCGCAGGAAATCCGCGACGCCAAAACCTCGCTCAACGACGTGCTCGCCACTCACGTGCTCGCCATGGTCCCACCTTGCCTCGACAGCTTCCGCCTCACATTCACGGACGAGCAGCGCAACCAACGCGACCTCCCGGAACTCACGACGCTGACGGATCGCATTCGCATCCAGCTTCGCTCGGCGGGACTCTCGTCATCACACTCGGCCATGCTCGCCACCGCCTCCCCTTGTCCCGCCTGCCGCGCCCCCGGCCACCGCCTGCGCGACTGCACCTCACGGGCGAAACACCCGCCCGCCGGCCCCTGCCGCCGCTGCCACAAGAAAGGGCACTGGGCCCTCGACTGCAAGCACCGGGGCGAACAAAAACACACCGGCGACGACAACCAGGACGACATGTCTCTCCCCGCCGCTCAACAGCCTAACGTCGGCTATTTCGCCTCCTGCCTGTTCGCTCGCCGGCAACTCCCGACTGATGCCTTTGTAGTCGACTCGGGCGCCACGGCACACATGGTCGCCGATCGTTCTCTATTCACGGCTTATCGCCAGACGGCGCACACCAAGATCGGCGGCATTGCCGGCGGTATCACGGCCATCGGCATGGGGGACGTAGCGTTCGTTGCCAAGACCGGACATCCGATCACGCTGCGTGGCGTTCTGCACACGCCGGGCCTCCACGTCAACCTCCTCTCCGTCTCTCGCCTCTGCGACACCGACCGCGTTCGACTCGCCTTCACCAGCGACGGCATCGACATCGCCAAGGACGGCCAGGCCATTGCTCACGGTACCAGGGTTAACGACGGTCTCTACCTTTTGGACGCGGACCACACCAAGTGTCAGCAGCTTGCCTTTCTCTCGCGTTCTGAGTCGACCGTGCCCCTGCTTACCCTTCACCGCTGCCTCGGCCATCTTGCCCCATCCTCTATACAGAAGATGATCGCCGCAGGTTTGCTGGACGGGTTTGGGGCCGGGTACAGTGACAAAGACGTAGAGGAGTTTGTTTGCAATGCTTGCCTTGGTTCCAAAGGCCACCGTCTTCCTTTTCCCGACTCTGAGTCGCATTCCCCCGAAAGACTCGGCCTCGTGCACAGCGATGTCCTTTCGTTCCCCACTCCGTCCTTGACCGGGAAGCGCTACCTTGTCACATTTCTTGACGACCACTCTCGCAAACTCTGGGCATACGCGATCGATCACAAAAGCGACGTCTTCCCGACCTTCCAGACTTGGCTCGCCGAAGTGGAGTTAGAGACGAACGAGCGTTTAAAAACCCTTCGCACCGACAACGGCGGGGAGTACCAATCGAACGCATTCACGGAGTTCTGCAAGTCCAGGGGTATTCGTCGTCAATATTCTATCCCCTACACACCTCAGCAAAACGGTCGTGCCGAACGTGTCAATCTCTCCATCGTCGAGGGCGTCCTTGCCCTCCTTGCTGACTCCCATCTGCCGGCCACCTTTTGGGATGAAGCGGCTGCATACTTCGTTTATTGCAAAAACAGGTGCTCACACTCAGCTTTGGCCAAACAGACTCCAGAATCCGTTTGGAACGGCCAACGCACCACCGCCACCGCCCTCCACCCGTTCGGCTGCGCGGCCTGGCTCACGGTCGCGCCGAACCTTCGCAGCAAGCTCGACCCCAAGGCCGCGCGCGTGATCTTCACCGGTTACGACCTCGCCTCCAAGGCTTTCCGTTTCTTCGACCATTCTACCAACAAGGTTGTGATTGGCCGAAATGCCACCTTCCTCGACGACGACTTCCCCGGTCTACCAATCAACACGCCCGTCGATGCGGACGACACCGAACGCCAGTTCGTCATTCCCGCCGACACGCCCGCCCCAGCCGTCAAGACGAGGACCCCACTAGTAAGGTCGGCGCACATGGACGTCTCATCCTCTCTTGATGATTCTGCCATGAGCGCCGTTGACGTGGCCCCAGGGTACACTGGCGGATCCTTACTTAATTCTACAGATACCAGCCCCTCGCCGTCCCCGTCGCTTGCCCCGCTTTCGTCGCCCGCCACATCCTCGGCCGGGGGACCGTCCCTCGATGACTCGGACGACCCGCTTGACCTCCTCAACTCCAACACCGCGGTTCGCCTCAACCTGATGGACGTACATCAATCCGACGACGACACCCTGGTGACGCCCGCACCCGCCATGGCCCCCGCTGAACAGCCCTCCGATGACGACTCCCCTGATGAGATCGATTTCCTCTCTCGCCACCACCGCGCCTTCATCGCCGCAGAAGACGACAACCCCGCCCTCGAAGCCATCGAGCCCATCAAATCGATCACTAGCGACCCTCAGACCTGGCGTGAAGCAATGTCCAGCGACGAGCACGACATCTGGGCTCAGGCTGCCGCCGCCGAGTTCACCGCCATGCGCGACGACTTCAAGGTGTTCACCATCGAGCCTCGATCCTCCGTACCGCCGGGCGCCACTATCGTCACCTCCAAATTCGTCTGGAAGACCAAGCGCGATGCACGCGGTGACGTCACAGGGCGGAAGGCACACCTTGTAGCGCAAGGTAACCGCCAACGCGACGGCATCGATTTCTCGGAGACTTTCGCACCCGTTGCCCGTTTCTCCTCCATTCGCTGCCTCCTTGCCCTCGCCGCTGCCAACGGTTACCACGTTCATCAGGCCGACATCGACAAGGCTTACCTCCACGGCGAGCTCGATCACGATATCTGGATGACAACGCCACGAGGTTTCGACTTCCCGAGCGATAAGGTTCTCCGCCTGCGGCGCTCAATCTACGGTCTCAAGCAGGCCGGTCGCATCTGGAATCGCCACATTGACACATCACTCAGGAGTCTCGGGTACAAGGCAACGGGCACTGATCACTGCATTTACTCTCACATTGATGATCAGCAACGGCCCCATTATATCGCCTTGTATGTCGACGATCTCCTCATTGTCAGCCCCGCCCTCGATGAGATCGAACGCGTCATCTCCGGCCTTGAACAGCGATACGGCGTCAAAAGGCTCGGCCCCGCGGAATACATCCTCGGCATCCAAATCCGCCGCCTGGACGACGGCTCCATTGCCCTATCCCAGGAACGCTACATCATGGACGTGCTCGCCCGGTTTCACTTCGACACCACGACACGCGGCGCTACAGTGCCAATGACGCCCGGCCTCTCGCTCACAGCAGTTCCGGGTCAGGGAACGGAGCGCATTCGATCGTGGTACCTCCAAGCCATCGGCTCCCTCCTGTACATTTCCCTTGGCACTCGACCCGACATTGCCTTCGCCGTCTCGTACTTGTCCCGGTTCGCCAACAACCCTGGCCGTCGTCATTGGATTGCCGTCAAACACGTCCTTCGCTACCTTCGTGCCACGTACCGCGATGAGCTACTCTACGCCCGCGGTCCAGCCAAAGTTACGGGTGTGGTCGGTTATTCCGATGCGAACTGGGGTGCCTGCGTCGACACGTCCATCTCCACAATGGGCTTCGTTTTTTACTTGGCTGGCTCTGCCGTCTCTTGGTCATCGAAACGTCAGACTCGGGTGGCGGATTCCACCACTGATGCCGAATACCTCGCCTTGTCGCACGCTGGTAAGGAAGCGATTTACCTTACGCAACTCCTCTCCGAGCTCCACGTTCGCCCGATCGATGCAGCTCACATCTTCACCGACTATTCGATCAACTCTACTACGTCAGCGATGTAGTTATAGCCAAGAGTGATGAATATCATTTCAACATACCTATTCGATCAACTCTACTACGTCAGCGATGTAGTTATAGCCAAGAGTGATGAATAGGAATCTAACAGTAAGGGAGCCGCGCGCCCCAAGTCCTCAGCCAGCGAGCCTCGGGGCTGAGCCAATGTGCCAGGCTCGCTGCGCGCGCCTAAGTCCTGGGCCGATGCGCCCGGCTCGCTCCGCGCGCCTAAGTCCTGGGCCGATGCGCCCGGCTCGCTCCGCGCGCCTAAGTCCTGACCCGAGCGGAGAGTGGATTCCTCACACCCCCCCCACGCGAACGCGAGGTAGACTTGAGCCGTGGGTGCCGCGTCCGGAGGCCTAGAGCATAGCAATGTATACCAAAAATCTTGGGACCCAGCGCTTTGGTGAATAGGTCCGCAACCATGTCCGCTGTGCCAACGTGTGAGAGGGAGATATCGCCTCGGTTGACCATGTCGCGGACAAAATGCTCGCGGAGGCGTATGTGTCGAGTGCCGGAGGTGCGAACGGGGTCGTGAGCGACGGCGGCCGCGGCCTCGTTGTCGGTGAAGATGTGAGCTGCATCGATCGGGCGAACGTGGAGCTCGGAGAGGAGTTGCGTAAGGTAAATCGCTTCCTTACCAGCGTGCGACAAGGCGAGGTATTCGGCATCAGTGGTGGAATCCGCCACCCGAGTCTGACGCTTCGATGACCAAGAGACGGCGGAGCCGGCCAAGTAAAAGACGAAGCCCATTGTGGAGATGGACGTGTCGACGCAGGCACCCCAGTTCGCATCGGAATACCCAACCACACCCGTAACTTTGGCTGGACCGCGGGCGTAGAGTAGCTCATCGCGGTACGTGGCGCGAAGGTAGCGAAGGACGTGTTTGACGGCAATCCAATGACGGCGGCCAGGGTTGTTGGCGAACCGGGACAAGTACGAGACGGCGAAGGCAATGTCGGGTCGAGTGCCAAGGGAAATGTACAGGAGGGAGCCAATGGCTTGTAGGTACCACGATCGAATGCGCTCCGTTCCTTGACCCGGAACTGCCGTGAGCGAGAGGCCGGGCGTCATTGGCACCGTAGCGCCGCGTGTCGTGGTGTCGAAGTGAAACCGGGCGAGCACGTCCATGATGTAGCGTTCCTGGGATAGGGCAATGGAGCCGTCGTCCAGGCGGCGGATTTGGATGCCGAGGATGTATTCCGCGGGGCCGAGTCGTTTGACGCCGTATCGTTGTTCGAGGCCGGAGATGACGCGTTCGATCTCGTCGAGGGCGGGGCTGACAATGAGGAGATCGTCGACATACAAGGCGATATAATGGGGCCGTTGCTGATCATCAATGTGAGAGTAAATGCAGTGATCAGTGCCCGTTGCCTTGTACCCGAGACTCCTGAGTGATGTGTCAATGTGGCGATTCCAGATGCGACCGGCCTGCTTGAGACCGTAGATTGAGCGCCGCAGGCGGAGAATCTTATCACTTGGGAAGTCGAAACCTCGTGGCGTCGTCATCCAGATATCGTGATCGAGCTCGCCGTGGAGGTAAGCCTTGTCGATGTCGGCCTGATGAACGTGGTAACCATTGGCAGCGGCGAGGGCAAGGAGGCAGCGAATGGAGGAGAACCGGGCGACGGGTGCGAAAGTCTCCGAGAAGTCGATGCCGTCGCGTTGTCGGTTACCTTGCGCTACGAGACGTGCCTTGTGCCCCGTGACTTCGCCGCGTGCGTCGCGTTTGGTCTTCCAGACGAACTTGGAGGTGACGATAGTGGCGCCCGGTGGTACGGAGGATCGAGGCTCGATGGTGAACACCTTGAAGTCGTCGCGCATGGCGGTGAACTCGGCGGCGGCAGCCTGAGCCCAGATGTCGTGCTCGTCGCTGGACATTGCTTCGCGCCAGGTCTGAGGATCGCTAGTAATCGACTTGACGGGCTCGATGGCGTCGAGGGTGGGGTCGTCGTCGTCTGTGGCGATGAAGGCGCGGTGGTGGCGAGAGAGGAAATCGATCTCATCAGGGGAGTCGTCATCGGAGGGCTGTTCAGCGGGGGCAATGGCGGGTGCGGGCGTCACCAGGGTGTCGTCGTCGGATCGATGTACGTCCATCAGGTTGAGGCGAACCGCGGTGTTGGAGTTGAGGAGGTCAAGCGGGTCGTCCGAGTCATCGAGGGACGGTCCTCCGGCCGAGGACGTGGCGGGCGACGAAAGCGGGACAAGCGACGGGGACGGCGAGGGGCTGATATCTGTAGAATTAAGTAAGGATCCGCCAGTGTACCCTGGGGCCACGTCAACGGCGCTCATGGCAGAATCATCAAGAGAGGATGAGACGTCCATGTGCGCCGACCTTACTAGTGGGGTCCTCGTCTTGACGGCGGGGGCGGGCGTGTCGGCGGGAATGACGAACTGGCGTTCGGTGTTGTCCACATCGACGGGCGTGTTGATTGGGAGGCCGGGGAAGTCGTCGTCGAGGAAGGTGGCATTTCGGCCAATCACAACCTTGTTGGTATAATGGTCGAAGAAACGGAAAGCCTTGGAGGCGAGGTCGTAACCGGTGAAGATCACGCGCGCGGCCTTGGGGTCGAGCTTGCTGCGAAGGTCCGGCGCGACCGTGAGCCAGGCCGCGCAGCCGAACGGGTGGAGGGCGGTGGTGGTGGTGCGTCGGCCGTTCCAAACGGATTCTGGAGTCTGTTTGGCCAAAGCTGAGTGTGAGCACCTGTTTTTGCAATAAACGAAGTACGCAGCCGCTTCATCCCAAAAGGTGGCCGGCAGATGGGAGTCAGCAAGGAGGGCGAGGATGCCCTCGACAATGGAGAGATTGACACGTTCGGCACGACCGTTTTGCTGAGGTGTGTAGGGGATAGAGTATTGACGACGAATGCCCCTGGACTTGCAGAACTCCGTGAATGCGTTCGATCGGTACTCCCCGCCGTTGTCAGTGCGAAGGGTTTTTAAACGCGCGTTCGTCTCTAACTCCACTTCGGCGAGCCAAGTCTGGAAGGTCGGGAAGACGTCGCTTTTGTGATCGATCGCGTATGCCCAGAGTTTGCGAGAGTGGTCGTCAAGAAATGTGACAAGGTAGCGCTTCCCGGTCAAGGACGGAGTGGGGAACGAAAGGACATCGCTGTGCACGAGGCCGAGTCTCTCGGGGGAATGCGACTCAGAGTCGGGAAAAGGAAGACGGTGGCCTTTGGAACCAAGGCAAGCATTGCAAACAAACTCCTCTACGTCTTTGTCACTGTACCCGGCCCCAAACCCGTCCAGCAAACCTGCGGCGATCATCTTCTGTATAGAGGATGGGGCAAGATGGCCGAGGCAGCGGTGAAGGGTAAGCAGGGGCACGGTAGACTCAGAACGCGAGAGAAGGGCAAGCTGCTGACACTTGGTGTGATCCGCGTCCAAAAGGTAGAGACCGTCGTTAACCCTGGTACCGTGAGCAATGGCCTGGCCGTCCTTGGCGATGTCGATGCCGTCGCTGGTGAAGGCGAGTCGAACGCGGTCGGTGTCGCAGAGGCGAGAAACAGAGAGGAGGTTGACGTGGAGGCCCGGCGTGTGCAGAACGCCACGCAGCGTGATCGGATGTCCGGTCTTGGCAACGAACGCTACGTCCCCCATACCAATGGCCGTGATACCGCCGGCGATGCCGCCGATCTTGGTGTGCGCCGTCTGGCGATAAGCCGTGAATAGAGAGCGATCGGCGACCATGTGTGCCGTGGCGCCCGAGTCGACTACAAAGGCGTCAGTCGGGAGTTGCCGGCGAGCGAACAGGCAGGAGGCGAAATAGCCGATGTTAGGCTGTTGAGCGGCGGGGAGAGACGTGTCGTCCTGGTTGTCGTCGCCGGTGTGTTTCTGTTCGCCCCGGTGCTTGCAGTCGAGGGCCCAGTGACCTTTCTTGTGGCAGCGGCGGCAGGGGCCGGCGGGCGGGTGTGTCGCCCGTGAGGTGCAGTCGCGCAGACGGTGGCCGGGGGCGCGGCAGGCGGGACAAGGGGAGGCGGTGGCGAGCATGGCCGAGTGCGATGACGAGAGTCCCGCCGAGCGAAGCTGGATGCGAATGCGATCCGTCAGCGTCGTGAGTTCCGGGAGGTCGCGTTGGTTGCGCTGCTCGTCCGTGAACGTGAGTCGGAAGCTGTCGAGGCAGGGTGGGACCATGGCGAGCACGTGAGTGGCGAGCACGTCGTTGAGCGAGGTTTTGGCGTCGCGGATTTCCTGCGCGATCGACATGTATTCACGGAGCCACGTGTCGTACGCCTCGACGGAGGCAGGCATCTTCCTGAAGTCCCAAAGGCGGGCGAACAACTCGAGGGTACGAGTGGCGTCGTCCGGTGCGAAACGAGCCTTGAGTGCGGCGAAGATGCGTGGTGCCGACAGGTCGTCGCTGGGGATGGTGTCGAGGGTGGCTGAGACGTCGGCTGAGTCGATCGAGCCAACGATGATTTCACGCGCGGCGTCGTCACGGGCGGCAAGCTGGTCGGCCGTCCACGTCGGGGGAATGACACCGTCAAGAACGTAACCACGGGCTTGATTTGGAAGCGCGAGACGGAGTTGACGTAACCAGTTTGTAAACGACTTAGGGCCGTCAAGGCGAGCGTGCTTGGGGAACACGACTTTTGATGCGGTGGCGGTGTTTGCCTGCGTGGCAGTGACGGGCGGGGAGGCGGCGGCGGCGGCAGGGGGCTGTGAGGCCTGTAGAGCGGCAAGCTGTGCCTGTAGCGTGGCGATTTGCACGCTGATCGAAGGGTCAGGGGAGCTGATGTCCCTGGGGGGCGAAGGCGGGGCGGGGGAGCTGTCCATGCTGCGATGGTGCGATGGGCTGGGGCGGCTCGAGTGGCTGGGCTCGAGGGAAAAATTTCAAGCGGCGGGGCTGGTAGCTCGTGGGCTTATAACCTATTCGATCAACTCTACTACGTCAGCGATGTAGTTATAGCCAAGAGTGATGAATATCATTTCAACATACCTATTCGATCAACTCTACTACGTCAGCGATGTAGTTATAGCCAAGAGTGATGAATAGGAATCTAACAGTAAGGGAGCCGCGCGCCCCAAGTCCTCAGCCAGCGAGCCTCGGGGCTGAGCCAATGTGCCAGGCTCGCTGCGCGCGCCTAAGTCCTGGGCCGATGCGCCCGGCTCGCTCCGCGCGCCTAAGTCCTGGGCCGATGCGCCCGGCTCGCTCCGCGCGCCTAAGTCCTGACCCGAGCGGAGAGTGGATTCCTCACACTGGAGCAGGGCGATCGTCCCTCGATGATCGTGCGGTTTGTCCTTTCGGCTCGGCCGTTCTGCTCCGGGGTGTACGGGATTGTGAGCTGCTTGGTAATGCCGTGGTGAGAGCAGTACTCAATGAAGGCTTTGGACGTGTATTCGCCGCCATTGTCTGTTCGTAATGTGCGGAGCTTGAGGCCCGTTGAGCGTTCGATCTGTTGAATCGTATGTCTCGGGAGGGGACTGGATCGGCAACCAGTGAGTACACGAGACACAGTACGAGTTGTGGGAAGTATATTGGAGCGTTAG